>SJYV01011387.1:153306-220636 GCA_006410875.1 Neotragus pygmaeus | reverse complement strand
TGGTCCCATCACTTCATGGCAAATAGATGGGGAAACAGTGGAACCAGTGGCTGACTTTATTTTGGGGGGCTCCGAAATCACTGCAGATAGTGATTGCAGCCATGAAATTAAAAGACACTTACTCCTTGGAAGAAAAGTTATGACCAACCTAGATAGCATATTCAAAAGCAGAGACATTACTTTGCTGACTAAGGCCTGTCTAGTCAAGGCTATGATTTTTCCAGTAGTCATGTATGGATATGAGAGTTGGACTGTGAAGAAAGCTGAGTGCCGAAGAATTGATGGTTTTGAACTGTGGTGTCGGAGAAGACTCTTGAGAGTCCCTTGGACTGCAAGAAGATCCAACCAGTCCATTCTGAAGGAGATCAGCCCTGGGTGTTCTTTGGAAGGAATGATGCTAAAGCTGAACTCCAGTACTTTGGCCAGCTCATGTGAAGAGTTGACTCATTGGAAAAGACTCTGATGCTGGGAGGGATTGTTGGCAGGAGGAGAAGGGGAAGACAGAGAATGAGATGGCTGGATGGCATCAGTGACTCGATGGACTTGAGTCTGAGTGAACTCTGGGAGATGGTGTTGGACAGGGAGGCCTGGCATGCTGCGATTCATGGGGTCACAAAGAGTCGGACACGACTGAGCTACTGAATTGAACTGAACTAAACTGAATAAAGGATTAAATACACAAAATGGAAAATTTTGGTAAAAATTAAAAACGATTAAGTGACAGGGCAAATTTTGAAAGAACCTAATAAAAGTTCCACAGTTATAAAATGCAGTTAACTGAAATTCTGAATTTGGATAGGATTAGTGGCAGTATAGATACAGTTGAAAATTTAATCATTGGAAATTAGAATAGAAGGAAACATCAAGGACACAGAGCAACAAAAGAAACATAAATACAGACAGGAGAGTAACAGACTTGTAGAATAGAGGAATAAGGATAAACACATGTTTAGGAAAGAAAAATAAGTCATCCCACAATGAAGGGAGAGAGATAATAGCACATAAACAACATGTGAAGAAGTAATGATAGAGATTTTTCCAAAACTGATGAAAGACATTGAACCACAAATTCAAGACACGATACAAACCCTATAAAACAAATACAAAGAAATCCCTACCTAGATGCATTATTAATACTGTAAAAAATCAGAAGCAACTTTAAAAGCAGTCAGAAAACAGAGAGGATAACTTTCAAAGGAAGCATATTAGAAAAATGTTTAAAACATTTATTGCCAGAAGACTTATAACATAGAAATAAATGCTTAAAAATTATTCTTTTGGCTGAAGGAAAATAGTGCCACATAGGACTGATAGAAATGCAATATGGAAGAAGTATAACAGAGTTAACATGTGGATAAATATAAATAAATACCACTTTTATATAAGCACCAACTATAATGTCTTGTGAGATACAAAATGTATGTAAAAAATAGTAGGAAATGGCAGGCGGACATAAATGGGGTTGAGATTGCTATGGGTTCTTGCATTGTTTGGGATGTGGTAAAATTATTATTTATAATAGATTATATAATTATAATAGGTTATAATTAAGATAAATTCAATTATAATAAATCAAGGATCTATATTGCAGTCTCTAGGATAATAAAATATGCAAATAAATAAAATAACAAAATTTACTTGAGGATAAAAAATAGGATAATAAAAATGATTAATCTAAAAATGTTAGAAAGGAAGAATAAAGGAAAAACTTAAACAAAAAATAAATAACAAGAGGCTAGGCTTAAACCTCACTATATAAGTAACTATATTAATTTGAAATATTCTAAGCATTTCAATTAAAGGGAAAGATTTTCAGAGTGAATGAAACAACAAAATCTGAGTACATGATGTGTAAAAGAGATAAATTTTATTTTATTTTTATTTTTATTTTGGTCGTGCTGGGCAGCTTGCAAGCTCTAACTTAGTTTCCTGACCAGGGACTGAACTCAGGCTCTCAGCAATGAGAGAAAACAGTCCTAACCAGTGAACTTCCAGGGTATCCCCTGATAAATTTTAAATGTAAGACAAAGAATGGATGAAAGTAAAAGATTTGAAACATATGTAATACAAAATCAGAAAAGAAAGAATGTCAATATTTCTATATTAATATTATAAAAATAGATTTTAATGAAAGCAATATTATGAAAGGTAAAGAGTGACATTTCATTATGATAAAAGAGTCATTTCATCAAGAAGGCAAAATAATAGAGATAGACAAATCTAGTCATATTCAGCAATTGTAGTGGTTTGAATGGCAACTCCCTAAAAAGATATTTTGTGTCCAAATCCATGGAACTTGTGAATGAGAATTTGTTTGGAGAAAGAATCTTTGAAGACATAATTAAGTAAAGACTCTTGAATTGAGATCAACTTGGATTAACAGATTGGATCTTCAATCTAAAGAGAGCTTGTAAGAGAAGAGAAGGGTAAACATACATGGAGGAAAGCATGTGCAATGGAGGCCAATAGTGGAGAGATATATCTGTAAGTGAAGGAATGCCAAGGATTGCATCAACCACCACAGGTAAGAAAGAGGGATAGGACATTTTTTTTCCCCCTGCAGGAAAAGGAATCAATCTTTCTGACATCTTGATTTTAAACTTCTGGCTTCTGAACTGTGAGAAAAAATTTTCATTTTAACCGACTAAAGTTGACTACACTAAAGGCTTTGACTGTGTGGATCACAACAAACTGGAAAAATTTTTCAAGAGATGGGAATATCAGACCACTTTACCTGTCTCTTGAGAGACCTGTATGCAGGTCAAGAAGCAACAGTTAGAACTTGATATGGAACAATGGGCTGGTTCCAAAATAGTAAAGTAGTACATCAAGGCTATATACTGTCACACTGCTTATTTAACTTATATGCAGAGTACACCATGTGAGATGCCAGGCTGCATGAAACACAAGCTCTAATTAAGATTTCCAGAAGAAAATATCAATAACCTCAGATATGCAGATGAAACCACCCTTACAGCAGAAAGTGAAGAGGAAGTGAAAAGCCTTGAGATAAAGGTGAAGAGGAGAGTGGAAAAGCTGGCATAAAACTAACATTAAAAAAACTAAGATCGGGAGCAGTCCCAAGATGACAGGAATAGAACAGGGAGACAACTTTCTTCCCCAAAATTCATCAAAAGATCATTTGAATGTTAAGCAACTTCCACAAAACAACTTCTGAATGGTGGTGGAGGACACCAGGCACCCAGAAAGACAACCCAATCTTTTCAAAAGGAGTGGTCTTAAGGCTACTATAAGAAAAAGACTGAAAGCCAGAAACAGAAGGCTTAACTCCAGAACTTAAGAACATCAGAAAACTCCTGACTCCAGAGGACATTAATAGACAAGAGTTCACCCAAAAATCTCCATACCTCCACTGAAACCAAGCTCCACCCAAGAGCCAACAAGTTCCAGTGCAAGATACACCATGATAATTCTTCAGCAAAGCAGGAACACAACCCTGAACATTAAGATAAAGTCTTTCCAAAGCCATGCCAAACACATAGACACCCCAAACTCACCATTGGACATTTCATTGCACTCCAGAGAGAAGAGATCCACCTCCACCCACTAGAACACAGATGCAAGCTCCTCCAAACAGAAAGTGTTGACACACCACTGGTCCAACACCACCCACAGGGAGCAGATTCTGCAATTAAGATTAACCATGAACTCCCAGCCTGAAGAAAGTGTACCACAAACACAGCAATCTATACAAAGTGAAAGAGCAGAGAAATATTCAACAGGTGAAGGAACATGATAAAAATCCAACAAATCAAACCAAAGAATAGGAGATAGGAAGTCTACCTGAAAAATAATTCAGAATAATGATAGTAAAGATGATCAAAAATCTTGAAAACAAAATGGAGTTACAGATAAACAGACCAGAGACAAAGTTTGAGAAGATGCAAGAAATGTTTAACAAGGATCTGGAAGAAATTAAAAAGATTCAATCAATAATGAATATTGCAATAGCTGAAATTAAAAGCACTCTGGAGGGAGCAAATAGTAGAAGAAATGAAGCAGAAGAGAGGATAAGTGACTTGGAAGATAAAATGGTGGAAATAAATGAAGCAGAGAGGAAAAAGAAAAAAAAAAGAATTAAAAGAAATGAAGACAACCTCAGAGACCTCTGGGACAATGTTAAATGTCTCAACATTCGAATCATAGGTGTCCCAGAAGAAGAAGACAAAAAGAAAGGTCATGAGAAAATATGTGAGGAGNAAAAAAAAAGAATTAAAAGAAATGAAGACAACCTCAGAGACCTCTGGGACAATGTTAAATGTCTCAACATTCGAATCATAGGTGTCCCAGAAGAAGAAGACAAAAAGAAAGGTCATGAGAAAATATGTGAGGAGATAATAGTTGAAAACTTCCCTAAAATGGAGAGGGAAATAGCCAACCAAACCCAAGAAACCCAGAGAGTCTCAAATAGATAAACCAAAAGCAAAACATCCCAAGAAACATATTAATCACACTAATGAAAATTAAGCACAAAGAACAAATATTAAAAGCAGCAAGGGAAAAGCAACAAATAACACACAAGTGGATCCCCATAAGGATAACAGCTTATCTTTCAATAAAAACTGTTCAGGCCAGAAAGGAAGGGAAGGACATACTTAAAGTGATGAAAGAGAAAAATTTACAACCAAGATTACTCTACCCAGCCAGGATCTCATTCAGATATGAAGGAGAAATCAGAAACTTTACAGACAACTAAAAGTTGAGAGAATTCAGCACCACAAAACCAGCTCTTCAACAGATGCTAAAGGATCTTCTCTAGACAGGAAAGAGTAAAGGTTTATGAAAGCAAACTCAAAACAACAAAGTAAAAGATAATGGGATCATACTTATCAATAATTACCTTAAATGTAAATGGGTTAAATCTTCAACCAAAATGAAAAGACTGGCTGAATGCATGCAAAAACAAGACCCGTATATATGCCATCTACAGGAGACCCACCACAAACCTAGATACATATACAGACTGAAAGTGAGGTGCTGGAAAAAGATATTTCATGTAAATGAGACCAAAAAAAAGCAGGAGTAGCAATACTCATATTAGATAAAATAGACTTTGAAATAAAGATCACGTTAAGAGACAAAGAAAGACACTACATGATGATCAAAGGATCAATTCAAGAAGATGTAACAATTATAAAGATATATGCACCCAACATAGGAGCACCACAGTACGTAAAGCAAATGCTAACAAAGGGAAAATTACAGTAACACAATAATAGTGGGAGACTTTAATACCCCACTCACACCTATGGATAGATCAACCAAACAGAAAATTAGCAAGGAAACATGAGATTTTAAATGAGACATTGGACCAATTAGACCTAATTGATATCTACAGGACTTTTCACCCACTTAAAAAAATGGATTTCACTTTTTTATCAAGGGCACAAGGAGAATTTTCAGGATAGGTCATATCCTGGGCCATAAATCTAGCCTAGGTAAATTTTTTAAAAAATTGAAATCATTTCCATCATCTTTTCTGATCACAATTTGGTAAGATTAGATGTCAACTACAGGGAAAAAAATCCAGAGAGATGTTGTGGGGGTGGGAGGTGGGAGGGGGATTCAGGATTGGGAGCTTGTGTACACCTGTGGTGGATTCATGTCGATGTATGGCAAAGCCAATAGAGTATTGTAAAGTCAAATTAAAATAATAATAAAAAAATAAAATAAAAAAATAAAATAAAAAATAAAAAAAAAACACAAATGTATGGAGGCTAAACAACATGGCTCTGAACAACCAACAGATCATGGAAAAAATCAAAAAGGGAATCAAAATATGCATAGAAATGAATGAAAATGAAAATATGACAACTCAAAACCTNATAAAATAAAAAAATAAAAAAAAAAATAAAAAAAAACACAAATGTATGGAGGCTAAACAACATGGCTCTGAACAACCAACAGATCATGGAAAAAATCAAAAAGGGAATCAAAATATGCATAGAAATGAATGAAAATGAAAATATGACAACTCAAAACCTATCAGATTCAGTAAAAACAGTGCCAAGAGGGAGGGTCATAGCAATACAAGAAACAAGAGAAATATCAAATAAACAACTTAACTTTACACCTAAAGCAACTAAAAAAGAACAGAAGAACCTCAAAGTTAATAGACAAAAAGAAATCATAAAAATCAGAGCAGAAATAAATGAAAAAGAAATGAAGAAGACTATTGTAAAAATGAACAGAACTGAAAGCTGGTTCTTTGAGAAGATAAAATAGACAAACCATTAGCCAGACTCATCAAGAAAATAGGGGAGAAGAACCAAATCGATAAAATTAGAAATGAAAATGGAGAAATTGCAACAGACAACACAGAAATATAAAAGACCATAGGAGACCAGCTGCTACTGCTGCTGCTGCTGCTGATGCTAAATCACTTCAGTCATGTCCAACTCTGTGCAACCCCATAGACGGCACCCCACCAGGCTCCTCTGTCCACAAGATTCTCTAGGCAAGAATACTGGAGTAGATTGCCATTTCCTTCTCCCCATAAGAGACTTCTATAAGCAATTATATGCCAATAAAATGGACAACTTGGAAGAAATGGACAAATTCTTAGAAAAGTATAACCTGCCAAAATTGAACCAGGAAGAAATAGAAAATCTTAACAAACCCACCACAAGCACAGAAATCAAAATTGTAACAAAAAATCTTCCAACAAACAAAATCCCAGGACCAGATGGCTTCACAGTTGAATTCTACCAAAAAATGAAGAGCTAACACCTATCCTAATCAAACTCTTCCAGAAAATTGCAGAGGAAGGTGAACTCCTAAACTCATTCTATGAGGCTACCATCACCCTAATGCCAAAACCAAACAAAGGTGCTACCAAAAAAGAAAACTACAGGGTTATCATTACCATCTTTCTAAATTTCATATATATATATGCATTAGTATTCTGAGTTGGTGTTTTTCTTTCTGGCTTGCTTCACTCTGTAAATAGGCTCCAGTTTTATCTACCTCATTAGAACTGATTCAAATGTATTGTTTTTAATGGCTGAGTAATACTCTATTGCGTATATGTACCACAGCTTTCTTATCCATTCATCTGATGATGGACATCTAGGTTGCTTCCATGTCCTGGCTATTATCAACAGTGCTGCGATAAGGGCGAAGGTGGGATGATTTGGGAGAATGACATTGAAACATGTTTAATATCATATATGAAATCAGTCACCAGCCCAGGTTCAATGCATGATACTGGATGCTTGGGGCTGGTGGACTGAGATGACCCAGAGGGATGGTATGGGGAGGGAGGAGGGAGGGATGTTCAGGATGGGGAACACGTGTATACCTGTGGCAGATTCATGTTAATGTATAGCAAAACCAATACAATATTGTAAAGTAATTAACCTCCAATTAAAATATTTAAAATAAATAAATAAATAGTGACAGTCTGAAAAAAAATTTATATTTTTAAAAAAACTTTAAAAAAAAAAACAACTACAGGCCAATATCACTGATGAACAAAGATGCAACAATTCTCAACAAAATTATATCAAACAGAATGGCAAAACCAATAGAGTATTGTAAAGTAAAATAAAGTAAAAAAAAAAAAAAAAAGATCAGATATCAATATATCATGACCAAGTGAGATTTTACACTTGGATGCAAGGATTCTTTGATATTCCCAAATCAGTGTGATACACCATATTAGCAAATTGAAAGATAAAAACTATACGATTATTTCAATAGATTCAGAGAAAGCCTCTGACAAAATTCAATACCTATTGAAGACCAAAAACTCTCCAGAAAGCAGGAATAGAAGAAACATCAATTCAATTCAGTTCAGTCGCTCAGTCATGTCTGACTCTTTGTGACCCCATGGACTACACCACTCCAGACCTCTCTGTCTATGCCAAGCCTCTCTGTCCATCACCAACTTCTGGAGTTATTCAAACTCTTGTCCATTGAGTCGGTGGTGCCATCCAACCATCTCATCCTCTTTCATCCCCTTCTCCTCCCATCTTCAATCTTTTCCAGCATTGAGGTGTTTTCCAAGGAGTCAGTTCTTCACATCAAGTGGCCCAGGTATTGGAGTTATAGCTTCAGCATCAGTCCTTCAAATGAACATTCAGAACTGATTTCCTTTAGGATGGACTGGTTGGATCTTCTTGCTGTCCAAGGGACTCTCAAGAATGTTCTCCAACACCACAGTTCAAAAGCATCAATACTTCAGGGCTCAGCTTTCTTTATAGTCTAACTCTCACATCCATACATGACTACTGGAAAAACCATAGTCTTGACTAGATGGACCTTTGTTGACAAAGTAATATCTCTGCTTTTTAATATGCTGTCTTGATTGGTCATAACTTTCCTCTCATCTTTTAATTTCATGGCTGCAGTCCCCATCTGCAGTGATTTTGGAGCCCCCCAAAATAACGTATTTCACTGTTTCCACTGTTTCCCCATCTATTTGCCATGAAGTGATGGGACTGGATGCCATGATCTTAGTTTTCTGAATATTGAGTTTTAAGCCAACTTTTTCACTCTCCTCTTTCACTTTCATTAAGAAGCTTTTTAGTTCTTCCTCACTTTCTGCCATAAGGGTAGTGTCATCTACATATCTGAGGTTATTGATATTTCTCCCAACAATCTTGATTCCAATCTTGATTCCAGCCCAGTGTTTCTCATGATGGACTCTGCATATAAGTTAAATAAGCAGGATGACAATATACAGCCTTGAGGTACTCCTTTCCCAATTTGGAACTAATCTGTTGTTCCATGTCTAGTTCTAACTGTCGCTTCCTGACCTGCATGCAGATTTCTCAAGAGGCAGGTCAAGTGGTCTATTAATCCCATCTCTTTCAGAATTTCCCACAGTTTGTTGTGATCCACACAGTCAAAGATTATGGCATAGTCAATAAAGCAGAAATAGATGTTTTTCTGGAACTCTCTTGTTTTTCATTGATCCAATGGATGTTGGCAATTTGAAGGAACATACCTCAAAATAATAAAAGCCATGTGTGACAATCTTACAGCAAACATTATCGTCAATGGCAAAAAAATCGAAAGCATTTCCTCTAAAATCAAGAACAAGACATGGATGCCCACTCTTACCACTACTATTCAACGTAGTTTTGGAATTCCTAGTCTCAGCAATCAAAGAATAAAAAGAATCCAAGTTGGAAAAGAAAAAGTAAAACTCTCATTATTTGACATGATCCCCTACATAGAAAATCCCAAAGATACCACCTGAAAACTATTAGAGATAATCAATGAATATAGTAACTTTGCAGGATACAAAATAGTACACAGAAAAGTATAAAATACTGATGAAAGAAATCAAAGATAACCCAGATAGATTTAGAAATATACTACGTTCAAAGATTGGAACTATCAATATAGTGAAAAATGAGTACAATACAATCTATAGATTCAACACAATCCTTACCAAGCTAACAAGGGTATTTTTCACAGAACTATAACAAATTATTTCACAATTTGTATGGAAACACAAAAACCTCAAATAGCCAAAGCAATCTTGAAAAAGAAGAACAGAACTGGAGGAATCAGCCTTTCTGACTTCAGATTATACTACAAAGCTACAGTCATTAAGACAGTATGATACTGGCACAAAGCCAGAAATTTAGATCAATGGAACAAAATAGAAAGCCCAGAGATAAATCTATGCACCTAAGGGCACCTTGTCTTTGACAAAGGAGGCAAAAATATACAATGGAGAAAATACAAGCTCTTTAACAAGTGGTGCTGAGAAAAGTGGTCAACCACTTGAGAAAAATGAAACTAGAACACTCTCTAACACCATACACAAAAAATAAACTCAAAATGGATTAAAGATCTAAATGTAAAATCAGAAACTATAAAATTCTTAGAGGAAAAGAGGCAGAACCCTCCCTGATAGAAATCTCAGCAAGATCCTCTATGAGCCACCATTCAGAATAATGGAAATAAAAAACAAAATAAACAAACGGGGCATAATTAAACTAAAAAGCTTTTGAACAATGAAGGAAACTTTAAGAAAGGTGAAAAGATAGCCTTCAGAATGGGGGAAAAAATAGCAAATGAAACAACTGACACAGAATTAGTCTCCAAAATATAGAAGCAGCTCAATATCAGAAAAATGAATAACCCTAAAAAAAAGTGGGCCAAGGAAATAAACAGACACTTCTCCAAAGACGACATACATATGGATAATAAACACATGAAAAGATACTCAGCATCACTCATCACTGAGAAATGCAAATCAAAACCACAATGAGGTTCCATCTCACACCAGTCAGAATGGTTGCCATCAAAAAATCTATAAATCTATAATCCCAGAGATGCGGTGGAATAAGGGGACCCTCTTACACTGTTGATGGAAATGCAAACTAGTCCATCCATTATGAAGAACAATGTGAAGATTCTTTGAAAAACTAGAAATAGAAGTTCGATACAACCCAGAAATCCCACTGTTGGCATAAACATTGCGGAAACCACAATTGAGAGAGACACGTGCACCTCAAAGTTCATTGCAGCACTGTTTGCAATAGCTAGGATATGGAAGCAACCTAGATGTTCATTGGCAGATGAATGGATAAGGAAATTGTTGTACATAGACATAATGGAATATCACTCAGTTATTAAAAAAGAATGTATTTGAGTCAGTTCTAATGAGGTGGATGAAACTGGAGCCTGTTATACGGAGTGAAGTCAGAAAGAGTAACACCAATACAGGATATTAACGCATATTTATGGAATTTAGATGGAGAAGGCAATGGCACCCTACTCCAGTACTCTTGCCTGGAAAATCCCATGGATAGAGGAGCCTGATAGGCTGTAGTCCATGGGGTCGCTAAGAGTAGGACATGACTGAGCAACGACTTCCCTTTCACTTTTCACTTTCATGCATTGGAAATGGCAACCCACTCCAGTGTTCTTGCCTGGAGAATCCCAGGGACAGGGGAGCCTGGTGGGCTTCTGTCTATGGGGTCGCACAGAGTCGGACACAACTGAAGTGACTTAGCAGCAGCATGGAATTTACAATAACAGTAGCAATGACCCTATATGCAAGATAGCAAAAGAGACAAAGATTTAAAGAACAGACTTTTGGACTATGTGGGAAAAGGTGAGTGTGGGATGATTTGAAAGGATAGCATTGAAACGTGTATGCTACCATATGTAAAATAGATGACCAGTGCAAGTTCAATGCATCAAGCAGGGCACTCAAAGCTGTTACTCTAGGGCAACCCAGAGGGATGGGGTGGGGAAGAGGTGGGAGGCAGGTTCAAAATGGAGGATACATGTGCACCCATGACTGAGATTCATGCTGATGTATGGCAAAAATTGTCACAATATTTAAAGTAATTAACCTCCAATTAAAATTAATTAAAAAAAACTAAGATCATGGCATCTGGTTCCATTACTTCTTGGCAAATAGATAGGAAAACAATGGAAATAGTGACAGAATTTATTTTCTTGGGCTGAAAAATCACTTCAACAGTGACTGCAGCCATGAAATTGAAAGATGCATGCTCCTTGGAAGAAAAATCATGACAAACTTAGATAGTGTATTAAAAAGCAGTGACATTACTTTGCAGACAGCAGTCTGTAAAGTCAAAGCTATGGTTTTTCATGTAGCCATCTATGGATGTGGGAGTTAGACCATAAAGAAGGCTGAGCACTGGAGAATTTATGCTTTTGAATTATGGTGTTGGAGAAGACTCTTGAGAATCCTTTCGACTATAAGGAGATCAAGCCAGGCCATCCTAAAGGAAATCAGTCTTGAATATTCATTGAAAGGACTGATGCTGAAATTGAAGCTCCAATACTTTGGCCACCTGATGAGAAGAATTGACTCATCTGAAAAGACCCTGATGCTGGGAAAGATTGAAAGTGGGAAGAGAAGAGGATGAGATGGTTGAATGACATCACCGACTCAACGGACATGAGTCTGAGTAAACTCAGGAAGTTGATAGGGAGGCCTGGCATGCTGCAGTCCATGGGGTCGGAAAAAGTCAGACCTGACTTAGCAACTGAAAAACAACAAAATGTGTGGTAATTTGTTTTGGCAGTCCTAGGAAGGTAACATATATTTTACACATTCCTCTCAATAACAGAATGCTGCTGCTGCTGCTGCTAAGTCTCTTCAGTCATGTCCAACTCTGTGCGACCCCATAGACGGTAGCCTACCAGGCTCCTTTGTCCCTGGGATTCTCCAGGCAAGAACATTGGAGTGGGTTGCCATTTCCCTCTCCAATGCATGAAAGTGAAAAGTGAAAGTGAAGTCTCTCAGTTGTGTCCTACTCTTAGCGACCCCATGGACTGCAGCCTACCAGACTCCTCCGTTCATGGGATTTTCCAGGCAAGAGTACTGGAGTGGGGTGCCATTGTCTTCTCTGATAACTGAGAATACAAGTGGAAAAAAAAAAGCATCAGTTCAGTCACTCAGTCGTGTCTGACTCTTTGCGACTCCATGAATCGCAGCACACCAGGCCTCCCTGTTCATCACCATCTCTCGGAGTTCACTCAGACTCGTGTCCATCAAGTCCGTGATGCCATCCAGCCATCTCATCCTCGGTCGTCCCCTTCTCCTCCTGCCCCCAATCCCTCCCAGCATCAGAGTCTTTTCCAATGAGTCAACTGTTCACATGAGGTGGCCAAAGTACTGGAGTTTCAGCTTTAGCAGCATTCCTTCCAAAGAAATCCCAGGGCTGATCTCCTTCAGAATGGACTGGTTGGATCTCCTTGCAGTCCAAGGGACTCTCAAGAGTCTTCTCCAACACCACAGTTCAAAAAGCATTAATTCTTCGGCGCTCAGCCTTCTTCACAGCCCAACTCTCACATCCATACATGACCACAGGAAAAACCATAGCCTTGACTAGANTTAAAATACAGAGTGAAAGAACTTTAGAATAGATGTCAGAGTTTTAAAGGAGCACACACACACACACACACACACAAACTCACCAGAATAATTCATTCTGATGCATTCAAGACCAGGGTGGCTCCAGAAATCCTTCTGAACGGAGGTAAACAAACCCTTGAGGAAGGGAATGTGGCAGTGATTATAAAATCTTACATAAAAACAATCTTATATAAAAACAAACTGCATGGTCCTGAAAGAACATGGTATATTTGGTGAAGGCAAATAGCTGTAACTAAGTTTGCACATGGGGATGAGGATAGGGGATACGGGAAATGTTGACAAGATTCAGCTTATGAAAGCGCTCTATGCATGAGGATTTTGAACTTTTATCATGTAAAAAACATTGATCCAATAAGGAAAATCATCTATTTCCAGATGAAAATAGTTGGCATTGAAGAGGAAGGGCTGAAGTAGGGACAAAGAGGATTTTTCTGCTGCTGCTACTACCAAAATTACTATTATTACATTTCCATTAAAGCTGAAAAAAATCATTTCAACGCTTGCCAATAGAAAGTAATTTTGAAAGTTACCTCGATTTAATCTCGCAATAACCCTGAGATGGGTGTTGTTTATCTGTATTTTACAGGTGAGAAAACTGAGGCTTAGAGATTAATTTTCTCTGTGAAAAAAGCAGCTGGGATTAAAGTTTACACCTCTGTGTCAAGAACCTTCTTACGGCTCCCAAAGGCAGAGTTATCTTGAAGTTCCCACGCCGGATCTTCCATTTATCTCACAGGCATGGGCCCCTCCAAAGCTTGATGAATACAGGGACGGAGCAGCAGCCTGCTCAGTCACACGGTTGAGCCCTAGAGCACTGTTTCACTCTGGGGACCAACTCATCCACCAGGACACCAGGCAACACCCCACGTAGCCTACGTGAGCTTGCACGCATGCTCAGTCGCTCAGTCGTGTCTGACTCTTTGCTACCATATGGACTATAGCCCGCCAGCCTCCTCGACCTATGGGATTTTCCAGCCAAGAATACTGGAATGGGTTTCCAATTTGATCTCTTCCAGGGTATCGTCCCAGCCCAGGGGTTGAACCCGTCTCCAGCGGTTCCTGTGTTGGCAGGCAGATTATTCATTACTGAACCACTGTGGAAGTCCAGCCTAGGTAAGCATCCATGACTAATCTTGACCTCAAGTAAAAGGGAACCCCAACAAACAGAGCTCTACTCCGAGTTCAGTGGCCATTTTCATCCTGGCATAGTGGCCTCTGGGTCCTGTAAGGATGTGAATGAACTAGACCATGACTAGTGGAGTTAAAGGGCCTGAATTCTCTGCAATACCAGCTGATATCTGGCATATGAGGAGTGTAAAAACAACACAAAAATGATACAAATGAACTTGTTTACGAAACAAGAACAGAGTCACTGACTAAGAGAACAAACTTATGGTTCCCCGGGAGGGAAGGGTCAGGGGAAGGTACAGATTGGGCGTTCGGGATCGACATGTGTACACTGCTATATTCATGTATACTATCATGTAAGAAAAGAGGCGCCGGTCTCGACATGTGTACACTGCTATATTCATGTATACTATCATGTAAGAAACGAGGCGCCGGTCTATGTTCGATGCAGGATGCAGGATGCTTGGGGNACAAAGTATTCAAATTTCCATATAAAAACTAAAGTTTGATATTCAGTGAAAGACTGTATGTCTGATCAGTGGAGGCAAAGACTACAAATATGCTCAACAAATTAATAACAAGAGCTTGCTTGCAAATATTGATAAAAATATGTCATAACTAGCACTTCTAAGGAGAAGGCAATGGCACCCCACTCCAGTACTCTTGCCTGGAAAATCCCATGGACGGAGGAGCCTGGTAGGCTGCAGTCCATGGGGTCGCCAAGAGTCAGACATGACTGAGCGACTTCACTTTCACTTTCCACTTTCATACATTGGAGAAGGAAATGGCAGCCCACTCCAGTGTTCTTGCTTGGAGAATCCCAGGGACAGGGAGCCTGGTGGGCTGCCGTCTGTGGGGTCGCACAGAGTCGGACACGACTGAAGTGACTTAGCAGGAGCAACAGCAGCACTTCTAAATGCTGAATTAAACATTGGTTGGTATTCTATACTATGAAAACTAGATTTTTTCCATAAACTGCAAAATTTTAAATTTGCATAGAATTAAGAAGTTTATTTGCAATTGCTGATTATAAAGTGTATAAAGGAGCCAGATGTTATACATAACAAATAAGTGTTGAAACCAACCAAGAAATGAAAACAGAGTTTGTTAAATAGTGTTTAACTGATTCTGTTCACTATGCATATTAATATTTATTTAATCTAGCATGTTANATGGGGGAGCCTGGTGGGCTGCCGTCTATGGGGTCGCACAGAGTCGGACACGACTAAAGTGACTTAGCAGGAGAAGCAGCAGCACTTCTAAATGCTGTATTAAACAATGGTTGGCATTCTATACTATGAAAACTAGATTTTTTCCATAAACTGCAAAATTTTAAATTTGCATAGAATTGAGAAGTTTATTTGCAATTGTTGATTGTAAAGAGTATAAAGGAGCCAGATGTTATACATAACAAATAAGTGTTGAAACCAACCAAGAAATGAAAACAGTCTGTTAAATAGTATTTAACTGATTTTGTTCACTATGCATATTAATATTTATTTAATCTAGCATGTTACAAGTCTCTGTGTCTTGATTTTGTCCACTTGTTCCCATGAATATATTTGGTTTTTAACATGACTTTCTTCATATATTGTTATTGTTAACTTTTAATAAGCTCATGTCATCTGTGCTTTATGATAGGAATAATTGTACTCCTGACAATATGAACTTAAGCAATTCTAGTAATAATTTTCCCACTTATTATGACAGTGTGGCAGAGATTATTTCATGCTGCAGTGCTGGCCATTTGAATACCCTTAAATAAAAGAACAAGAGCTTAGAAAAAAAAAAANAGGAATCATTGTACTCCTGACAATATGAACTTAAGCAATTCTAGTAATAATTTTCCCACTTATTATGACTGTGTGGCCGAGATTATTTCATGCTGCAGTGCTGGCCATTTGAATACCCTTAAATAAAAGAACAAGAGCTTGGAAAAAAAAATGAAAATGGATAAAGAATAAGGACCTACTGTATAGCACAGGGAACTCTGCTCAGCATTCTTTAAGAACCGGAATGGAAAAGGAATTTGAAAAAGAATTGAATCACTTTATACCTGAAAGTAACACAACAGTGTTAGTCAACTATATGCCAATATAAAATAAAAATTCAGAAATGTTTAACCACAAAAGTGTTATTTTGGAGGAATGACCATGGGATATTACCAACAGGAATCAGAAAGGCAAAATGAAATATGAAATGATCAATTAAAAAATGTATTCAACCATTGTAAAGACCGAGATCTATTTGCTCTGTAAAAAATATTACAAAACTGTTATCTTCAACGCATTCTACAATTAGTATTCTCTATTACTTTAGCTTTTTTTTTTTAAATTTTAGAGAGTTTATAACACTATATTATTAAGATACTTTTAGTTAAAACTCTCTGAAAATGTAGGCTGGCCAGATATTGCTTGGAGGCTTTCCAAGTCAGACTTGGTAATTGTATTTTTATTTTTCCTTAATTTTCCTTGATTCCAGGATGCAAAATTAATTGATAGTCACTTAATCCTAATTTGGGGTTTTGCCTTTATTCTCTCTCCCTTCCAAATTACTTCCCTTCTTTGTTTTTTCCATGCTCCTTTTTTCCCTTCTCTTGCTTCTAATACTTTTTTAAAAGACCCATGATTCAAATGTCTAATTTATGAATTCCCTAATCTTTTGATGAATTGAGGCAATGAAGCCCAAGGACCTGGTTTCTAACCCCATGCCCTCACTCATCTTCTCTGATTCAAGAGCTCCTTCTTTCTCTTTGTCTCTTCATGTAAAAGACAAGTTAGCCTGAAGAGCCATTTGCAGACTTATCTTCTCTAGAGGATTTTTGGAATTCCTTCAACCATAATCTTTTCTCATTTGAATATGTATCACATTTTGCTTAACTTGGTCCTTTCATGCATGTATGCTCAGTTGCTTCAGTTGTGTCTGACTCTTGGTGACCCCATGAACCATGGCCCACCAGGCTCCTCTATCCATGGGATTCTCTGGGAAAGAATACTGGAAGGGGTTGCCATGCCCTCCTCCAGATGGTCTTCCTGACCCAGGGACTGAACCTGTGTCTCCTGCAATGCAGGTGCATTCTTTACCACTGAGCCACCAGGGAAGCCCAACTTGGTCCTTACCTTAGTCAACAATTTAGTTAACTCTTCCAATAGATGGAAAGGTACTTAGAGATTTACATCATTAAAAAATTCTTTAATTTCTGCAGCTCCTTTGTAAAATATTGTGTACCTACTCAGTGCCCATGAGATATCTGGTAGTCTGTTACCCAAAATAAAATCAGAAATCAGTTTCATCCAGAAAATTCAATGTAAGAAGCCCTCACAGAACCCCCAGTCTAGTCTTTCAGTTCCCTTGATGCTATCAGTGGGTTTCCTGGCCTTCCTGGAATTTATAAAATTGGTGGAACATTGTCCTTAGCAGAATCCTGAGGCCAAGCAAAGCAGAAATGGTTCAATTCTTAATGACACCAAATTCAGTCCCCCAATACTCAGACTCTTTAATCTCTGACAAAAGACAGGTGGCCTGCTTGGTACCCCCAGTGGATATCCACCGGGGTAGACTGTCAGCTGCTTGAAGAACTAATTTATGGACAAAATTTGGGCAAAATGGTGGAAAGGAATGACATAACCAAGTGTTAACATTTTTATTTAAAAAAGCAGGATGCTATATATAATATTTTCTAAGAAAAAAAGATAGTATAATGAAATGAATTCCATGTTTTTAAATACAATAAGGATATAGAGAATCCTTTAAATGTGAGTTTATTCAACCTTTATTTAAATAGAATGCACTTTCATTGAGAGACTTAAGGGGTGATTTCTGTATTTCCCCAAATAAAAGCTCCTTTGCAAATTTTTGCTTGTTTATTTATTTATTTAAATTTTACATCCTCAACATATATTACAAGGGCTTAATATTTTCATTTAGAATATATGTACTGTATTTGAATAGCTCTTTGGGCTAATATATGCCAAGAAAGGAACATTTTCCTTTTCATAACCAATGAGAAACAAACTTCTGACACAAAAAGGAATGGGGTTGTTTGAAAGTTTTGTCTTATTCAAGTAGAATACAGTCTGAGATTCAAAACAGATTCTTCTTTGAAAAGCACAACTGTTTCCCATCCTCCTAAATAAGGAAAAAAGAACAAAATGTGAAAAAAATACATATATGTCATTCAGTAATTCTCACTGGAGTTAAATTTCCCCCTGCAGTAGAATACGCTAAATATCTGAGTCTTTTGCCTTAATCTGGCTATAATCACGCAATCTGTTCAAAAATAAAAACTCTTTTAAAATTCTATTTTCTTTACTTCCTACCAGATATATTTTCCTTCCACAATAAATTTAATAGCATCAAATATACATGGTATACACATGTAAGTAGAGGAATACATTTATGTCCTTTAAAATTCTCCATTCTACAGAGACTCCTCCTTTCCTATTAGCAGCATGGATATCCAGCTTTATTCTGGAATTTCTATTTATCTACTCAGTGTATGGCAATACTCAGCAAAGTACATATCTCTTTTCCCATTTTCCTCTGAACCCAGAAATCCCAGTATAATATTTACTCAAGAGCTTCATTCATTTAAACCTTTATACAACTATATCTACTGTATTTAGAAGAGATTGACTCAACAGCGCAACCGTTCACCCACACACATATAAGAAAAGTTTCCACCTTACAAAGCTAACTGTATTTAATATTTCTATATACCACAGAGCTTTAAGTTTGGAATGTTTCTTAAAATACATATTCTTCACTTGAATCTGTCAGAAAATGGTGAGAATATCTTCTCTGATTTCAAAACTATCAAACTAGTTTTTAAAAATCATTTTCCAAACCCCTTGAGTAGTGTTCTTGAAGAGCAAGCTCATCAATGTCTTTAGAAAGTGAGTTGAGGAGAGGAAGTTTGATTCCTGTTTGAACATTTATTATTGGTACCAATGAATCCCACTGACTGAAGATGTAACTACAATTATTAGCTACATTGAAGGAAAGCTACAGCCCGTTATTTCAACTATTGAGGTCTTAAGCAGGTTGCTTGATTTCTCTCATCTCACTGTCTATTCAACAGCTCTTCAGTGCACAGATTGTTAAAACTGATTCACAAACTGGTGCTGCCTTCAAACTATAAAAGGTAGCCAGGAAATAATTGTACGCTGTCCTGAACACAAAATAATTTGTGCCTTCAGAGTATGTTTCTGACACAAAGCCTGCCGGCCCATTACAGAAAATTTTGTCAGTCTGTGTGAAAATATTTATTACCTGTAACTATAGATACACAAAAATCAATGTGTATGTTATGTAACATTATGTCAGTAATGCATTTGTTACTGCTTTGAGATTTCTTCTGGTCTAGATGACTGCTCTGCCAAATAACTTTTATTATACTAGGGCAAGTGATTGCTGTGCTACATTTGCAACTATAACCATAATTTTCCTGAGAATGCTAAATAATGTCTTAATTTATTCAAAAGCTTTTATTTTTAAAGCAATTAAACTTTTGTTGATTTATATTTACCATCCAATGTTCCTGAAACACTAAAAGAAAACGCTTTTGACATAATCTTCCAGGATAGCACATTGCCTGAGAGCAGTTATTTGATATAACAACATTCAGTTGAGTCTTCCAATCAAAGAACAAAAATTATAGCACTTTAATTTGAAATCCATAAGTCTATGTACAGGATTATGTTCAAGAATCATTAAATGCTATCTGTAATTCAAAGATGAATGAATCAATAGAAAAACAGAACTGAAAATCATTAGTACTTTAATGCAGAATGGAGAGAGAAACTAATAGATCATGCATTTCAAGCACTTGTTTTCCTTATGGCATGTTTAAAAACATAAAACATGCAACGAGGAGATGCAGCTCAGTATGAATGAACAATACCCAAACTGCTCAGAACAAGCATTTAATTTTATATCATAGGTTTAAATGAAACACTTAAAAATACTATTCCATAATTTCTTCAAATAGTCAGAGAATTCAGCCATGCCATGAAAAACTTGAATAACAATCTAGGGCATTATTTCCAAATAAATATTTGAAAACTCATGGAGATGGGAGTGCAGTAGTTGAAAGGGAGGGTGCTAACTGCATGCATGATTGACTTCAAAGAGCTCAATATTATTACAGGGATCAATCCATACTCGAAAGGAAATGATACAATCATTTACTTTCTCAAGTGTACTTAGCTGACCCATTCAAAATTATAGACACCTATACTCACAAATGATCAAAAAAGCAAGAAATTAGCTATTGGGCTTTGATTGTGTTGCATAGCTTATTGTCTGTGAAAGATTTTTAATTATAATTA
Organism: Neotragus pygmaeus; assembly: GCA_006410875.1. Classification (NCBI taxonomy): domain Eukaryota; kingdom Metazoa; phylum Chordata; class Mammalia; order Artiodactyla; family Bovidae; genus Neotragus; species Neotragus pygmaeus. Next base: position 200,281 of record SJYV01011387.1, on the reverse strand, counting down.
ATGGGTAATTCTTTCTCTTCCAGAGTTTTAGCCATCACAAAATTAATCATTAGAACCATAAATTTTCTTCATGATGCTTAATTAATTATGCATAACCCATTTCTCTCAAGCATCTTTTTCTGAATCTTTGGTGGGAAATACAGTTAGGCACATAGTTTCAAACATCTATTTGGTTACTGTTGTGATTAAGAATTTTCTTCTAGATTCACATGCAGAAGTGAATAAGGCTTGCCATATTAACACACTTTACTGCCAAGTAACATGATTTCACTTATGTGTAGAATTAAAAACAAAACTAAACAAAATAAAACCACTTCCTACTTCTCAGCACAAGAAAACTTTACACCTGATATTTTATTAATAAATTCCACTCTGAAGCATCAAGAAGTTAAAGANATGCAGAAGTGAATAAGGCTTGCCATATTAACACACTTTACTGCCAAGTAACATGATTTCACTTATGTGTAGAATTAAAAACAAAACTAAACAAAATAAAACCACTTCCTACTTCTCAGCACAAGAAAACTTTACACCTGATATTTTATTAATAAATTCCACTCTGAAGCATCAAGAAGTTAAAGAAAAACTATTTAGATACAGCAAATAGACAACTATTTAATAAAACCTTTCAATTAAAAGTTGCTCCTCAAGTCATAGTCAAGATCATTGATATGCTGTTTGATTCTTAAAGGGAAAAGTATAGCAATCTGCAATTATGATCACTGAAGCATTATTAAGTAGTGCTTATTAATAACTGGAATCACATTTTCTGTGACATATCCTTTTTTTGTTGTTATCGTACAGATTTTTCTTACAGGTTAGTACATGGAAATTGGTGAAGGAATAGATGGGAGACACAAAAATCTGTGGGAATGCATGCAACAAAAATATGCAGCATCACTTCATGTAAACTTCCGCTTTCTTCATGCAAAGATGCCTGTAAAAACTGAGACAATAAATTTCCTATTAGCTGAATTGTACATTAACTCAGTCACAAAAACTGTCAAACCAATTCCAAGATTCTACATGAGCAGGAGACTTGAACTTGTTCAAAGATTTCCAGCATAAGTGTTCCATGGCCCAATTATGACAATCACAATGCCAACAATGGAATGATAAGGATTATTCCTTGCTTCGGTTTCTGCTTCTTTTGACGAGGGAGCAGAACAACCCGGTTTTGGGAGGAGGGCCCATCAGCATTGGGGCTTGGTTCTTGTGTATAATTTTTATCTAGGGAAAAAAAAGAGAGAGAGAGGAAGGAGTAATCCTTGGGTACAATACGAATTTCTGAGAATCTCTGTTAACGTTAATCACACTGCCTGTGTTACTGAAACAGCACAAGCATAAAACGTAGTTTCAGAGTTTCCATCATTGCACAAATATTTTTAAGAAAGATATGAATTTAAACTATATACCAATGCTCAGGGTGCTAAGAAGAAGCCAAACGTAATTAAAATTACATTTTAAGTATCATACTACTTCTAACCTGGCTTGTATTAACCCCCCAAATTCCTCATTCATGCCACATGGTTATCTAGTATAATTTATTGACCATTAGTTATGTATTATTTATTTAAGACAGGAAAGGATGCACCATTATAGTACTCAGAATCTCAATTATAGCCCCACATCAAGATGTACTTGGTACCAAGGCAAGCCTTATTTACCCTGTTAATCAGATTGTTTCTCTCTTTCAACACGAACTGCAAGCCTTAATTTCAAAACAATCATTAAGAATGAAAGTCAAAAGCTAACGTGCATAAAAGGTCAGAAATGATGAACTAGCTTTCTAATTTGTTAATTAATTGGTAATAGAATAGAATCAAATATTGAAAAGCCTGCTTAAAACATTCTGAAAGACTGTTCTAAAGCTCTTCTTTTTGATTTCTTTGAAATAAAACTACGAATCACCTTAAATGAGACAACCTTAAAGTAGATTATGTCTATAATTTTCTCTAATTCAAGTCTAAATTAGAGAAGACATTTTATGAATATATGCTATGCTCAAAGCTAATTGAAAGCAATTATCAGAGTGGCATTTTGTCTGTGACTTTAAGATACATTGTAAGATAATAAATGATTCTCATTATGTAATAAAAAGGTCACATCATGCCTTTGGGCTAGTGACGCTAAGAGTTTTTCAAAAGCAATCTGAGACATTTTCTTTAGAGAACTGCGACTAATATAAGAACCATCGCTTATTAAATATCAGTTGTCACCTGCACAGCACTTGCATCAGAGATGAGTATTTCTTTCAAAAAGAAACACCACCTCATTACAAGCTGCAAAAATATATCTCTTAAAGTGCATAGCTGACATTTTCAAGTTAAAATGAATATCCTTCACTTGTCATTCACTAATAGCAATGAAAAAAAAAAAAGGGATGTCACGTGGACTGGATCATTAAAATTTACACTGAGGCTTTTGGGAAACAGAGATCTTTCTAGACAATCTAGAAAGACAGAAGTATGTCAAAAATCAGGATAAATGAGCAACTTTATTTAACTCTGTTGGAATCAGGTTATTCTGGGAAGATTCAGTGTTCTTTGTACTGTAAAAATAAATTGCACCTGTAAAAGGCCACCAGGTTAAACCAGCCTCAAACTCTCTGGATATCTGATTTCATTTGATTTTACTTTTGTTATCTTATTAACTGAGGAATCAATAGCCAGATACTTAAGATGTCAGAATGTACCTATCTGTGTAGATTGAAAAAGATCTCAGCCAGAGATTTTCTCTCCTAATAATTCACACTTAGATTACACTGTACCTCTTACCATTGATTTTTATATTCCTTTAGAGTATCTAATATACCATCATTCATTCATTTTATCAAATGTATTGAGTCCCTACTATGTTTCAGACACTGTACCAGGAGCCTTTAACAAATAGAAAAAGCACAAATCTCTACCCTCAATAAATTCTAGTCAAGTAAGAATCAGAAATTTAACAAGTACGTTCAATAGTGTTATAGATGCTGAAGTATGAGGCTAAGCAGAAAGGTACTATTTTTTAATGCTGAATATAAAAACGAATCTTTTCATACAAAATGTCCTTTAAAAATGAATATGTGAGGATGCAGTTAACACATGCTACTTATATAATAATCTTAGATTCAAACAGAATATAAGAAGCCATGGTAAGAAGGTGCAGATTTCTGATTCACAGTTATTGGACTAAATCCTTTGGAGGGTATGTTACTATTAGGGTCTTTTGGAAAACAATATCATTATTACCAAACTATTGTTGTTGTAGGAAAAGAAGTATATCATACTAGTCACTTAAAAAAGATTAGCATCAATTTAAAACAAGGTAGAACCAAAATACCACAACTTATTGTGTATGAGATTTTGTTTGCCTTTTGTATTAAAATTTTTAGGTTATTTAGATTTTGCTTCATCATGGCTATCTTTTTATTAACAGTATCTTTTAAAAGAAATCACATGTTACTATTCCTTTGAAAATAGCACAATGTCTCACTAAGTGCTCTTGACACAGTAGGACCCTTAATCCATGCTACTGACGACTCTGAAGTTCTAGTTCTAGTTCTAAGCTGGATAACGGCCAGTCTTAATTTTAAAATCATCTATCCTCTGTCCTCTTAGTTGTTTAAGCACTTCTATGGTCACACACAACTCTTTCACATTATTTCTGTAAAAACTGAAATCTATTGTTTTGTCCATTCTTTATAAAAATGAGAAACAACTGGCTGTTTTCCTCTCAGGGAGATACCATGGAAGAAAGTTGCACTCATGAGATTTCTATTATGTATCCAGGCTCTTTGCATACATTGCCTCATCGAATAATCATAGATCTTTGAATATTTCAGCAGAAGCAAACTTTACTCTAATAAGGATGAGAATAATACCAGTCCAGTACCAGGGTGAACTGCTGGTTTTATAATCACAGAAAGTCCATGTGTAGGCTTCAGAAAGCTGTAGGGACTAAAGTGTTACTTATGTTCAGATGGTTCGTGTTGGGGGACCCTGGTTAAAGGTGTCTCAGTAGGCATGCAATAATGACTCAGATGCCTGTTTCAACTCCACACTCTTATATTTTTATTACTATTTTTTAAAGTTGTTATCCATGAGAAAAACAACACTGAGAAAGGAGTAACGTATCCCTCAAAGACATTAGAATAGATTAAATCTCCGCAGTCTGAAAACATAAACCAAACATTAGGGTCTCTTTGAAAGCTTCCATTATTTTAAGAGTTGGGTAGTTACTTAGTTGTTTCTGAACACATTAATATTTATTGAGCACCAACTATAAGCAAGGGAAGTTTGCAACTTGACTATCTTGTTTGGAGGGAATCTGAGCTTATAACTGAGAGAGAACTGTAGGCAATCTTAAGCAACGGTGATGGGGCTCCTAGGAACTGGAATGGCTGTATAAATGTAAAAGTGTGAAAGTCGCTCAGTCGTGTCTGACTATTTGTGACCCCATGGAATGTAGCCCACCAGGTGTTTCTGTCCATGGAATTCTCTAGGCAAGAATACTAGAGTGGGTATCCATTCCCTTCTCTAGATGAAGGTAGAAGAGCATTGCTAAGATAAATATTGCCAGAATTAGAATGATGTTTTGTGTATAATTTCTTCATTTCTACTTAGCTATTCTTTTAGAAAGCAACAGCATGAAAATCTCATGACTCTTTCTACTTCCAAATTCCTGTGTCAAATTAAGATTGAGCATCTCTAAAATTAGAAAGATGAAAATAGTTGGTTTCAGTTTTATAAGTATTTAATATGAAATAAAAATGCACATATAGAAACCAGATGAAGGATTACAAGGCACAGTTTTCTTGTCTGTATAGAACTGTCAGGGTTATATAGTATGATAGGTGGCCCCACCTTATAATTGTAACATTAACAATAATAATGACAAGATTTGACTCAGCGTGTGCAGACTATTACACTAAGTGCTTTACACAAGATATTCAGATGCTACCTGTCTCATCCTTCTCTTTGAGTTGCTCTTGACAAAAGTTTACTCTCATAAAAATATTATCAAAGTACATAGAATTGAAAACCTGTGCTCTAAAAGGGATAGAGGAGAGGTTTATACCTTACAGTACATGATGAACAGTGTCTGGTTCACTAGCTATTTGTGTTCTTTCCAAAGACTTTGTTTTGCTGTTCAGTTTCTTAGTCATGTCTGACTCTTTGCCAACCCCATGGATTGGTAGCACTCCAGGCTTCTCTATACCTCACTAAATCCCAGAGTTTGCTAAAATTCATGTCCATTGAGGCAGTGATGTCATCCAACCATCTCATCCTCTGTTGCCCTCTTCTCCTTTTGCCCTCAATCTGTCCCAGCATCAGGGTCTTTTCCAATGAGTTGGCTCTTCCCATCAGGTGACCAAAATACTGGAGCTTCAGCTTCCGCATGTGTCTTTCCAATGAATATTCAGGATTGATTTCCTTTAGGATTGACTGGTTTGATCTTTTTGCTGTCTGAGGGATTCTCAAGAGTCTTCTCCAATACCACAGTTCAAAAGCATCAGTTTTTCAGTGCTTGGCCTTCTTTTTGGTTCAACTCTCACATCCATCCATGACTACTGGGAAAACCACAGCTTTGACTATACAGACCTTTGTCAGCAAAGTGACGTCTCTACTTTTGAATATCCTGTCTAGGATAGTCATAGCTTTTCTTCCAAGGAGCTAGTGTCTTTTAATTTCATGGTTGCAGTCACCATCTGCAGTGATGTTGGAGACCAAGAAAATAAAGTCTGTCACTCTTCTCATTGTTTCCCCATCTATTTGCCATGATGTGATGGGATTGGATGCCATGATCTTCGTTTTTTGAATGTTGAGTTTTAAGCCAGCATTTTCATTCTCTTCTTTCATCTTCCTCAAGAGGCTCTTTAGTTCCTCATCACTTTATGCCATTAGGGTGGTTTTATCTGCATATCTGAGGTTATTGATATTTCTCCTGGCCATCTTGATACCAGCTTATGCTTCCTACAGCCCAGTGTTTCACACGATGTATTCTGCGTGGAAGTTAAATAAGCAGGGTGACAATATACAGTTTTGACATACTCCTTTTCCAATTTGGAACCAGTCCATTGTTCCATGTCTCCTTTTAACGGTTGCTTCCTGACCTGCATACAGATTTCTCAGGAGGCAAGTGAGGTAGTCTGGTATTCCCTTCTCTTTAAGAATTTACAACAGTTTGTTGTGGTCCACACAGTCAAAGGCTTTAGTGTATTCAATGAAGCAGTAGATGTTTTTCTGGAATTCCTTTGCTTTTTTTATGATTCAACGGATGTTGGCAATTTGATCTATGGTTCCTTTGCTTTTTCTAGTTCCAGCTTGTATATCTGGAATTTCTCAGTTCACATACTGCTGAAGTCTAGCTTGGAGGATTTTGAGCATTATCATGTGAAATGTGAAACTGAGCATGTGAAATGAGTGCCATTGTGTGGCAGTTTGAACATTCTTCGGCATTTCCCTTCTTTGGGATTGGAATGAAAACCGACCTCTTCCAGTCCTGTGGCCACTGCTGAGTTTTCCAAATTTAGCTGACTTTGGTTCAACTAAAACTGAGGAAGAGAGGAAGGTCTTTCTGGATTCATCCTCCAGGCANCTTCGGCATTTCCCTTCTTTGGGATTGGAATGAAAACCGACCTCTTCCAGTCCTGTGGCCACTGCTGAGTTTTCCAAATTTAGCTGACTTTGGTTCAACTAAAACTGAGGAAGAGAGGAAGGTCTTTCTGGATTCATCCTCCAGGCATTATTTGGCCCAGCTCATTGATATTTTCTTTCCTAGCTCCTTGTTTTTCAGCTTTGAATATTCCTACCTACTCTTTGTTGTAAAGAGTATTATTTTTCTTCCTCATGTTATAGGAACACCCTGCTTAACACCCAGTCCCTGTATGCCACATCCACCAAACCAAGTACTTATCAGAGCATCCTAATAAGATTAGAATGAAGATGGATCTATTTTCAAGGAATTATCATACCTAATACTAAAAGAATATTTTTTCATAACTTTACTTATATATTATCTAAATATACCCCCCCCAACAGCCCTAAGGAGGTAGGTGTCAACACCCTTATTTTACAATACAGGACAAAAACTTAGGGTCTGTAACCTGAAATGCCCCACTCAAGTTGATTAATGCAAGGGCTGGGTTTGAAAGCTCATTCTCAGATCTTCCAAGCACTCCTTGTTGATTCCCGCTTCTGAATCTCTGTGCCAAGCAGTGCTCTCGAGAACCTTCCAGCAAACACTGATCCCTGTCCTGCCCAGCTCAAATCACACATTATTTTGAAATTTCAAAGCACAATGACATACAGAAGATTCTAAATGTCCTCTGAAGCTGAAGCTCCAATACTTTGGTCACTTGATGTGAAGGGCTGATTGATTGGAAAAGACTGATGCTAGGAACGATTGGAGGCAGAAGGAGAAGAGGGTGACAGAGGATGAGATGGTCGGATGGCATCACCAACTCAATGGACATGAGTTTGAGCAAACTCTGGGAGATAGTGAAGGACAGGGAAGCCTGGCTTGCTGCAGTCCANGAACGATTGGAGGCAGAAGGAGAAGAGGGTGACAGAGGATGAGATGGTCGGATGGCATCACCAACTCAATGGACATGAGTTTGAGCAAACTCTGGGAGATAGTGAAGGACAGGGAAGCCTGGCTTGCTGCAGTCCATGGGGTCACAAAGAGTTGGACATGACTTAGCGACCGAACAGCAACGACAACAAATGCCCTCTGAGAGGAAAAATGGGTCACTTACAGAAACATGAAAATCAGCATGGCATCAGGCTTCTCAAAAACATTAATGGTAGAAGAAAACAGAGGAACACCTTTAAATCTCAGAGGAAAAGTTAATTCTATCTTTGATTTCTCTATGTTGGTTGATGTATCAATTAAATGCAAGGGTACAGTGAATATATTTTCAGTCATAGAAAGATCTAGAGAGCTTGCCCTTTATATGCCCTTTAAAACATATTTGAGGGTATTCTCCAGCAAAACAGATGTATGAGCTAAGAAAGAGATTCAAAGAATAGAGGATCAAATGGACAACACCAAGCCCTGGTGAGGATGTGGAGCAACAAGAACTCCCATACACAGGTACTGGGAGGGCAAAATGGGACTTTGGAAGATAGTTTGGAGGTTTCTTATAAAACTAAATATACTCATCATGCGATCCAGTGTTTGCACTCATGGAATTTATACAAAAAAGTTGGAAACTTACATCTACATAAAAACCTGTACACAAATGTTTCCAGCAGCTTTTTTTACAATTGCCAAAACTTGGAAACAATCAAGAGGTCCTTCAGTAGGTGAATGGATAAATAAATTGTGGTGCATCAATCAAGACAAAGGAATACTGTGTGTGTGTGCATGCTAAGTTGCTTCAGTTGTGTTTGACTTTGTGCGACCCTATGAAATGTAGCCCACCGGGGTCCTCTGTCCATGGGATTCTCCAGGCAAGAATACTGGAGTGGGTTACTGTGCCATCCTCCAGCAGATTTTCATGACCCAGGGATCGAATCCATGTCTCTATGACTCCTGCATTGGCAGGCCCATTCTTTATCACGAGCACCACCTGGGAAGCCCAAAGGAATATTATTAAGTGATAAAAAGGAATGAGCTATCTAGCCATGAATGCACATGGAGGAAACTTAAATGCATATTATTAAGTGAATGAAATCAATCTGAGAAGGCTATATCCAGTAAGATTCCAAGTTTATGGCACTCTGGAGAAGGCAAAACTATGGAGATAGTGAAAAGATCAGTGGGCCAGGGGTTATGGGAGAGAGAGATAAATAAATGAAGCGCAGAGAATTTTCATGACAGTGACATTCATTATGGTGTTATAATAATATGTATATTATTATTATAAGGACCTTATACACTTGCCCAAGCCCATGGAATGAACAACATTGAATGGACCCAGTGCAAACTATGGACTTTGAGTGAACACAATGTGTCTATGGAGGTTTACCGATTCTATCAAAAGTACCATTTGTGGGGGTAATTCTGTCAGTGGGGAGGCCATGCGTGTGTGGGGGGTGAGAGCTATACAGGAAATATCTGTATCTTCCCATTAGTTTTACTGTGAACTTCAAAGTGCTCTAAAATACAAAACAACAATGGCAACAAAAAGAGGATCCAACTGAGACCCTGATCTGCAAGAAACTCAGGAAGAAACCTGCAGGGAAGAGCTTCTGACATATAAAGAAGGGAGTGGGGATAATAGATTAATTGATGTGGTGCAGTGTTTAAGAAATGAAAATTATTATAATGATGGCTTTACAAAGAAAGGAAAAGAGATGATGAAAGCTCTGTAGGAAAGAAAATGTAATTGTGTGTCAGTAACTTGTTTCTATAGTTGATGACATTTTCATAATCTCAATCATTCTATGTTTTATATGGACTTAAATATTCTTTTTTCAGAAGCAGAATAGAATACTGGTTAAAAAATCAGACCGACAGGATCCCCACTTCCTATCTGGAGACTTTGGGCAGATGACTAATTCATTTTCATTATCTATACCATAGAGATAGTGCCTATTTCATTGGTTGCTTGTAAGGACCCAATGAATCAATGCATACAAAATGCTTAGAATGTTATCTGGCACATAAAAATCACTCAGCAGATATTAATTATTAGTAAGATTTAAATGGAATAATGTTACAAACCACTTTTGTAAAGCATAAATTAAGCAGAATATACTTAAAACTATTAAACAAACAAACAACCCCACCCTCCAAAAAAAAACACTATAGCAAAGCAGATTGTTTGAGTGAGAAAAGTGTTAATCACTCAGTTGCGTCTAACTCTTTGTCACCCCATGAACTGCAGCCTGCCAGGCTCCTCTGTCCATTCAATTCTCCAGGCAAGAATACTGGAGTGGGTTGCCATGCCCTTCTCTAGGGCATCTTCCCGACACATGGATCGCACCCTGGTCTCCTGCACTGTAGGCAGATTTACTGTCTGACACACTGGGGAAGCCTTAGTCAGAAGAGACAGCCAAAGAATCAAAGAATGGATCTGGTGACCGAAATGATGGGACAGAAGCTAGTCATTTTCCTTGAAATTCCATACATTTTGTTCTTTTCAATGCATACATATAATTTTGGTACATGCATTTAACAATAAAAACCCTTCGGCAAGAAACAGTTTTTCTCTCTAGTGTTTTGGTTCTCCAAACGTGGTCCACAAACCAGGAACACTGACAGCATTGTGAGAAATGCAGTCTCCTAGTCCCACCCCAAGCCTGAATCAGATTCCACTTTATAATAAGATTCCCACGTAATTCACACATGCATTCACCTTTGAGAAGCCTTGGTCTGTTTGTCACTTGCTTCTCTTTCTAGGGGGTAAGCCCAGTAGGAATCTGTTAACTGAATAAATGAATGACCAGCACCTTCTTATCTCATCCCCCAAACATATTGCTGAAAGCTGATATCAATGGAACCAAATAACCTAATTTAACTCAATTTTAATTAGCTTGGTTGTTCACCTACTAGGTGTAGCTTTTCTCAGTATAGTGATGGGGATTCCAAGTTGAACTGATACTCTTTAAAACATCATTGAGGTGCACAGAGTCAGCTGACGGTAACATATGTAGCAGTAGGATGTGACACACTCTGTGCTGTGGAGATATTCTCAGAGTGCAATGGGAGCACAAAACAGTGTCCTTCAGACCATGGGTGAAGGACAGTATGTAATTAAACTGAGTCTGAGCAGTGACACTCTGAAGCACGGCTTAGGGGCTGCGTATTATACCAGAAACAGGGAGATCAGATGGGAGGTGAAAAAAATAATCTAGAAAAGAAGTAAACTGGATTTTAGTTGCAGCATTGGCAATGAGGACAGAATAGAGGGCAGATCTGAGAGATACCAAGGAGGCACAGGTTGCAGGGTATGATGGATGCAGGGAGTAGGCAAAAAGAGAGAGGTTCTAGTATGACTTTCATGCTTTTAGCTTTGCTTGTTGTGTGTGTGGTGATGCTTTTTCACAGAAAGAGATGTATTTTTTGGCATGAGTGAGAGACAGTAAGTTGGTGAACTCCTATAGAGTGTAATATTCTAGAGGAGATGCTCAGTGTCTTTGGGATATGTAGGTCTGGTGTTCAGAAGGGAGAATGGGTCTTGAGACAGATTTGGATGTAATGACACTGTAAATAACATTATCCATTGGAAAGAGATGACTAAAGGACAGATGTGTGTTTCAAATGCGAATATCAGACATTATATTATATAATGGGGAAACATGGACATATAACAGGGAAGCAGGAAATTATACGCTATGAAAGAATATGAGGACAAGTAACCAGGGAGTTAGGAGAAAAAGCTAGAAAGAAGTATGATCATGCAAACAAGTATGATCATTTCAAATCTGTCTTCAATGTGGCCTACTCGTTTTCTATTAACAAAGGCGAGACATTCAAATCACATGTTAAAAGACGCTTACTCCTTGGAAGAAAAGTTGTGACCAACCTAGATAGCATATTGAAAAGCAGAGACATTACTTTGCCAACAAAGGTCCATCTAGTCAAGGCTATGGTTTTTCCAGTGGTCATGTATGGATGTGAGAGTTGGACTGTGAAGAAAGGTGAGTGCCGAAGGATTGGTGCTTTTGAACTGTGGTGTTGGAGAAGACTCTTGAGAGTCCCTTGGACTGCAAGGAGATCCAACCAGTCCATTCTGAAGGAGATCAGCCCTGGGATTTCTTTGGAAGGAATGATGCTAAAGNGGATTGGTGCTTTTGAACTGTGGTGTTGGAGAAGACTCTTGAGAGTCCCTTGGACTGCAAGGAGATCCAACCAGTCCATTCTGAAGGAGATCAGCCCTGGGATTTCTTTGGAAGGAATGATGCTAAAGCTGAAACTCCAGTACTTTGGCCACCTCATGTGAAGCATTGTCTCATTGGAAAAGACTCTGATGCTGGGAGGGACTGGGGACAAGAGGAGAAGGGGACGACAGAGGATGAGATGGCTGGATGGCATCACTGACTCGATGGACGTGAGTCTGAGTGAACTCCGGGAGTTGGTGATGGACAGGGAGGTCTGGCGTGCTGTGATTCATGGGGTCGCAAAGAGTCAGACACGACTGAGTGACTGAACTGAACTGAACTGAACTGAGGCTAGGCATGCCTCCATTTTCACCATGATTTACATGTAAATTATGTAAACTACTAAATTAATACTAATTCTATATCTAGAAATCATATTTGAGAGTTATATTACTGTAAGATGCTTATGCAATTTAGGGGTTGGCAAATATTTTCTGTAAAGGGCTATATGGTAAACACTTTAGGCTTTGTGGTCTGTGAAGTCTCTGTAACAACTCAACCCTGCTATTGTGCACAAAATAGCCACAGACTAAATGTAAACAAATGGTTGTGACTATGTTCTAGTCAAACTTTATGTATGAAAATTAAAATCTTCCTTTCATATACTTTTAAAATTATGAACTATTATTATTCAACCATGTAAAAATATAAAAAAATATTCTTAACTCTTTGAGACTATGCAAAAACATGTGACTGTGTAGATCTGGCCCAAAGATTAAACTTGCTGACCCTTGATGCAATTACAGTCAAATAATGAACATTAATTTAAAATTATGACTTAATGGGTCAGTATCTAAAAGACTGCTTGACAGGTGGCTCAAAGAATCCAGTTGCCGATGCAAGAGAGATGGGTTCAATCCCTGGGTCAGGAAGACCCCCCTGGAGAAAGAAACTGTAACCCACTCCAGTATTCTTACCTGGGAAATTCTATGGACAGAGAAACCTGGCGGGCTACAGTCCACAGGGTCACAGTCAGATACGACTTAGTGACTAAACAACAACAAGCTAAAAGATGAATAAAAGTGGAAATAGTCTCATATAGCATCTCTTTGCTGTACTGAGTGCCACCATTCAGAATTTATTCTGTGAAAATTCTGAATTAGAATATATACTAGCTTTCCCAATTTTAGTAACAGATCAACTGATCAAATTTGGCTTCGATGTTTAATCTCTTTATTGCTTTGCACCAGGGTGGGCTTAATAATATTGGGCTTCTTAGAAAGTATCTCAGAAGGTAGGATTTTCCTTTTTAAATATTCCCCCTGCATTTAGCCAAATTTTTCTTTTCCTGATTCATCTCTTTAAGACTTTATTATCACTGGATTTATTCAGCTACCTTAAAAATGAATGGGGTTTTCAGAGCAAAATAAATGCCATAAAATATCTGCAGAGAGAGCTTAATTTAGCAATTATCTGGAACATTAAAAGTTACCTAGCTTGATTCTGGAATAAGAGTGTCTCTTTCCAATAATGGAAACCATTTTGAATTCATGTGTGTAGCTGAGCCATATGACAGTGGGAATAAAGAGCATGCTAAATTTTTCAGGTCCATAACTGCCAAAAAAGCAAAGCAATGAAACATAACAATTTTCTAAAATCCCTGCGCCAGCTTCTTTATGATTCCAGCCATTATTTTCTGGAATGATAGTAATTTCCAAGTTTAATGTCAAAGTCTTTGATCTAACATCAAACTCAAAGAAATCACTGTGGAGATTTACAATGAAATCTCTAAAAGAATGGGTTTGAGAGGTTTACTTGCTGATTAAATTCACAGGAATTTTAAATAGGTATGGCAATAAGAAAAGAGAAACTTTCTCCTGAAAGTGATGGGCTATTTGTCCACACAGCAGAAGAAATATTCATACCTGGGTTTGAAATCTCTTTTAAGGTATAAATTTGGTTTTCATTTTATTTCATCATTATAAGCTGGTAGCCAGGAAGGTCAATGACATTGTAAAAAAATGTTTTTATAATTTTCATGTCTTTGCAGAAAAATGATATCACAACTTAACCTAGAAACTATTTTTCTTTTTCAAGGGTCTCTCCAAATATTTGATCGTATGGGAAAAAAAAGCAAAAATTTTAAAAAGAACAAAACAATAAAATATTTCTCCTTGACTGCAACTGGAGAATATTAATAATATTCACAATTTGAGATTCTACTTTTCATGAATAATATTTTATATACCCTCTTTTATGTGGTCTTTTCACATAGCAAATTGTCATATGGATAAAGCAATGTACAGGCATACTTCCTACACTTCCTTTTATTGTGCTTTGCAGATACTAGGTATTTTTGAAACACAAACTGAAAACTTGTGACAACCCCACATCAAGCAAGTCAATGCACACAATTCACACAATTTCCCCAACAGTATTCATTCATTTCATGTATCTGTGTCACATTTTGGCAACTATCACAATGTTTCCAACTTTCTCATTATTATTCTATATGTCGTGATGATCTGTGCTAGGTAATCTTTGATGTTATTATGGTAATTGTTGTAGGGCACCACGAACTGTACCCATATAAGATGGCAACCTTAATAGATATATTTTGTGTGTTTTGACTGCTCCAGTGACTGGCCATTCCTCCATCTCTCTCCCACTTTTCAGGCCTCCCTATTCCCTGAGCACTACAATATTGAAATTTGGCCAAATAGTAACCCTACAATGGCCTCAAAATGTTCAAATGAAAGGAAGAGTCATACATCTCTTACTTTAAATCAAAATCTGGAAATTATTAAGGTGAGTGAGGAAGGCATGTCGAAAGCTGAGTCAAGCCAAAAGCTAGGCCTCTTGTGTCAAACTGTTAAGTTGTGACTGCAAAAAAAAAGTTCTTGAAGGAAACCAAAAATGCTACTCCAGTCAACACAAGAATGATAAGAATGCAAAACAGCCTTATTGTTGAGATGGAGAAGGTTCTGTGGTTTGATAGAGGGCTGAATCAGCCATAACATTCCCTTAGGCCAAAGCCTGATAAAGAGCAAGGCCCCAACTCTCCAGTTTTATGGAGGCTGAGGGAGATGAGGAAACTTTAAGGGAAAAGTTTGAAGCTAATGGAGCTTAGTTCAGGAGGTTTAATGAAAGAAGTCCTCTCCATTACAAAACAGTATGAGGTGAAGCAGCAAGTGCTGATGTAGAAGTTATAGCAAACTATCCAGAAGATCTAGCTAAGACAATTAATTAAGGTGGCAACATTAAACAGTAGATTTTCAATGCAGACAAAACAGCCTTATACGGGAAGAAGATGTCAGCTAGAAAAAGTGAAAATGTTAGTAGCTCAGTTGTGTCCAACTCTTTGCAACCCCATGGATTTTAGTCCACCAAGCTCCATGGGATTTCACCGGCAAGAATACTGAAGTGGGTTGCCATTCCCTTCTCCAGGGGATCTTCCCAACCCAGGGGTTGAACCCAGGTCTCTTGAATTGCAAGCAGATTAGCACTGAGCCACCAGGGGTCAGTACTCATAGCTAGAGAGGAGAAGTCAATGCTCGGCTTCAAAACTTTAAAGGACAGGCTGACTCTCTTGTTAGGGGCCAATTCAGGTGGTGATTTTAAGTTGAAGCCAGTGCTCATTTACCACTCTGAAAATACTAGGATGCTTAAGAATTATGCTAAATCTACTCCACCCGTGCTATATAAATGAAAGAACAAAGCCTAAATAACAGCACATCTGTTTATAATATGGTTTATGGATATTTTAACCCCAATGTTGAGATGGACTGCTCAAAAAAAAGATTCCTTTCAAAATATCATTCCCAATGCACCTGGTCATTGAAGAGCTCTGATGGAGATATACAATGACATTAATGTTTTTTTCATGCCTGCCAACACAATATCCACTCTACAGTCCATGGATCAAGAATTAATTTTGACTTTCAATTCTTATTATTTGAGAAACACATTTTGTTAGGTTATAGCTGTCACACATAGTGATTCCTCTGATGGATCTAGGTGAAGTAAACAGAAAACCTTCTGGGAAGGATTTACCATTAGAGATATCATTAAAACATTCTTGATTCACGGGAAGAGATCAAAATATCAACACTGCAGGAGTCTGAAAGAAGTTGATCCAACCCTCATATATGACTTTAAGGGGTTCAAGACATCAGTGGAGGAAGTAACTATAGATGTGGTGAAAATAAGAGAACAAGAATTCGAAGTGGAACCTGAAGATGTGACTGAATTGCGGTAATCTCATGATAAAAATTCCACACACGAGGAGGTGCTTCTTGTGGATGGGCAAAAAAAGTAGTTTCTTGAGATGGAATCTACTCCTGGTGGATATTGTGTAAAGAGTGTTGAAATGACAGCAAAGAGCTCAGAAGATTACATAAATTTAGTTGATAAAGCAGTGGCAGGGTTTGAGAGGACTGACCCCAGTTTTGAAACAAGTTCTCTTGTAGGTAAAATGCTGTCAAACAGCAATGATGCTACAGAGGAATTGACTGGGGGAAGGAAGAATCGATGCAGCTAACTTCATTGTTATCTTATTTTAAGAAACTGCTACAACCACCCAGTCTTCAGCAACCACCACCCTGATCAATTAGCAGATGTCAACACCCAGGTAAGACCCTCCTCTAGCAAAAAGATTATGACTCACTGAAGGATCAAATATAATGATCAAATATAAGTTTTTTTTTAAATTTAGGTTTACACTTTTTATTTTAGAAAAGTGCTATCATATATTTATTTTTTTTTAAGAGGGATAACTATTTTATTAAATAGTAAAAATTATAGGCTATGCATAAAGTCTAGATTCTATTGTAAACTCTCTAGATTTTCNAAAATATATAGTTCAATTGCACTAAGTACATTCATGCTATTGGGCAACCATCATCACATCCATCTCCAGAATTTGTATTACTTTGGTTTTTAAAAAGTGTTCATTGATTTAAGAATCAAGACCTATTTGTCACTTGCTTTTCTATTTTAAATATTTCACTTATAGAAAAGTAGAACTTCTGCTATGCTCTAAAATTATATCTAAAGCAACCCCTTCATAAATTGAGTATCAGCTTATGGATATTTAAATTCAGCAAAGAATTTGAACATTCTATCATTTTTATGTTCTGTAAGAGGAACAATGTGTTATTCAAGTGAAGCAAAGAACACTCTTTAGTCCAACTGTACCGATGCTATGAATATCAAATATTCTCTATAGTTAAAATGAAATTTAAAGTTCAGATTTCCATGTGGTTCTAGGAAAAAGAGGGTATGCCAGAATGTGAAATAACAATGATGAGCCATAGTCTAGTACAGTTCTTGGCCCACTGTGTAGACTGCAATAAATGTCTTAAATGAATAAGAGAGATCACACAGAGTGAAAACTGCAGTAGACATTATATAAAACCTGTTACTAATTCAACCATTGTTTAGATAATGATAATTAATAGCTGAAATGAATATCTTGTTATTCTTTGAGAGAAAAGTTAACAAAAGAGTCATTCGAAAAGATTGTGTGAAATATGCAACAAGTATTATAAAATATTAATTAGATTTTAATAGATAACAGACTTCATCTGTTGGCTCGGGAGAGGCAGAAGGTGATTTATTAATAGCAAAGGTCATGCTCTACGTGGCAGGCCACAGGGATGGCCTGGGGCCTTCTTAGGTGGAGAGCCAGGGTGGGGAGCAGCCGTGAAGGAGACGGGCGGTAGAGCCAGGCCAACTGCATTTTAGCTTCTGCTCTGCCACTTACTATGTGTGGAATCAGGCAAACTAACCTTTGTCTGCCTCAGCTGTTTCACCCATAAAATGAAGCTTATTATATGCCTCCTGTGAGAAGCATATAATGTGTCAATACAGGTCAAGTGGCACAAAGTACAAGCTTGATAAATGTTAGATATTATTGTTGCCATTAATCTTTCTTGATTTAAAACATGGCATGGGGACTAAATCTTGCTTCTCTCTGAGAAGCATCCAGAACAATGCAGGGTACTCATGGAACCTGTTTGGTTTCACTGTCTTTCATGTATTCTTTTGTGACCCAAACTGAAGACCAGTGACGTTTCATTAAAACAAGAATACTGCTACTACCACTACTATCCTGCATCATGACCACAATCACCACCACCACTGTGACCACGAGCACCACCAACACTGATAGCACCTCTGCCAGTTCATCTTGACCACCACTGGCCATCATCACCACTAGCACCAACATCATCCAAATGGCCATCACCACAAGCTTCACCACGACCACCACCATCCCAGTCTCTACAATCAGCGTATCGCCGTCACCACTGGCAGCAATAGTAACAAGACCTTTAATATACATGTGAGTGTACAGGTGTAAAGGTCATTGGGAGAGTGAAGAACAAGAAACAAGATGTAAATGCACACATGCTGGTAAAAGGAGGAACAGGAGATTTTTTAAAAGATAACTTGGAATCAAGCACAGAGATACGAGAAGGCATAAGAAATTGCCATCCTCGAAAGACTTTTTGACAAGTTTGTTTATAGAATCATCACTATTATAGAATTAGTAGATTTCACACAAGAACTATGCCAGGAGTAACCAAAAAGTCATATTTATGTGTTATACCAAAGATTGATGAGCCAAATGCTTTAGAGTCAAAACCAATGGGAAGGTAAACGCCCAAACTCCCATATTATATGCTCGGCTGTGCTTCTGGAATTGGTAGCCAAACACTAGTGATTAATGAATGATGCAAGAGTCCTGGGTTAGAGTTCCATATGTGCTACATATCTGACCTTGAGTAAGTTATGTGACCTTCTAGTGACACAGTTTTCTCCCTCTGAACATTATTTAGAGTTTGTGTGAATATTTAATAAGTAATGTTGTATGTCAATTATTTCTCTAAAAAAACACCCAACACAACACTCATCTATAACCATGAAACACCAGCACATTAGCACAATGCTTGTATTAAAGATTAAGACCTAACCTGGGGCTTCCTTGGTGGCTCAGAGGTAAAGAATCGGCTGCCAATGTAGGAGATGCGGGTTTGATTGTTGGGCCGAGAAGATCCCCTGGAGAAGGGAATGGCAACCCCCTCCAGTATTCTTGCCTGTGAAACCCCAAGGACAGAGGAGCCTGGCAGGCCACAGTCCATGGAGTTGTCAAGAGTCTGACAGGCTGAGCAACCAAACAATAAGACCTACCTTGTCACTCTTCCACCCCTTCCCTCCCAATCTTAACTGCAGAGTAAATGGTACTGTCATTCACAGAAGGCAGCTACCTCCATGATTCATCTCCTTCCCTCATTCCTATCTCTCATCCCAAGGGAACTCATTAACAAATTCTCCCTCTTTCACCCCCAGAATGTACCTCAAATCCATCTACTTCCTAGCCACTCTTGCTGTCCAAGCACAGAGCACTTTGCTGAACCCTATGTCCCAGTTGCTACTCAATGCAATCCATTCTCCACATAGCAGTTAACGTGAACTTTAAGAACGTAAATCAGATGATGCGTGAAGCCTTCAACAGCTTCCTATTGTACTCTGAATCAGATGTTAATTGTGCACCATCATTTTTTTCTATCTGTCTCCTGCCCATCTTTTCTACTTTGCCTCTTACACTCTCACCCTACATCTAAAACTTTGGTCACACCATCCCTCTTACTGTTTAACACACTGAGCTTTTGGATCCTTCTTTGAAAAAGGCCTCCCAGACACACTTACCTGAAGTAGTCTTTTTCATACTCCATCTTTAGTTCCTCTTCATCATATTTCATAACTCTTGCAATCCAAAGTTATATTATACATGTTTGTCTATATTTATTGATTTATTAATTTATTTAATCTCCTATTATCAGAATGTAAGTTCCTTGAGGACAATTATATTATGGAATACATTATATTTCATGTTCTTATTACTCCAATGTTTTATTATGTGATCAGGTTTCTATTTTTAGTGCCAAGATTATCATCTAACATAGTTTTGAAATGTAACAAAATATTCACTATAAAAATGAAATTTAGCGAGGTCTAAATATTTGCATTAAAAAATATCTCATATGGAGAGAACAACTATAATGGAGTTTTTCTATATAAGGAAGCCCTCAAATTCCAATTGGAGGCAAAGAAGAGATGAGTAATACATTAGGAAGAATCATGTTTGAAGGTCCCATAAATATTTTTCTTATAAGGTGTTTGGAAATAATTACACGAAAGGCTAAGAGAAACCTTAACAAATTTGTTTAGTTTCACAGTTTATAACTGTGGTTATATGTGGTTATATATAGATAACTATGGTATCTAAAGATTACACTTTGGCTAACATAAGCATTCAACTCTTAAATCATTGCCAAAGGCATATATTGCCTAATACCTGAATGCAATGGCTCATATAAAAAACAAAACAAAAAAGGCACTTGGTGATAGGTCCAAAGCTTAGGTATTGTGATTATCTACTTATAGGAGTATATGATTAGTTAGCTATGGCAGGATATAATATCTGGTAAGCAAACAGGAAAGTGACATAAGATTTTAATTACTCTGGACTCACAGTGCATGGGGTCTGCATCCATGGTTCCCCGTCAATCTGCATTGGCAGAGACTTGCTGGTCCTGGAGGAAAAAAAAAAATCCAAGTCTAGCACAGAAATACTTTATACAGCAGACAATATGTCCCATATAAAATGGTGAGACCAGGGAATACAAATATGGTAAAAGTTGGGCTCTGTTCTCAAGTTATCTTTTATAAAAGGAACTTCAGCTCTTGACTCGGGGTCCCCAGGAGGATCAATGGTGAAGAATCTGCCTGCCAATTCAGGAGATGCAGGTTCAATCCCTGTGCCGGGAAGATTTCCCTGGAGGAGAAGGTAATGGCCCACTCCAGTATTCTTGCATAGAGAATCACATGGACAGAGGAGCCTGGTGGGCTACAATCCATGGGATCGCAAAGAGCTGGATATGACTGAGCACAAACCTTGACTATCAATGAATACTCTGTATCTCAGTTACAGGAATGTTAAATGCTTCCTGGTAAATGTGATGATATACATAAAAAATTCTGGATAACAAAAGACAAATGTAGGGTGTATAGTTAATTACACAATCCGAATTACTTGGTTTGTTTCCAAGGCAAACCATTCAATATTACACTAATCCAAGTCTATGCCCCAAACACTAATGCTGAAGAAGCTGAAGCTAAGAGGTTCTAAGAAGACCTATAAGACCTTCTAGAACTAACACCAAAAAGAGATGTCCTTTTCATCATAGGTGACTGGAATGCAAAAGTAGGAAGTCTAGACACCTAGAGTAACAGGCAAGTTTGTCCTTGGAGTACAAAATGAAGTTGGGCAAGGCCTAACAGAGTTTTGCCAAGAGCTAACCCTTTCAACAACACAAGAGATGACTTTACATGTATATATCATCATATGGTCAATACCGAAATCAGACTGATTATATTCTTTCCAGTTGAAGATGGAGAAGCTCTATATAGTCAGCAAAAAAAGACTGGGCACTGACTGTGGCTCAGATCATGAACTCCTCAGTGCAAAATTCACGGTTTAGGGAAAGCCAGTAGGCCCTTCAGGTATGACCTAAAGAAAATCCTTTATGATTATATAGTGGAAGTAACAAATATATTCACAGGATTAGATCTGATAGAGTGCCTGAAGAACTATGGTTGAAAGTTTGTACTACTGTATAGGAGTCGGTGACCAAAATCACCCCAAAGCAGGGAAAAAAGCAAGAAGGCAAAGCAGTTGTCTGAGAAGATTTTACCAATAGCTTAGAAAAGAAGAGAAGTGAAAGGCAAAGGAGAAAGGGAAAGATATACCCCTCTGAATGCAGAGTTCCAAAGAATAGCAAGGAGAGGTGAAAAAGCCTTCTTAAGTGAACAATGAAAATAAATAGAGTAAAACAATAGAAGACTAGAGATCTCTTCAAGAAAATTAGAGATGCCAAGGGAACATTTCACGCAAAGATGGGCGTAATAAAGGACAGAAACAGTATGGCCCTAATAGAACCAGAAGACATGAAGAAGAGGTGGTACGAATACACAGAAGAACTATATAAGAAAGGTCTTAATGACGCGGATAATCACAATGATGTAGTCACTGACCTAGAGCCTGATACCCTAGAGTGCAACGTCAAGTGGGCCTTAGGAAGCATCACTACGAACAAAGCTAGTGGAGGTGATGGAATTCCAGCTGAACTATTTCAAATCCTAAAAGATAATGCTGTGAAAGTGCTTCACTCAATATGTCAGCAAATTTGGAAAACTCAGCAGTGACCACAGGACTGGAAAAAGTCAGTTTTCATTTAAATCTCAAAGAAGGGCAATGCTAAAGAATGCTCAAACTACAGCACAATTACACTCATTTCATATTAGCAACGTAATGCTCAAAATCCTTCAAGCTAGGCTTCAGCAGTATATGAACCGAGAACTTCCAGATATACAAGCTGGACTTAGAAAAGGGAGAAGAACCAGAGATCAAATTGCCAACATCCGTTCATCATAGGAAAAGCAAGAGAGTTCCAGAAAAACATCTGCTTCATTGACTACACTAAAGCCTTTGACTGTATGGATCACAACAAACTGTGGAAAATTCTTCAACAGATGGGAATACCAGACCATCTGACCTGCCTGCCGAGAAACCTATATGCAGATCAAGAAGCAACAGTTAAGACTTGGATATGGAACAACAGACTGGTTCCAAACTGGGAAAGGAGTATGTCAAGGTTGTATATTGTCACTCTGCTTTTTCAACTTCTATACAGAGTATATCATATGAAATGCTGGGCTGGATGAAGCACAAGCTGGCATCAAGATTGCCAGAAGAAATATCAATAATCTCAGATATGTAGATGACACTACCCTAATGGCAGAAAGCAAAGAGGAACTAAAGGACTCCTTGATGAAGATTAAAGAGCATGGTGAAAAAGCTGGCTTAAAACTCAACATTCAAATAACAAAGATCATGGCATCCAATCCCGTTATTTCATGGCATCCAATCCCATTATTTCATGGCAAACAGATGGGGAAAAAATGGAAACAGTGACAGACTTTATTTTCCTGGGCTCCAACATCACTGCAGACAATGACTGCAGCCATGAAATTAAGATGCTTGCTCCTTGGAAGAAAAGCTATGACAAACATAAATAGCATATTGAAAAGCAGAAATATCACTCTGCCAGCAAAGGTCTGTATAGTCAAAGGTTTGTTTTTTCCAGTAGTCATGCATGGATGAGAGTTGGACCATAAAGAAGGCTGAGCGCTGAAGAATTGATGCTTTTGAAATATGGTACTGGAGAAGACTCGAGAGTCCTATGGACTGCAAGGAGATCCAACCAATCAATTCAAAATGAAATCAGCCCTGAATATTCACTAGAAGGACTGATGTAAAAGGTGAGGCTCCAATACTTTGGCCACCAGATGTGAAGAGCCACTCACTGGAAAAGACCCTAATTCTGGGAAAGATAGAAGGCAAAAGGAGAAGGGGCCTCAGAGGATGAGATGGTTGAATGGCATCATCGACTCAATGGATATGAGTTTGAGCAAACTCAGGGACATAGTGAAGGATGGGGAAGCCTGGTGTGCTGTAGTCCATGAGGTGGCAAAGAGTCAGACATGACTGTGTGATTGAACAAGAACAACAGCAAAACGAGCCTCCTTGTTTTCATGCAATCCCACATTGCATATGTGGAGCAAACGTGTTTGATATCTCACATTTTCCAGTATTAACTCTTCCATATATGTTAATATAACATCAGTTATATCTGCTATAATGTGCAGTTTCATGGTAGGGTAATATTATACTTTTGTTTTACTGGTATAACTTTGAAAAAAGGGTTTTCAAAAGATTTAAATGCAATATACATATAAACTTTTACTTCACAATAATTCATTATTTAATTTATAGAAGAAATGGTGGACCTCATGAAAGAATGTATGTTAATGATGCCTTAACAGCGTTTTCATTGGGTAGTTTGCCTATTAGATACTTCAATGCTTCTGTAAATTCAACCATGTGTGCACCAGACTAGAGGAGGTAGAATTTGTATGTTAGAATTGTATCCATGGTCTCAACAAAAGGTTATCAAATTCCAATGAACATGGTAAGTAACAGTGAATCAAATCTTTATAGATTCTGTCAATTTCCATTATTTTAAAATGTATCAGTATTAATCATTGATAACAATGTATAGATGAAACAAAATCATTATCAAAATCTTGTATAACATTAATCTAAATAGTTTGTAGCTATGCCATCTCTGGTGGCTTGACAGTAAAGAATCCACCTGCAGTGCAGGAGACTGGGGATTGAATCCCTGGGTCAGGAAGATCCTCTGGAGAAGGGAATGGCCACCCACTATATATTCTTGGCTGGAGAATCCCACGCACAGAGAAGCCTGCCAGGCTACAGACCACGGGGTCACAAAGAGTGAGACATGACTGAGTGACTAATACTTTCACTTCACTTTTCACATGTCAACCTCCTTTCTGAATTACAGAGAAAGGGCTACCTGATGACAACAGAGGAACACTGAGCCAGCCGCCGCCCAGCGCTTTTCAGTCCTGTGTATATTTGTCCCATCTCCATGGCTCCTTCCAAGCCAACCACCTCCAGCAGCTGATCACTCAGATCTGCAAGGAAACAGAAGCCTTGTAAATTACAGTGCATATGCATACAATGTCGTTCCCTTAGACATTATGGCAATGAAAAATAAAAGCTTCTTGAGAAAGAAAGCGTCTCTGTCTCAGATACTATACTAAAAGTAACAAAAAGATGGTCTGTCTTACTTCTGAAACTCTCAGTTTAAGCAAATCCTGAGGTGCTGTGGGGAAAGATGTGCTGTCAGCTTATTCTACAACAAAATGGGAAGAAAGGATTCTGTGCCAAATAATGCCAAAAAATATACCAGTAGCTTTAACATCAACAAACTTAACGTTATTCCACATGTATATATGGAACATTTATACCCCCCACATCAGACATTTGGCAGCAAATACACATTTCAGTATTGTAAATAAAGTATGAGGACATGCTGTCAAACATGATTTTGTTGAATTACTCCAACAAAAGATCTTAGAGATCATGGAGTCAAAGTTTCTTATTTTAAAGATAAGAAGACTTGAGGCATTAAATCACCGAGTGACTTGTCCACGTGTGGGTTAAGTTGCTTCAGTTGTGTCCAACTCTTTGCAACCCCTGACAAACTCCTCTGTCCATGGGATTTTCCAGGCAACAATACTGGAGTGAGTTGCCATGCCCTCCTTCAAGGGATATTTCCAACTTAGGGATTGAACCCACATCTCTTATATGTCTCCTAGATTGGCAGGCATGTTCTTTATGCCACAGTCATAGGTAAACTTGTGCAGAGTTTTTCTTGACCTTGAAAAAGAAATGTTTTCCTGATGGTAAAGAACATGCTACCAAATTCTAGAGTAGGTTTGATAATTATCACCATATTAATACAGCGTTTTTTCTTTTTTTTTAACCAGAGGACAGTAAAAAAAAAAAAAAGCTAATAGTATTAGGTATTGCTTGTCGAGTGTTTCCAAAGTAGCTGTCACTGACTGAGCACCCGCTCCACATCACCTCACTTGCTCCCCTGGCAAAACCAATTTAAGACGAACATGATTATTAGAATTTATAGACAGAGAAGCTGAAAATCAGAGAAGTTAACTCAATTTATTTATATTAACATAAAGAGGAAGTGACAGAGCCATAATGTGAGGTGTAATGTGAGGTTATATTTGGTAAATCAGCCATACCAAAGAGAGATGCTTTAAAAACTGATAGAAGTATTTCTTATTGAGGGAGTGACAGTGGTGTCTGTGTGACCTGCAAGGTCCCTTTCCAACCTGCAAACTTTCACTCTTCAGAGTAGCAGAGGATGTAGTGGTTATCAGAAAACCCTACAGAGCACCACGGTGGCACACAGGACCTCCACTCACTTAACCTGGCTCAGAATGCCTGAACCCTTGATTTGAAGGAAAAATTTTAGGTGCACATATATGGTTCTTTCCTAATCATGATATTTTCATGTAATCCCATGTGTTTTCAAATGCAAATAAATTGTTTAATATTGTTTTCAGTAGCAAAAAGGGCTGGAGGGGTGGAACAGAATGGTATTAGGTAAGATATGATTATACAAGTTAACTGTGTGATAACTAGTCATAGCTGAGTGTGAACTTGAAGCAAAACCAGCATATGTGTGTTGTATGTACTCCATTTTGTACAGAAAGTCCTCATTTCCCACTAGTGAATCCATTTTAGCACAAAGTTGAGAGAGATGAATGATATATTTTCAGTGTTGTTCATGTGTGTGGTAAATAGCACTTTGAAACCTCAAAATTTGTTAGGCCCATGATCTTTGGCACATTTTATCTAAGCTCTGAAAACACAATGTATGACCAATCCACTGTACGTTTTTTTGAATTGAAATGACTTTTATAAACCATTGTGTTTTAAACTTTAAGCTCTAGCTGCAGCAGGAGATTTCTTCACATGTGGACACAACTATCCAGCTACTGAATCAAATGCTAACCATTCATAGTATCTTAGAGCATTCACCTTGCTGTTCTAAAACATATTTAGACTGATTTCTCATCAAACTTATTCTGTGTTTCTAGTTAAAATTTATGTTGCCAAGAACAGATGGACAAGAAATGGAAACATATTCTTTCAGCTGTAGCCGGCACTAAAATG
Source organism: Neotragus pygmaeus (assembly GCA_006410875.1). Classification (NCBI taxonomy): domain Eukaryota; kingdom Metazoa; phylum Chordata; class Mammalia; order Artiodactyla; family Bovidae; genus Neotragus; species Neotragus pygmaeus. The sequence continues at coordinate 173,833 of SJYV01011387.1, read as the reverse complement.
TGCTTGGCTCTATAGCCTGGGTGTTAATATACGCATTTCTTAGATATATGTCAACCAAAAAACTGCACTGTGGCAAGCACTAAAACCCCAGATGTGTGTCTGGTGATATTTATAAAACAACAACAACAACAACAACAAGAACTACCACAAAAATGGAGTTCATGTTCAGTATTCTGTATTTTCCACTGCTTGGTTCTTAAATAGGTGAAATTTTACACTGATTTCTGTAATGATCTGGTGGATGGAAACTGTTCTACAAGAAATGAAATACTTTCTCACGACAGAGTTAATCTGTGAGCCTTAACTTTTCCATGAATCACAGGGACTGTCTACATCTACACCATATTGCTACTGTCTACCACCCTCTTTCTGATTTTTTTCTTTCAATTTGTCTTTGTTTTTCTCCCTGAAAAAATGCTCCGAAAATCAATTCTACCATTAATCACTGGTAATGAAGACTCTGCTTATAGATTTAGAAGATGTAGGCATTCAACCTTTTATGTTCTTGCTAACACAAAGAACTGTATAGAAATAGTGGTATATTTACTAGTGCAAAATTAACAACATATTCCTTCTAATTAAGCATTCAGAAAAAAAAGAAATTCTAATTTGTGCTGCACAAATTTGCTCCCATAACACTTCAACAATTTTATATACAACTGCTGCCTCTTACATACTATCTTTGGGGGCAGGGTCCTCACTGACTTCAGACAAAGCTACATAATTTTGAATTCTAGCTCTACCTGTGGTATCACCTAGAAATATCAAAAACTTCCTCACTTCACATTCTAGCTAAAATTTATTTTAAGCACAGGTCCCCTTGAGATGGCATAACCAACCAGATTCACCTCCTTAATTGGTTTGCTATGTGGCTGTTTGCTTTGAGCTCATGAACTGAATCAAGCCCACTGTCTGTTTATGTATGGCTTGCAAGAGTAGTTTTTACATGTTGACAAATGGGGAAAAAATTGATACATTGTGACAGCTGAAATACATTAAATTCAAACTTCAGCATTCATTAATTAGTTTTATTGGTAGCAGACTCTGGTTAGTTTAGGTTTCGTCACACTATAATGGCAGAAGAGAGTGGCTGCAGCAGGAACCACGTGGCCCAGAAAGCATACAGTGTTTATTTTTCAGACCTTTAGGAAGAAAGCGCCAAGCTCTGCCTAATTGCTTGAGTGAAATAGTAACTATTTCTGGCCACTGATGTTTTCAACTTTAGTGCATGCTGCGTGGGAAGTCGCTTCAGTCATGTCGGACTCTTTGGGACCCCCTGAACTGTAGCCCAGCAAGCTCCTCTGTCCATGGGAATGATTCTCCAGGCAAGAATACTGGAGTAGGTTGCCATGCCCTCCTCCAAGGAATTTTCCTGACCCAGGGATCAAACCCGTGTCTCCTGCATCTCCTGCTCTGCAGGCAGATTCCCTACCCACTGAGTCACCTGGGAAGCCTGGGTTTCACTTTAGTACTGCCTCTATAAATCCTAATGGCATCACAGTTGCCTGAAAGACATAATGTCCAAGCACTCTTTCCTTAGTGTGTGTGCTGGTTCATAAAAGAACTTCAACTATGGAATCTCACCATACTCATATACTGTGAGGTTTCCTTAATCAGTTTGTTGTTGATTGTGAAATACCAGAGTTTCTAAATAACCCTGTTACAAAAGAAAGTAGAGCAGCTTAATGCTCAACATTATGCTCAGTCATTACATCTGGTTAGCCTTCTTGTGTGTGAAAGTACAGTCATAGGTTGGAAGGCGAAAGTTGCACCCAGGACTGAAGATACACATGAGAGGTCTACCTGTGAGAATCTCCAGCAGAGTACTGAGAAATCCTGACCTCCTGATACTAGGAAGTGTGTCTATTTCAAGGAAAATGGTGATTTTGATCAATTTAATGTTACTTTTGAAGAGGAAAAACAGTACATTTCTGAAAGAGTTAACATATCTTTCCAAATGCCTCCATGGGTATAACAGAGGCAAGGAAATCTGCCAAATTTAGTATTTCCATTTTTAAAATAGAAAGTCTAGAAAAGGTGTTCAGAGGGAACAGATGTCATGAAAAACAAAAACTGGGTATAGTAGAACAAGATTCTTAACACAGGGGCAGTGATTCTGAACACAGAAAAATATGACTTTTTTACCAACATTAATTAAAATTAAGAACTTTCAATTATAAATTCAGGCAAGAAACCACAGTTGTAGTAGAAATACCTCTGACTTTGTCACTGATAGATATCACACATATTTCCATATCACATTATAGTTGTTGCAATATTTAAAAATTCTAGTTATACTTTATAAAGAATTCTATTTATATTAAAAAATTCTATTTTTATAATCTTTGACATCTTAATAATTATTAAGCCTCTGCTAGATTTCTAAAAGTAATTTATCAACATGGGAAAAGAATCTAAAAAAGAGTGGATACACACACACACACACACACACACACACACACACACACGTATAACTGATTGTGTCAGACTCTTTGCGACTCCATGGGCTTTGGCATGCCAGGCTCCTCTGTCCATGGGATTTCCCAGACAAGAATGCTGAAAGGCTTTCCTGATGGTTGAGCGGGTAAAGTAACTGCCTGAATGCAGGAGACATAGGAGATATGGGTTCAATTCCTGAGTCAGGAAGATCCCCTGGAGGAGGGCATGGCAACCCACTCCAGTATTCTTGCCTGGAGAATCCCATGGACAGAGGAGCCTGGCGGGCTACAGTCCACAGTGTCACAGAGTTGGACATGACTGACTGACTAACATTTTCACTTTCTCCAGGGGATCTTCCCCACCCACGGATCAAATCTGGGTCTCCTGCATTGTAGGCAGATTCTTTACTGTCTGAGCCACATACCACTATCTATCAACTGTACTCAAATAAAAATTCAGAAAAGAAGCACATATATTACTGAAATCTTAACATTTCAATATTATGGATCTCCTTTGAAGCACACACAAAAATAAACTCAAAATGGATTAAAGATCTAAATGTAAGACCAGAAACTATAAAACTCCTAGAGGAAAACATAGGCAAAACATTCTCCGACATAAATCACAGCAGGATCCTCTATGATCCACCTCCCAGAATACTGGAAATAAAAGCAAAANCTTTGATTAACAGACCTTTGTTGCCAAAGTAATTTCTTTACTTTTTAATATGCTGTCTAGGTTGGTCATAGCTTTTCTTCCAAGGAGCAAGTGTTTTTTAATTTCATGGCTGCAGTCACCATCTGCAGTGATTTTGGAGCCCAAGAAAATAAAGTCTGTCACTGTTCCACTGTTTCTCCATCTATTTGCTATTAAGTGATGAGACTGGAAGCCATGATCTTCATTTTTTGAATGCTGGGTTTTAAGCCAGCTTTCTCACTGTCCTTCTTAAGTTTCATCAAGAGACTCTTCAGTTCCTCTTCACTTTCTGCCATAAGGGTGGTGTCATCTGTGTATTTAAGGTTATTGATATTTCTCTAGGCAATCTTGATTCCAGCTTGTGCTTCATCCAGCCTGGCATTTCACAAGATGTACTTTGCATATAAGTTAAATAAGCAGGGTGACAATATACAGCCTTGACGTACTCCTTTCCCAATTTGGAACCAGTCTTTGTTCCATGTTCTTACTGTTGTTGTTCACTTCTAACTGTTGCTTCCTGACCTGCATACAGATTTCTCAGGAGGCAGGTAAGGTGGTCTGGTATTCCCATCTCTTTCAGAATTTTCCACAGCTTTTTGTGATCCACACAGTCAAAGGCTTTGGCATAGTCAATAAAGCAGAAGTAGATACTTTTCTGGAACTCTCTTGCTTTTTTCTATGATCCATTGAATGTTGGGCAATTTGATCTCTGGTTCCTCTGCCTTTTCTAAATCCAGATTGAACATCTGAAAGTTCTCAGTTCACATACTGTTGAAGCCTAGCTTGGAGAACTTTGGACATTAATTTGATAGCATGTGAGATGAGTGCAATTGTGCAGTAGTTTAAATATTCTTTGGCACTGCCTTTCTTTGGAATTGGAATGAAAAATGACCTTTTTAAAGTATCTTTAAAGCAAACTTCTAGCATCTCATGGAACATACTATACAATTATAAGTCTGTCAAGGAAATAGAGATTATATATATAAATATATATATATATATAATGTATATGGTACACCTACTATGAGAAGACATTTTGATAAGAGATTTATAGGCATTTTTCCATTTAAGACTTTCAACAATACCTTAAGGCCAATATTCTTCTTCTTTTTTTTTTTTTTTTGGAGGAGGAAACTATGTGATCTATTCAAGTCTTTACACACAGTTGATAATATGGTTTTCCAACTAGGTTGCTTCACTCCAAAATCCATGTAATTGGACATATCGAAAACAGTTAAGAACTAACCAATTAAATGTTATCAGTGACTGAAAGACAAAAATACAACAAAGAAATATATCCTAAACGGTGCCATTAATAATCATGCCACTGAATCAGGTCAGATGCTGTCACCAAATTATAATATAGCATAAAACTCTCATTCACTATGACTACTCCAGGTCATGCAAATGAATTATACTTAGAAGAATTTTGATAAGAAGGCTAAGACAAGCAGAACACTTTTTGAAAGGATTTCTATCCAATGTGGTTAGAAAATAAAAATGAAAAAGGTTAAAGTGTAGTACAGAAAGGATTAAGGAGAATTACTTGGAAAATCTGGCAGTATGAAGTATCCCATTCTTTGATTAAATCTGAAAAATAAGGAGTTAAGGTATATACAGAAACACACACACACACTCAGCAGAATCACATGCCTGACTTTAAAAATGACTTTTAAAGAATAGATTTGATCATCTCTTTTAAAGCCATCTGTTTTTTAAAAAAACAACCAGCTAGAGCTGACTATAACTTCATGTATTTTCATTCTAAAATTCTGAACTTCCCTAAATGGATCCAAAAAAAAAAAAAAAGAAACCACACAAGAATCATAGTAGTCTGGCATACTGTCAACAACTGCCCTACTGCGATCAAAGTGGTCGAGGGCTGGTAATCGCTTTATTATGGAGTACTTGAAAGAGGACTTTCATCTGAGGACACACAACTCCATAAATCATGGACATTTCATACACAAGACCATAGAGAGCCAGCTTAAAGACTCCCCGCAGAAAGCTATTGCTATGACTGGCAACAAGTATTATCAGTAAATGTAGGTGTAGACTTTAGGAGTACAAGCTAGCAGTGATTCTGAACACTGCTGCTTCTGGGGTCTTGAGTCGGTTTGTTTCTGTTAAGCTTTGAGGAGGGACTGAAGGCTGATGCTTGTTTCAAAGGCTGATGCTTGTTTTCTGTGTGAATGAGCCATTAGGGTGTGAGGGGCTGTTTTCACAACATCACGCTTCCCGTGCCCTCTTTCATAAACCAAACTTTACATGTCTCCTCACATTAGTGCCATCGCCAAACAAAGCAAGTGCACATGAATGAGGGCTGATGTCAGCAAATTCTGAATAACTTCTGGAGGGGCATCCTGAATTCCAACACTGAGGCCTGCTAAGGGGCTAGAGGCTTCTCTAGTGGCTCAGATGGTAAAAAATCTGCCTGCAGTGCCGGAGACCCAGGTTGATCCCTGGGTCAGGAAGATCCCCTGAAGAAGGGAATGGCAACACACTCCAGTATTGTTGCCTGGAGAATTCCATGGACAGAGGAGCATTGCAGGCTATAGTCCATGAAGTTGCAAACAATGGGACACAACTGAGCAACTGTATCTATCAAAGAGGCTAGAGTGACCAGGAAGATCACCAACCCTTACCTTCTAAGAAATAAGCAGTTCCAATAATTTAAAAATAATTTAAAATCCAACTTAAGAAAGGGCAGTGGTGATCTTATTTTACATATGACTATGCTAAAGCTGAAACTCCAGTACTTTGGCCACCTCATGCAAACAGTTGACTCATTGGAAAAGACTCTGATGCTGGGAGGGATTTGGGGCAGGAGGAGAAGGGGGTGACAGAGGATGAGATGGCTGGATGGCATCACAGACTCGATGGACCTGAGTCTGGGTGAACTCTGGGAGTTGGTGATGGACAGGGAGGCCTGGCGTGCTGCGATTCATGGGGTCACAAGGAGTCGGACACGACTGAGCGACTGAATTGAACTGATGTGATATTTGGCCTTCCCTGGTGGCTCAGAGGTAAAGAATCTGCATGTAATGCAGGAGACACGGGTTTGATCCCTGGATTGGGAAGATGCCCTGGAGAAGGAAATGGCAGCCCACTCCAGTATTCTTTCCTGGGAAATCCCGTGGACAGAGGAGCCTAGTGGTCTACAGGCCATGGGGTTGCAAAGAGTCAGACAAGGCTGAAGCAACTGAGCATGAGCATGATGTGATCTTAATATTCAATTTCCAGAAGCACTAGGAAAATGAGCTATTTTCTTGAAATATATTATAGAATATAATGGTATAGTCCAACAGTCTCCTTATTTTAGTTTTAATGAAATGTGAAACACACTTGTGAACTAATAAAAATTTTAAAACATGGTAATACATTGGAACTCACTTATAAAATTAAGGCTGCAAATTAAAATACAGACCAAATATAATTGTGAGGAATAGTGATTTACACTAAGAATTGTCCTGTATAACAGAGCCGGCTTTGATAGCCAATTATTCCTAGTTACATTATATGCCTAGCAAGTGACATTGGGGTCACTGTGCTTTCTGAGGCCATTTGCATAAAAGTACTGCTGGTCAGAAGTAAATCTTACTCTACTGGCAGTTTGTTTTCTGAAAAGAGGCTACATGACTTATCAGAATTAAATCCAAGTAATCTTCTTTGGAACTTTTTGGTAGTGGTTAAGATATAGGATTATATCCTGAAATCACTTTGCCGAAAAAGGTCTGTATAGTCAAAGTTATGGTTTTTTCAGTAGACATGCACAGATGTGAGAGCTAGACCATAAAGCCCAGAGCACTGAAGAATTGATGCTTTTGAACTATGGTGCTGGAGAAGACTCTTGAGAGTCTCTTGGACTGAAAGAAGATCAAACCAGTCAATCCTAAAGGAAATCAACCCTAAATATTCATTGGAAGGACTGTTGCTGAAACTGAAGCTCTAATACTTTGGTCACCTGATGTGAAGAATGGACTGATTGGAAAAGATCCTGATGCTGGGAAAGATTGAGAGCAGGAGGAGAAGGGGGTGACAGAGGATGAGATGGTTGGGTGGTGTCACTGACTCAACGGATATGAGTTTGAGCAAGCTCCAGGAGATAGGAAAAGACAGGGAAGCCTAGTGTGCTTCAGTCCATGAAGTCACATAGAGTGCGTTTAAGGAGTCTTACTGTTATGCGGGGGCGAGGACCACCACTCGCCCCAAACAACCATGGACAGGACACAGGAACAGGACTGAGACAAGAACTGTGACAGCCTCAAGCACTGACAAAAAACACACTTAAATCACCATTGCCTCACCGTTTCAAGAGGAACACTTCTTGATTCATTCAAGTAAGAGAAGACACTGTTTCATTTGGCTTATGATAAACTACAGACAGATGGGGTAATATATGTAATATGCTACCTGTTAACAAGTTAGTATAGATTAAAATACACCTGAATTCTTCTGTTTTCTATCTATCCTCCTTGTTTTTTTCCTTATGCAGTAAGATAATTTTGTTTCATGGCTTTATGGCCACAGAAGAAGAATTAAATTACATTCTGGATTACTAAATTGAATTAATGTTGACATAAGTAGTTTTATTTGGATGAGATTTTTAAATTAATCCCATTTGTAAATACTTATAAGAAATACAATATCCTTTGTCATGTCAATTAGGAAGTTAGCCAAGAAATCCATTACACACATGTGATCACTTAGAAGCGAGAACCTGTAACCTACTACTGTGTAGGAGCTTTGCAGTGTCTATTCAGCTCATGACACTTATTAATCTTGTACTGACAAGCTTCCAAAGAGCTTGAATTTTTTAAAACATTAAAGAATAAGCCCTTGTATTGTAGACATGTTGAGGGACTCAAATAAGTACAAAAAGTCTCTGTGAAAAAGTTTTTCTTTACATATTAAAAAGCATGTCTTTTTAACTTTAGAAAAGAACCGCACTGATATTAATTCATCTTTCAGGAAATACAGCAACATTCATGACTAATAGTAATGGGAAAAGTAGAAAATGGAACATTCAAAGTATGTTCACCCTTAAAAACACTTGAGAACACAATAGAAGTTCAAATGCAAACTTTCAGATCTCCAATGCTAAGAAACTCAGGACTTTATCTCCCCTTTCAAGGACTGCCTTTGGGTGTGGGGGAAACCAAAACCTCTTTGGTAGCACAAACCTTACTAGTGTGACTCATTCTTCTCCTACCCCCTCATATAAGAGATATACCCTTAAAAAAATAGTTTAAAGTACTACCACATTGATACCCTCCAGACAGAGAAAATTTATTCTATTTAGTATCATTCTTTGAAAAGTTATTTACTTAAAAAGGCTTTACTGTATTGGTCTTGTAGCCCTTCATACAGCTGAACAAAAGCGGTTCTATGAAAGAAGTCTAAACTTGGACAAACCGTAAAAAAAATAGCAAAGTTCCTCTCTGTTTTTATCAAATTTGATTGCTGCAGCTGTTCCCAGTTTCTGTATTTTAAAAATAGCCTTATTCAGTGCCTTGTTGGCTAAAGGCCAGAGTGCCATTAGAACATGCTGTACGGAAAACCTCTATTCAGTTACAGATACAGAAATATATTTAAGATCAGTGGGGGTCATCTGCAGCAAACACTTGGAAGGGAAAATAGAATTTTAATGTGTTTGGACTGATTGCCACTTCTAGCAGAAAGGTTAAAGCTCCTGTGCAGAAAGTTCCTATTCTTTTTTTTTTTTTTCTCTTAGTTGGGTAAAAATGCAGAATGAGTATCAATTTCACTGGGAAAATATTATTAGAAATGTCTACCCCTCAAATAGTGTTTGTATAGCTGAGATGCACATTTCAAAGGATACCTACTAGTGGTTTCTGTTGGACGAGTATGGCTGGTATACATCTACCCAGGTCAAAGGTGCACATTACCGAACAAACGCCATGGAAGGAATTGCAACNTTAGAAATGTCTACCCCTCAAATAGTGTTTGTATAGCTGAGATGCACATTTCAAAGGATACCTACTAGTGGTTTCTGTTGGACGAGTATGGCTGGTATACATCTACCCAGGTCAAAGGTGCACATTACCGAACAAACGCCATGGAAGGAATTGCAACTTTTCTCTGATGTAGGCCACCAAACTAAGGTCACCAGGCATGAAACAGAACAGTGCATGCAGGGGAAATGAGCAGAGGGAGTAATTTTGGACTGATAAATCATACCTTTGGGCTGGAAGTGTGAGGTCAAATAATTGAATTATTTGGTAGCATCTTAAAACTGTACTTAGATATTCAGTTCTTTCCTTTTCTTTATCTTAGTAAAGGATTCAATAAAACTAGCATGTCCAGAATGGAAAGTTACTATAAATTGCAAGTGAAAAGACTGATCTGCAAGTATCGTCAATAAGAAGAAACTGTTGAAGCCCAGGAATGAGAGTAATAGGAAAGAATTAAAGAGCAGGTGTCTAGAAAGAACCTAGATGGGAGGAGAAGTTTACACCAGAGAATGTACATCATGATCAAGAAAGGAAGTATCCAAGATTTAACCTTTCTTGAAAGCTACCATGATAACTTGCCATGATCTGAGGGAGTCTGGCAGAAGATATGGACTTCTGGACTCAGAGATCCAAGACTTTATTACCCACAACACCTGAACTCCAGTTTCCACAAGGTGAGGCAAAGAGTATTTCCACCTTAGTCTCAAAGATAGGAAAGAAACCACGTCAGCAGTTTGCAGGCTTCTTGGGATAGGAGTGGGCTCGCTGTAAACCCAGGGGCAGAAATAAAGCCCAGTTTTCGTGTTATTTCCATGAAGAATGGGGATGAAAAGATGATGCCCAGGAGTTCTTGGTGCAAGATATACCAGAACCAAACATTCAGTGGGATTGAACTGGTAGGTAGAACAAAGCTGAACCATAAGTAGGCTATAGGTAGCCCACCGTAATGAAGATCTTTCTTAGATCATTAATTAATACAGTAATCGTACTGCTATTCTTTATGATTTTTGAAATAAAAATATTAGTGATGCAACTATACAATATCTTAGATCTCTGGGAAGACTGCTGGAAAATAGGACATTTCTTATCAACCACACGCTTATTATAATATCATGAATAACAGAAACAAAAATGTTAAAACAGAAAAAAATCAAAGAAAGATTAAATTATATGTATCAGTTATTAAGCTAGGTGTTAAGGATACAGTGGTGAGCAAGACGTAAACAAAGACCGAATACAATCTTTGGAAAGTGGAATTTCACATTGTAATATAAGTCTAGAAATGAACATGTTTGAAGCTTCTACAGGGCAACTTGGCACTGCATATGGGAGGAGCCATTCCGGTTAATAAATTGTCTGTGCACTTAAGACTCAGCTATTCCTGAAATTTGTCACTGACTTCTTTTTTTAGCCACATGAGCAAATGTATACATTTTGTATCTTTCAAAATCATTTTAGATATTTATAATAAAAGTAGCCTTGTTTTATCTCATCACTTGAACTGGTTTCTCTCCCTTGCAAACTGAAGGGCACTTGAGTGTCATGACTTAACAGTTCTTACCATTGTCAAATTCACCCTGCTCAGTGTACTTGGGGCATATCATTCTCTTTCTCTGACACGTTTAATGATTCAGTTCAATTCAGTCGCTCGGTCGTGTCCATCTCTTTGCGACCACATGGACTGCAGCACGCTAGGCTTTTTCCTGTCCATCACCACCTCCCAGAGTTTACTCAAATTCATGTCCATTGAGTCCGTGATGCCATCCAATCACCTCATTCTCTGTGGTTCCCTTCTCCTTCTGCCTTCAATCTTTCCCAGCATCAGGGTCTTTTTCAATGAGTCAGTTCTTCACCTCAGGTGGCCAAAGTACTGGAGTTTCAGCTTCAGTCCTTCCAATCAATATTCAGGACTGATTTCCTTTAGCATGGACTGGTTGGATCTCCTTGCAGTCCAAGGGACTCTCAAGANAATTAACTTAAAACTTTTAAGACTGAGAATCATACACTGTGTTGCTTTGGAGTTTGTTGTTTTGTTTTTAGATCCTCAAATGCACAACTTGGCACAGAGCGGACAATCAATAAGCGTATGCTGAATTAGTAATAATGTATTGTATTAAGTACACGTCAAGCTTTCTGAGACTTCTCTATAAGAGTCTCCAAAAGAAAGGCTCACTTTTGAATCTGTTTTATAACCAGTGCTAGCTGGGGAACAAAGAGGCTCCTGATTTTAGAGAAACATTCTTGAAGGGACAAACAATGCATTCTTCTTGATTACAGATAAATACTGATAGATTAGCTTTTGTTGTTTAGTGGCTAAGTCGTTTCAGACTCTCTGCGACCCCATGAAGTGCAGCACACCAGGCTTCTCTGTCCTTTACAAGATTATCTTTTATGTAGTAGTTATTTCTTACATTTACCTGGCTCTGTTTAGTTTCCCAAATTTTTTCATGATTTAATACACTTGTAGTACTTAAGGACTAGCCTTAAGCCATGGTTAGATGGAATTTTTTAATTTGCAGTGGAAGATTTCTTACTGATACAATTTTACAGATGGAGAAGTCACAGAAGACAAATTAGGGTGTCTAGGGTTTTTCTCGGAGAATGCAATGGCGCCCCAAGCCATGGACGGAAGAGCCTGGTGGGCTGCAGTCCATGGGGTCGCTAAGAGGCGGACATGACTGAGCGACTTCACTTTCACTTTTCACTTTCATGAATTGGAGAAGGAAATGGCAACCCACTCGAGTATTCTTGCCTGGAGAATCCCAGGGATAGGGGAGCCTGGCGGGCTGCTGTCTATGGGGTCGCACAGAGTCGGACACAGCTCAAGCGACTTAGCAGTAGCAGCAGCAGCAGGGTTCTTCTCAGGGTATCAAAATTCCTCTTTGCATCCCAAGGATGCTGATAGAATGATTCTTTGGAATCTTTGGAAAACTGTCATTAATTAATAATGTCAAGGTCATTTTCAAAGGCAAAAACCGTTATTTGTTATCTAGCCATTTTGTTTTTGGAAATTAGTTTGTCATTACTAATTCTTCTTAACCTTTATCACGACTCAAAAATATTGATAACTTCATTATTTTTACTGACCATGTCACTGTTTTTACTTTTAAAAACTGAAATTGATTACCACATTCTTTGATATATTTTAAACCACAAAAATAAATTAGAAACATGTCTGTAACAATACAATAAAGTGTTATATAACTGCCAACTAAATGTTTTGCTTTCAGATATTTCCAAAACTGATTATAATTCGATAAGATTTTTAAAATTAAAAATTCTTTCTTTAAATTAGAAATAGATACTTATTTGTCAGTTTAAGATGCTAATCATATCTTCACATGGTTAAGTGTTAGAAGTATTCTATGAATTTTGGATTCTATTAAATGTTGATTTATTTTTTCCAAAGAAGTCACCACTGTCTCTTATACACATCTCNATTAAAAATTCTTTCTTTAAATTAGAAATAGATACTTATTTGTCAGTATAAGATGCTAATCATATCTTCACATGGTTAAGTGTTAGAAGTATTCTATGAATTTTGAATTCTATTAAATGTTGATTTATTTTTTCCAAAGAAGTCACCATGCAGAGGCACTTACTTATTACACATGTTTTTCAGCATATGTTGCAAGTTTATTTTAATGCTGAAGAGGCACATTATGATCAAAGCTGAATTCTGCCCAATTTAAACTATTCCAAGCTATTTTCATACATTCACTCATGTAATACTGTAAGATTTACATTAAAATGAATGTTCCTCTACAATTAAGTGATTCAGTGAACATTAAAAAAAAAGGTGCAAATGTGTGCAACGTGAAAAAAAAAATCAACAGATGTGCGAATAATCTCTGCTTGGGGTATCAAAAAGAACAGTAGCCCCAAAAAATAAGTTTCAAGCTTTATTCTTTCTATACTCTAAAGTTTTTCTGCACTACATGAAAGGACACACACACACACATTCTCAGGATTTTCCCTAATACTCACAACTGGATTAGCCAGTAAAAACTGGAATGAGGAGCAAATAATAAAGTACAAAATCTATAAAGCACTCAGAGATGGATATATATTTTGATTCATCCTCATTCTTATGCATTTTTATTCTGATAATGAATAAATTCCAAGGACAGCAATGATTCATCCATGTTTGGAGAAATGTCATATGTATAAACCAGAATATTCAGCATTAAAGCATGTAAGCGGAGTCAGTCAGGAACCAGTAACAAAAAGAAAAGTTTCAGATCCTAGAGGTCACTAAAGCTGCTGGTCAGTGCCTGCAGCTGTCCAGGTTGCATACCACATCACTTTTGGGTCACCATTCACATCCTTGTCAAGTGAATGGCCTCTCCTCAGATTTTACAGAGCACATCCTATATAATCACAGACCCCTGGGCCCTGGAAAATGTCATGAAGCTGTAGGAAATGTGAAGAGTTTTATTTAGATGGGATATTAGATGAGATGCAAGTTCTTCACAAAGCTTCATTTCCATCTCCATGAGACATATCGTGGTGACCTCTGGAAGGATGTCCAGTCTTTATCTATCTATGTCAATAGGTGTGGGGCAAAGAAAACTTGGTGCCAACTGACAACCTGTAATATTTAGACAGGCTGGAGCTGCTAGTTGAACAGCACCCATAAAAGGTACTTCAGCATTATTCCTGTCCTCTCCTTTCTCAAGCAATTTCAAGATAGCTATCCTTGTGTCATGTTAACCGAGCTTCCCAGAGCCATCTACTTGAGAAAATATAAAATGGGAGATGGTACTCACAGATGAGCATATTCCCGACTAGGAGGAAAATGATGCAACTGTACTTAAAAATACTGTCCCGTCGTGTTTTTTAAGCTAATTAACATTTATGTAAATCACTGATATACGTTATATTAAACCACACACTGCAGAATGAGGACAGGACCGTTCTTTTGTTCACAGATTTCATCACGCTATGCTACAGTAGATGACATTTGGTCACACAGAAACTCGTTTTGTGTATGCTCAGTCCCGCACTCTTTTGCGACCCCATGGACTGTAGCCTGATAGGTTCCTTGGTCTATGGGATTTTTCCAGGTCGGAATACTGAAGTGGGTTGCCCTTTCCTATTCCAGGGAATCTCCCTGACCTAGGGATCAAAACTGAGTCTCTTTCATCTCCTGCATTGGCAGGAGGATTCTTTACCACTGTGCCACCTGGGAAACCCTGGGAACTTGGATACTGAGGCTTAATATATGCATTCATGTTCAGTTCTGACATGACCTCAATGTTCAGCTCTTCTACACAGATCCACAAGTAGCCTCAGTAGGTAAACTGAACCTTCTAAACGTGTCTAAGTGTGTTTGTCTATTCAGATAAATATGAGCAAGGAAATGGTTAGCCTGAAGTCTCTGGTTAAGTCACTGACCATACTCCAATCTATTACATGAGACCAACTTGCCACACACATTTTAAACTGGGAAATATAAAACTGCTGAGAAAATATAGGGTTTATGATTGGCTGAAGAGTTAATATGATCTAAATTATCTCATAAAAATCTTCACTAGCTTTTTACTTATGAAAACGAAAAGGTTTCAGTTCTTAGTGAACTGGCTAAAAGGAGACTGTGTCTTTGAAATACTATGAAATAGTCAAGACCCCTGTCATAACAAAAGGGCAGCAATTATTTTCCACACTTAGAAAGGATATTGAAAGAAGGGTCATGGGTATGGGAGAAGAACACATGCTCAAGTGAATCAATTCAAGGAAAAAAGAAATAAATTAATTGTTTCTGTTCTTTATCTCTGGTAGTTATTTTCATGCAATTCTTTGAAATCAGGGGATATGCTTTTATTTGGAAAAAAATAATCATTTGAATAAAGCATACTGTGTGTGTGAGAACCCACATTTGGTATTCAACAAAAATATTATAGCCTTTACTTCCTGTTAATCAACTTAATTGTGCTTAACATTTTCCCATTATCCATCTTCTCTATACACTCCATCTCAGATATTTTAAAGAACCTTTCCTCTCTGAAAGTTGTATGATATCCAGGACAATTTGAAAACAGGCTCTCATGTTTAGTGTCATATTACCATGATTATTCAAGGAGCACAAGCTTGCATTTTGATGCCATGAACGTGTGGAACTGAGGAAGATTCCTGAGACTTGTCTCGGGGCTTTTTCTCAGCCCATCCATCTGAGGACATCTTATCACCTTCTCAGGACTCTTCCAGGGCGCTGCTGGTGGTGCTGCAGCTGTTCTCAGGACCCATCCACAGCAACCCTTTCCCTGGCTGGTCTAGCAGAATCTTTCCTTTCCCCTTAAAGTTCTTCTTTCCTTGGAACATCTTATATCATCTTTTCAGAGAGCAAAAGTCACAAATTATTGGCCAGAGGGATGAATCTGCTTCACACACTTGTTTGACTCATACTATCAAATGTTCTAAACTTTTAAATTGTTGCTAACTTTTTATTGGGCTTTCCTGGTGGCTCAGTGGTAAATAATCCACCTGCCAATGCAGGAGATGTGGGTTTGATCCCTGGGTCAGGAAGATTCCCCTGGAGAAGGGAAAGGCAACCCACTCTAGTATTCTTGCCTGGAGAATTCCAAGGACAGAGGAGCCTAGTGGGCTACAAACCATAGGGTCGCAAAAGAGCTGAACACAATGTAGAAACTAAACAACAAACATAAATGTCAAGCCTTTTATTAATCTCTCAATTTTTTAAAACAAAACTACATTATTAAGGTATAACTGACATTTAGAAGCTGAATATATTGAATGTATACAGTTTGATGAGTTTGGAAATAAGAATACACCCATGGAACCATCATCATAATCTATGCCATAAACGTCCCAGTTCCAAAAGTTTCCTTCTCTCCTTTTTTGTGATAACACCACAATATGAGATCTATCCTCTTAGAAAACTTTTAAAGTATGTAATACAGTGCAGTTAACTACAGGCTCTATGCTCTACAATAGATCTCTAGGAGTTTTCTTATTTTACAACTGAAATTTTGTATCCTTTGAAGAAACCCTACTTGTTTTTCTGTTCCTATACTCCCTGGTACCCCTGCTTTTTATTCTTTGCTGCTTGCTTGCTCAGTTGTGTCTAAGACTTTGCAACCCATAGACTGCAGCCCACCAGGCTCCTCTAAGCATGGAATTTCCCAGGCAAGAATACTGGAGTAGGTTGACATTTCCTATTCTAGGAGATTCTCTCCTTCTATGAATTTGACTCTTTGATTCCTCATATAAGTGGGATCATGTAGTATTTGTTCTTTGTCTGGCTTATTTCCATTAGCATAATGTCTTCCAATCCATCTATACTGTCACAAATGGCAGGATTTCCTTCTTTTTTTAAGGTCAAACAATATTTCATTGTATGTATATACCACGTTTTCTCAATTCATTCACCCATTCTCTATTCATTTAGGTTGCCTTCACGTCTTTCCTATTGTGAATAATGCTGCAGTGTACATGAGAATACAGACACTGCTTAAATATTCTGATTTTTGTTCCTGTGGAAATATACCTCAAAGTGGAACTGTTCGATAATATGGTAATTCTAATAACTTTCAGAGGAACTTCCATACTGTTTTCCATAGGGGCTGCACCAATTTTTACATTCCCATCAACAGTGTACAAAGTTGCCTTTTCTCCGTACCTTCACCAACAATTTTTTTTTTTTTAATTTTCATAGGAGATAGCTATCCTAAGAGGTCTGAGGTGAGAACTCATTGTGGTCTTGATTTGTATTTCCCTGATGATTATTGTTGCTGAGTACCTTTTATACACCTATTCTTAATTTATATGTCTTCTTTGGAGAAATGTCTATCTTGTTTTTGCTAATCAGTTGGAGGGAAGTTCCTTATGTATTTTGTATATTTACTGATTATCAGATACATAGTTTGCAAATACTTTCTCCCCATTTGGTTAGCATTTAGAAAAAGTAGATTCCACATAAGTAGGTGATTCTGAGATTCTTGAAAGGCAGGAAGATCTGGCAACACTGGGCCAACCTTCCCTCCTTGCAAATCTCCTTGACGTACTCAACCATGTTCCCGCCCAGAGCGTTTCACTTTTGGTTCCACTTGGCAGTTGTGACTTTGTCTTCTGAGCTGATGATATTAACTGCAAAAAAATCCCAAACTGGAACATGGAAGGGTCTTACTGTATCTGTATAACTGGGAATGGTAAAATACAGGCAGACAAGTCAAATAATAATATATTGTGTATAAATAAAATAGAGATGGAGACAGAAAGATGAACAAGCAGAAATAAACAAGAAAAACTAGACTTTGAATAAGACAGTATCTGCTATTACATACTAAACAGGTGATAATTTATTAATGCACATATTCAGAAGAAATGTATGTACTAAATAAAAGCTGTCAATTTCCTTAAAGAGCTAGCGTTTCTGAGAAGAATTAGGAAGACATGGTATGTATTCTCACAGATTCCAGCCTGATAAAGAGAGGAGGTGGTGTGGGGAATTCACATAGGCAAACAGTTCACTAACACACTAACTGAAAAAAAGTGACAGGGATTGAGATGGGGCTAAGTACAAGATGCTGGGTAGCATGGAAGAAGGGAAATCCTTAAGCAAGGTTTCTCAGAGGAACCTGGGAACAGCAACAACCTGAGAATATGAGACTCAGCTGGGTAAACAGGCAGGCAACGACGATTTTCAGCAGAGCAATAGTGTGAGTAAAGGTACAGTGAAAAGTGAGAAAAATCCTGATTCTCAAAATGACTCAGAAATTGTTCAATATGACTGCCCTCCTCTAGGGGATCTTCCTGACCCAGGGATCAATCTTCTTGACCCAGGGATCAATCCCTGACTGAAGTTCAGGGATTATGAAGGAAGAGGCAAATTAGATTCAGAAAATAAGCAAGTGCTGGGCACATGGTTTTATAAACTATCTTAAAGAGTCTGAATTTATGTTGAAGAACTGCTGGTCTTCCACTGAAACACTTTATGTGACAGATAACAAAATCAAGTTTGGGGCACTGAGACCCAAATCTAGTTTCTTCAATTTGTAAAGTGAAAATAATGTCATATAACAAGCTTGTCTTATTGGACTATTGCAGTGGTCAAATAATAAATGCTAGAGTGCAGCCAACTCCAAGATACAAGTAAACATCACATTGAATAAAAGTAATTTCTTTCAACTATTGTGTAGCAAGAAGTCTGATAGGGAAGTAAATTTTATTACTGGACTGCAGTGGTAAAGGATAACTTACACCAGCTGCTAAGAAAATATTCAACTAAGACATATATGATAGAGAAAATGTTACGTATTAAGGTTAAAAAAAAGTATGAGATGGAGAATAAAGGTGTTGAAAATAACTTTTCATCTTTTCTCTTATTCAGTGGTGAAGACATTTGCTTTTTTTTTTCCCCCCCTTGCTGCCCAGCACTTTAAAAGTCATCTCCCTGTGTTTCAGGAATATAAATTCTGCCTTCAGCAGAGAGCAGCAGCTCCCTGGCTCTGCCTCCTTTGGAGTCAGCATATGATCCATCAGCTTGTGACCCATGGTCTGCCTGCACGTGATCCAGCAGCATGTGACGTGGGCATTGCCAATAGGCACATCATGTGAGGCTTTCATTTGGAATGTGAGCCCTGAAGGAGGTGCCAGGCAGAAAGGACTCTGGCCAGGATGGCGTTGAGAAGTGTTTTCTGAGGGAAGAATGTCAGAAGGTAGCATCCTGCACCTCTATTGTTAGGTACTGTGCTTCTCCACAGACCGTGACAGTAGCGTTCCCTGTGGAAAAGTGAGGCGATGGACTTTGCCTGTGGTTCCTGGCAGCGCAGCTTTTAAGCCTGATTCTGTCCTTTGGAGAGACTCTGGGGCTACTAATACCATTAAATAAAAAATAGGAGAAAAAAATGTAACCCAATCCTGTATCTTCTTGGCAAAGTAAAATGTAATCTTACAAATTAGCAATCTCAAAATTTAAATATTACTTAATACCATTTCTCATATGATCCTTGAACATGTCTATAGAATTTTGTCTGTAAAATTGCTCTATGATCTTCTCAGTAAAGTTTGCTAGTGATTAAACATCCAAACTTTATGAGATCTAAATCCACATTGTTGTGACTTCAGTTACTAATTATGTGACCTTGAAAAATATTTAAACTTTGCAAGTACCTGTCTCTTTGATTGCAAAATAAAATATCTTTAAGAGAATATGTTAAAAAACAAAAGCACCATACTTGGTACAGGACAAGTCCTCAGTAGCTGTTGCCAATATTGTTAACAATAAAAGCATTTCATTTAACTAGTAAAGCATTCCAAGGGTTGAATAGAAATAGTGAGTACTAGTACTCCAGATTCTTTTTAACAAATTATTATTAATTTTTATATCTGTGAATTTATGTATGTATGTATGTATGTATTTTTGGCTGTACTGGGTTTTCATTGCTGTGGTCAGACTTCAATTGCAAGACTTCAAATGCACCATAACTAGAGAGTATCTAGTTATGGTGCATGGGCTTATTATTGTGGTAACTTCTCTTGTTGTGGAGCACAAACTCTAGAGCACAGGGATTTCAGTAGTTGTGGTGCACAGACTTAGTTGCCTTGAGGCATGTGGAATCTTCCTGGACCAGGGATCAAACTTGTGTCCCCCTGCAATGGCAGGTGGATTCTTTATAGTTGGACAACCAGGGAAGTCCCAGTGCTCCAGATTCTTGAACTGGAGTTGCAGTGTAGTATTAGAAGGCCTTAGAGAAATCAAAAAGCACAAAGATTAGTCCAGAATAAAGAAGTATATTTTATCCTCATTTTTGAAGTAGGTGGCAGGGAGGATTAATGGAGGCTCAAGTCTATTTCAAATATTTCTTATTTATACTGGATGCTAGGGATTGCCAGGAAACAAGACAGCTGATGTTAGGAGGTAAATGGGAATGGGGTAGGGAGAGAAGTCATGGTATATGGGAGTGGGGTAGGGTGAGAAGTCATGGATGAATTAAAAACTGGCAAGTATCTGTTGAAGCAGAGCCACTTTTTAAGGGGCATAAGAAAAACTGATAAATCACCATTTTGGTCTCTCTAGAGAAATCCATTTGTTATTAAGAACTTAAGACCATTCATGCTGCAAAATGCAGTAGTCATGCTATTTCCAAAAGGATCCTAAAAACTGTAGTGCAAAACAAATCTAAGAAAATAAATAATTACAAAACCATCAACATTTTTCAAAGAAATGTGCTCAAAACAGTGACTTTTACAAAAAATGTGAATTTATCTTAAATGAAAAAAGAATTCTATGAAAGATCAAAGACTCATTTTACAGATAACTTATATTACATTAATGACTTGATTAACAGTGTACAAATAAGGGTCGTAGACTCTTTTAATTAGGTCTGAGTGAACAAAGGTCCGTCTAGTCAAGGCTATGGTTTTTCCTGTGGTCACATATGGATGCGAGAGTTGGA
>SJYV01011387.1:86003-146024 GCA_006410875.1 Neotragus pygmaeus | reverse complement strand
GATTCATGGGGTCGCAAAGAGTTGGACACGACTGAGCGACTGAACTGAACTGAACTGAAGTGCAAGGATGGCTGCTGAACAAGTGGAGGAGCTCATTGTGAAATGGAGGAGCTGATCAAGGAACACCTACCCTCATCATGATGGCAAATGATAAGACAGAAGCATGAAGACAACAGTTACTATGAGAGGTGCCATTTGAGTGGAGCCTCAAGGACAACGTGGACACGTGTTTGGTGGCTGAGGTATGCAGTGAGATTTTTCATATGAGGGAAATAAGAATGTTTCAACTTAGGCAAATAAAAACAATTTCGTAAGAGAGGAACCTGTTATATCAGCATGCATGTGTGACAAGTTGGTTAATGACAAACTTGGGAGAAAATGAAAGTTTTAAGACAAATTTTATGTAAGAGTAAAATATGGATAATATAGCAAAAGCACTTCACAAAGTGTGAAGTGAAGTGAAAGTCACTCAGTTGTCTGACTCTTTGCAACCCCAAGGACTATATAGTCCATGGAATTCTCCAGGCCAGAACACTGGAGTGGGTTCCCTTCTCCAAGGGATCTTCCCAACCCAAGGATCGAACCCAGGTCTCCCCATTACAGGTGGATTCCCTACCAGCTAAGCCAAGTGCAGGCTCATGACCCAAGGATCGAACCCAGGTCTCCCACATTGCAGGTGGATTCCCTACCAGCTAAGCCAAGTGCAGGCTCATGGTAAGCATAAATATTAATGTTCTTTCTTTTATATAGCTTACGTGCACAATTTCTTTCTCATAAATTTCATA
This sequence comes from Neotragus pygmaeus, assembly GCA_006410875.1. Classification (NCBI taxonomy): domain Eukaryota; kingdom Metazoa; phylum Chordata; class Mammalia; order Artiodactyla; family Bovidae; genus Neotragus; species Neotragus pygmaeus. Next base: position 145,239 of record SJYV01011387.1, on the reverse strand, counting down.
GCAGTGTATGTATGCAGATAAGCCCACAATAATAGTGATGATAATGATAACAATAATATTAATATCAAGAACATTTAATAAGTGCAGTAAGTATGGAAATGGAAACCACTTTCACTCAGTCATGTCCAACTCTTTGCAACCCTGTGGGCTGTAGCCTATCAGGCTCCTCTGTCCATGGGATTGCCCAGGCAAGAATACTGGAGTGGGTCACCATTCCCTTCTCCAGGGAATCTTCCCAACCCAGGAATCGACCTGGTCTCCTGCATTGGAGGCAGATTCGTTACCATCTGAGCCACCAGGGAAGCCCAAGAGAAGCAGTAGTATACAACTGTTTTATATGTTTTACCTTATTTAATCCTCAAATTGTCCCCAAAATAAGTTACTAGTATATCTATTATCTATTATCTGTAATATCTCTATTTTACAGATGAGAAAACTGAGGTAGAGTTAATTAACTTACCTAATTAATTAGTGTTAGAGATGAGATTTGCAAGCAAGTAAGCTTACTCCTTGGAAGGAAAGTTATGACCAACCTAGATAGCATATTGAAAAGCAGAGACATTACTTTGCCAACAAAGGTCTGTCTAGTCAAGGCTATGGTTTTTCCAGTGGTCATGTATGGATGTGAGAGTTGGACTGTGAAGAAAACTGAGCGCTGAAGAGTTGATGCTTTTGAACTGTGGTGTGGGAGAAGACTCTTGGAGTCACTTGGAGTGAAATGAGATCCAATCGGTCCATCCTAAAGATCAGTCTTGGGTGTTCATTGGAAGGACTGATGTTAAAGCTGAAACTCCAATACTTTGGCCACCTCATGCAAAGAGTTGACACATTGGAAAAGACCCTGATGCTGGGAAGGATTGAGGGCAAGAGAAGGGGATGACAGAGGACGAGATGGCTAGATGGCATCACCAACTAGATGGATATGAGTTTGGGTAAACTCTGGGCATTGGCGATGGACAGGGAGGCATGGCGTGTTGCAATTCATGGGGTCGCAAAGAGTCAGACATGACTGAGTGACTGAACTGAACAGAATCTGATTTTGGATTTGAGGTTTTATCTAATATGATTAATACCGATGCTATTTCTCTGTGTACTAAAATCACATACATACAGAGACAGAACAAAGACTCAGAAGGCATGTATTTTATTCACAAAAGTCAAACATTTTGAAACATGTTTGTTTATAGAATGTTAAGCTTATTTTCTCTATAAGTGTGCCACTGTGTACACATGGTCTGGATATTATTTCCTTAATCAGATTAATTTATAGTTTCACTTACAAATAGTTACCAAGCTCTTACTATGTCTCAAGGTTTGTGCTAGAACTTCAAAGGGTTGAAAACAATTAGATACCATTCCTGCCTTCTGGGAGTTTACTGTCTAACAACATTAGCAGATTAAAAAAAAAACTAAGATTAACAAATTATAAAGAATCAGTTTAGTTCAGTTGTTCAGTTGTGTCTGACTTTGTGACCCCACGACCTGCAGCACTCCAGGCCTCCCTGTATATCACCAACTCCTGGAGTCCACCCAAACCCATGTCCACTGAGTCAGTGATGCCATCCAACCATATCATCCTGTGTCGCCCCCTTCTCTCCCTGCCTTCGATTTTTCCCAGCATCAGGGTCTTTCCCAATGAGTCAGTTCTTCACATCAGGTGGCCAAAGTATTGGAGTTTCAGCTTCAACATCAGTCCTTCCAATGAACACTCAGGACTGATCTCCTTTAGGATGGACGGGTTGGCAAGTTACTATGAAGGAAATGAACAATATACTACGAGGGGAAAGAATAATAAGGGAACACAATTTTGGTCTTTACCTTTTTAATCAGATTGGAAGTTGAAGGTAAGGAGTACATTTAAGAAAGAATACAATGATGTGGGTAAAATATGGTGAACATTACCCCAATTTCAGCCATGCCCAATAGTTTTGGACTTCTTAAAGTTATGCTAGTGTATTCATTATGTCATGAANGGATTGAGGGCAAGAGAAGGGGATGACAGAGGACGAGATGGCTAGATGGCATCACCAACTAGATGGATATGAGTTTGGGTAAACTCTGGGCATTGGCGATGGACAGGGAGGCATGGCGTGTTGCAATTCATGGGGTCGCAAAGAGTCAGACATGACTGAGTGACTGAACTGAACAGAATCTGATTTTGGATTTGAGGTTTTATCTAATATGATTAATACCAATGCTATTTCTCTGTGTACTAAAATCACATACATACAGAGACAGAACAAAGACTCAGAAGGCATGTATTTTATTCACAAAAGTCAAACATTTTGAAACATGTTTGTTTATAGAATGTTAAGCTTATTTTCTCTATAAGTGTGCCACTGTGTACACATGGTCTGGATATTATTTCCTTAATCAGATTAATTTATAGTTTCACTTACAAATAGTTACCAAGCTCTTACTATGTCTCAAGGTTTGTGCTAGAACTTCAAAGGGTTGAAAACAATTAGATACCATTCCTGCCTTCTGGGAGTTTACTGTCTAACAACATTAGCAGATTAAAAAAAAAAACTAAGATTAACAAATTATAAAGAATCAGTTTAGTTCAGTTGTTCAGTTGTGTCTGACTTTGTGACCCCACGACCTGCAGCACTCCAGGCCTCCCTGTATATCACCAACTCCTGGAGTCCACCCAAACCCATGTCCACTGAGTCAGTGATGCCATCCAACCATATCATCCTGTGTCGCCCCCTTCTCTCCCTGCCTTCGATTTTTCCCAGCATCAGGGTCTTTCCCAATGAGTCAGTTCTTCACATCAGGTGGCCAAAGTATTGGAGTTTCAGCTTCAACATCAGTCCTTCCAATGAACACTCAGGACTGATCTCCTTTAGGATGGACGGGTTGGCAAGTTACTATGAAGGAAATGAACAATATACTACGAGGGGAAAGAATAATAAGGGAACACAATTTTGGTCTTTACCTTTTTAATCAGATTGGAAGTTGAAGGTAAGGAGTACATTTAAGAAAGAATACAATGATGTGGGTAAAATATGGTGAACATTACCCCAATTTCAGCCATGCCCAATAGTTTTGGACTTCTTAAAGTTATGCTAGTGTATTCATTATGTCATGAATGAGAAATTTTGTTTAAAATATTATTATAAATTATAGAAAGAAAATGATTGTTATGAAAATAGAAATGGTATGTTACCACTTTTGTCAGTGAGTATGTGTGGGAGGGTCTTGGAGATGAAGGATAGTGAGTTCAGAAAGTAGTCTGAAGAATTTGTACCAATGTGCTGCTCATAGTTATTTTTCCAAGAATTATGAATGATATTTATTCCTTTTCAGAAGTACATATTTTCTATACATTTCTCTGGTGGCCCAGATAGTAGAGAATCTGTCTGCAGTGCAGGAGATCTGAGTTTGATTCCTGGGTTGGGAAGAGCCCCTGGAGAAGGGAATGGCAATCCACTCCAGTATTCTTGCCTGGGGAATTTCATGGACAGGGGAGACTGGTGGGCTACAGTCCAGAGGGTAGCAAAGAGTCAGACATGACTGAGCAACTAACACTTTGATTTTTATCAATTTTACATATTATGCTTCATTTAAAAAATACATAAATCTATAATATATAAAAAAAAATTCTTCTGAATCGCTAACCTAGGTTCCTATTTCATTTTGCCCACTTAATGAAAACGTGAAGGGGTTGAGAAAGTCACTTTTCTCTTACGTCTCAACATATGCCTTAAAAAATGAGAGAAAGCTCTGGAAGGTCCCTGAGGCAACTTATAGATCCCAAGTGCATTATATTTCTAAAGGACATGCATGAGGATTCTAAAGTACTATTTGGATATTAAATTCTAAAAAGTGAAAATAATTCAGTTTTATGTATAAATAATATGTTTCCAGTAATAATTTTAATCATTGTAAGTAACTGTCCACTGATTTTCTCTGCCTTAATTTTAAGTTTGATATTTTGTTTGCTTCCATGTTATATGGATTTTTTTCTAGATGGCAAATCTCTGAAGCTTGAACTCCAGGTGCAATCTCTATAATTTCAATTTTCCCATTTTCATTAACCTATAGGAAAAGCAATATCATAAATATTTTTTATTATTAACCTGAACTGGTAGTCTAAAGTACTTACAATCTTTCATTATCATTGCCAAATTCTGAAATGATTAAACATACCAGGTTTATCTAAAAGTCTATGATAAGAGCATAAGAGTGAAAAGAAGAGTGCCAGGGGTCAAGAAATTCAGGTGCCTCGAGAAGCTAGGAAAGATCCATTTTTACAGACAACACTGAAAATTTTATCATCACAAGGAACTCTGCTGAGATGAGAGGAGTGGTGAAGATGGTGGAGTAGGGGAATATCATGACCTCATCTCATCCCATGGCAACACCAACACTACAACTGTTAGCAGAGTAACTACTGATGAGAAAGACCTGAAAAGCAGAAAAGATCTATACAGGAGGAGCCCCAGTGAGGTGAGTAGGAGGGAGGAGACGTGGTAAAGTCAAGTCCCAAACCCAGGGTGGGCAACCCACAAATGGAAGGATAATTGCAACTGCACAGGTTCTTCCCAAGCAGCAAGGAGTCTGAGCCCCACACTGACCTCCCTAGCACAAGTTCTGTACCAGGAAGATGAAACCCCAGAATGTTTGCCTTTGAAGCCTAGCGGGGTTTACTTTTGGGGAGAAGCAGAGGTCTGTAGGAAGTAGAAACTCCTTTTTAAAAGGATGCTTACAAAATGCTACATTCTACAAGACTCAGGGCAAAAGCAATAATCAGAAAGGAGCCTGGGTCGAATCTACCTACAGATCTTGGAGAGCCTTTCAGAAAGGCTGGAGGCAAGTGAAACTCATGTTGGGGACACAAAGCCATTTTGGGGAGCATGTTTTACCACCTGGACACTGGAGCTAGCAAATGCCATTTTTAAATCCTGTTCTAGCTTGTTGATACTAGGACTGGGCCACAACCCCCAGCTTTTCTACACTCGTATGGGACAACTCAGGTCAAGCAGCTAGCTGGATGAGAGCACCAGCCCACCCACCAGCAGGTCAACAGCAGCTCTCAGACACCCTGGACCTTTCTCTGGGATCTTACCCCACTCACCAGTGGCCAATACCAACTTTGGGACACCCTGGTCTCTCAACCAGCCTTGTCAGGGACTGGTTGGCTAAACAGAAGGCCAGCACTAGATTGGGACTTCCAGTTGTGCCACCATGCCCTCAGGACCCAGTTGCATACACTTGTGCACCAGGACTAGCTGCAGGAACCCATGGGGTTCCACAGACATCAGCCTTGTGACTCTTCCTCACTAACCAGAAGCCACATAGCCTCCATACTAGGTAGGGTATGGCAACCACCCAGACCAGGGGCCAGACAAACCTATCTGACTGACCACAGTAAACAGCCTGCTCTAACAGAAGGGCCTATGCAGCCCATATAGAGGACATCCCTAGAGCATACAGCTTTGGTGATATGAGCAGAATGCACTGCTGGGATGCAAAGGCTATCTACAACGGTCTTCTTCTCCAAGATCAGGAAACATAACAAAATTACCAAATGTATAGAAATAAAAACAGTATCAAGCAAAATCAGGTCATAAGGGACTGTACTCCAAATTAAAGAGCAGGACAAAACTACAGAATAACTAAGTGAAGTGGAGATAAACAGGTCAAGGTAAAGATCATAAAGACGTTCAAAGAGCTTGAGAGAAGACTGTTTGAACACAGTAAGAAGTTAGAAGTTTTTAACAAAGTGTTAGGAAATATAAAAAAACTGACAGAGCTGAAGAATACAATAAATGAAATACTAAACACACCAGAAGGAATCAAGAATAGATTAGATGATATGGAGGAATGGATCAGCGAACTGGAAGCAGAATAGTGGAAATCACTAAAGTTGAAGAGATGGTTCAATCTGTAAATCAGTCAATGTGATAGAGGATATTAACAAATTGAAGAATAAAAATTACGGGATCATTTCAGAAAATGTGAGAAAAACTTTAGACAAAATTTAACAGAAACAATTCCATTTATAATCTCATCAAAAAGGATAAAATACCTAGAAATAAATCTAACTAAGGAGGCAAAACAACTGTACTTGGAAAACTAGAAGATACTGATGAAAAACATTAAAGGGAACATAAACAGATGGAAAGATATATGCTCATGAGCTGGAAGAATTAATGTTGCTAAAATAATCACATTACCCAAGGCAACCCGCAGATTCAATGCAATTCTTATCAAAGTACCAACGAACTAGAACAAATAGTTCTAAAATATATACAGAAACACAAAATAACCTGAATATATCCAAAACAATCTTTGATAAAGAACAAAGGTGGAGTTATCACCTCCTTGATTTTAGACTATATACTACAAAGTTACAGTATGCAAAATAGTATGGTACTGGCACAAAAACAGACACATAGATATATGGAAGAGAATAAAGAGCCCGTAAATGAATCCACACTTACATGAGCCATTAATCTATGAGGAGGAGGCAAGAGTATACAATAGGAAAATGATACTCTGTTCAATAAATGGTGTTGGAAAAACTTGACAGCTATATGCAAAAGAATCAAACTGGACTTTTGAATGCCATGCATAAAAATAAGTTCAAAATAGATTTAAGATGTATACATATATATGGCCTGAAATAATAAAACTTCTAGAAGAAAACATAGACATTTGGGATACGTCTCCTCCAGCAAGGGAAACAAAAGTAAACATAAACAAGTGGGGCCGCATCAAACTAAAAAGCTTTTGCATAATGAAGCACATTTTCAACAAAATGAAAAACTGGCCTATCAACTGAGAGAAGACATTTGCTAATAATATATCAGATAAAGGGTTAATAACCAAAATATACAAAGAACTCTCACAACTCATTGTTGAAAAATCCAACCTGATTAAAAAATTGTAGAGGAGCTGAACAGATGTATTTTCTCAATGAAGACATACAGATGGTCTATAGACATATGAAAAGGCTTAACATCACTAGTTACCAGGTAAATTAAAATCAGAACCAGAAAGTGATATGATCCAACACTTATCAGACTGGACTATCTAAAAACAGAAGAAATAACAAGTGTTGGTCAGGATGTGGAGAGAAGGGAACCTACATGCACTCTTGGTGGGAATGTAAATTGTATAGCCATGAAGAAAAACAGTACTGAGTTTCTTCAAAAAATTGAAAATAGAATTAATATATGCTCCAGCATTTCCACTCCCAGGTATTTATTCAAGGAAATTGAGAACAGTGACTAGAAAAGATATATACACCCTTATGTTCACTGTAGCATTATTTATAATAGCCAAAACATATGGAAGCAATCAAAATGCCCAAGAATGGACAAAGAATAGGTGATATAAAATATATATATATCCATACACACAAACATACATATATACATATGTACACAATACACACAGCAGACTATTGCTCAGCCATAGAAAAGAATGAAATCTTGCTGTTTGCAACAACATGGATAGACCTACAGAGAATTGTGCTAAGTGAAATAAGTCAGACAAAGACAAACAATGTATGGTTTCACTTACATATGGAATGTAAGAAACAAAAAAAAATGAACAAATGTGACAAAACAGAAACTTTCCGATACAAAAATCAAAGAGGTGGCTGCCAGAGGGGCCAGGCATGAGGGGGAAAGAGAAATAGGGGAGCAAGATAAACAACTACACATTTCTAGTTGCAACATAAATGTCATGAGGATGCAACGCACAATGTGGGGAATACAGGCAATACTTATGTAATATCCCTGTAGGCTGACAAATGGTAACTAGACTTATCTTGGTGGTCTTCTTGAAATACCAAATCACTGTTTTGTAACAGGAACTAACAAAGTGTTGTAGAAAATTATACTTCAAAAACAATTGAAAGAGATCAGATTCATTGCTACCACAGGCAGCGGGTCAGGGGAGGGGGAACTAGGTAATCAAGTTATAAGATAAATACTAGGTATGTAATAAATAATATGATGTAGGTAATCAACACTGGTGTATGATATATATGAAAGCTATTAAGACCGTGAATCCTGAGTTCTCAACTCAAGGAAATTTTTTTTTCCTATTTAATATTGTAACTTTATGAGATATATTCACTAAACATATTGGGACAATCTTTTCAAGACCTATGTCACATCATTATGATGTATACCATTATGATGTATACCATGAACCATGCAGTATTCTATGTCAATTATATCTCAATAAAACTGGAAGAAAAAACTCTGTGATGATGTCATAGAGGTAATTGCAATAGATCTGGCTAGAACATAAACGGAAAACAGCAAAACAGACCTCAAAATAAGCTAAAGTTATAGACAAATCTGAAAAAACGGCATCATTCCTTCACATATAGATGAATGAAATTTTCCATTCAGACTTGAAGCTGTTTAATTTCTTTCCCTCCCTGTGAAGTCACCACAAGTTTGCCAGGTGAACTGAGCCTTGAGAAAGGTATGCTCCTCTCAAGGCAGCTCATTCTCTTTCCCCTCTTTGTCCCTTCATTCGCTGAGGTCTAGGTAGTAACAACTTCACTGCATCTGATACCCTGGTCCTACAAATGCTTTTGCATTAAGTCCTTTGTAAATAAACGCTCCTCAAATTAGCCTTACTTGAGTGTTTAATCAGTTTCCTGTTAGGGTCCTTACTAATGGGCAAATGTTAAATTTCATTTAACTTTGAAATAAGATAAGTTTTATTTGATAGGGTAGATTCATATAAACATAGATATACCTACCAGACGTGGCTTTATGTTCCTATGACTGCAGGCTTTAAAAAGAATTTGAGCAAAAAGAATAATCATTTTCAATATGAGGTATTTAATATTAATGTGTTCAAAATAGAGAACAGAAAAAGGAATGCACTGGTTTACTCAGAGAAAATGGAGAAAGAATTTGAAATCTTTTTCAAATAGATACTAAATTTGAGCTCTGACCTAACTTAGTTATGACACTTGAAATCATATTTAAAAGATAGCTTTAAGAAGTTGTAAATCTTGATCAAGATTATATGTTTCAACATTGAAATCATTTTGCAAAAGCACTCAATAGTTGTATAAAAATATCACTCTAATAAAAAATTTGTAAAAACCACAATGATACTTGCTCAACCTCATAGGTGAATTTGTTGGTGGTCTAAAACTGTCTGCCAGAGAAAGCTCTTTCTGTGCTGTGAATTGACCAAAGGCCAAAGCTAATGGGAATGAAGACCTGATCTACTTTGGAAGTGGCTCTTGCCCATAATGAATAAGATATGGCCTACAGGAGGATAAGGGGAAGCTGATCATATTTTTGTCCATTTATGGGCTTTTCACACTACATACTTTGGGGAAGTAGCTAAACCACCTGGGGCAGAGATTGTTTTGTTTGTTTTCTACAGCTTTATTGAAACAGAATTCACATTCTATAGAATTCAACCACTTAAAGTATACAATCCAATGTTTTTCAGTATACTCAAAGTAAACTTTAGAACATTTTTATACCCTTTACAAGACACCCTATATCCTTTAATATTGTCCCCTTAGTTCCTAATCCCCAAATCTTTCAGTCCCTTTCTCTCCCCAGCAATTACTAACCTACTTTCAATTCCTGTAAGTTTGCCTATTCTCGATATTGCATATAAATGCAATCATATAATATGTTGCCTTTTGTGACTTGCTTCTTTCACTTGGTATAATGCTTTTATGGTTCATCTATGTTGTAGCATGTATCAATAGTTTATTCCATTTCATGGCTGAATAACAATTCATCATATGAATATATTTTCTTTATTTATCCATTGGTGGATATTTTGGTTGTTTCCAACTTTTGACTTCTATAAATAATGTTGCTATAAACATTAAGATAAAACTCTTTGTGTGACCACATGCTTTCATTTCTCTTGGAAATTTACCTAGGAGTGTAAGTGTAATTTACCTAGGTCATATGCTAACTCTCAGTTGGTAAAGAATCTGTCTGCAATGCAGGAGACTCCATTTTGATTCCTGGGTTGGGAAGATCTGCTCTAGAAGAGATAGGATTCTTGGGCTTCCCTATGGCCCAGCTGGTAAAGAATCTGCCTACAATGCGAGAGACCTGGGTTCAATTCCTGGGTTGGGAAGATCCCCTGGAGAAGGGAAAGGCTACCCACTCTAGTATTCTGGCCTAGAGAATTCCATGGACTGTATAGTCCATGGGGTCACAAAGAGTTGGACACAACTGTGCAACTTTCACTTTCATGCTATCTCTATGTTTAACCATTTGAGTAAGTGCCAGACTGCTTTCCAGAGTGGTAGCAATCATTTACAATCCAAACAGCAAGGTGTAAGGGCTGTGATTTCTTTACTTCTTCTTCAACACGTATTATTAATCTGACTTTTTAACTCTAGCTATCCTAATGGATATGGAATGGTAGTTCATTGTGGTTTTGATTTGCAATTTTCTGATCAGTAATGATGTAAAGTACTTTTGCATATGCTTATTGAGCATTTGCATATTTTCTTCAAAGAAATATCTATTCAGAAACTTTCCCCATTTTTGAACTGGATTATTCATCTTTTTGTTATTGAGATGTAAGAGCTCTTTATATATTGCAGATACAAGTCTCTTGTCAGATATATGATTCACAGTTACTTACTTTTATATGTGCACTGTCACTTCACTTTCTGGATAGTGTCCTTGAAGCACATACTTCTAATTTCGATGAAGTTCAATTTACATATATATTTTCTTTTGTTGCTCATGCTACTGGTGTCTTACATAAGAATCCATTGTCAAATTTAGGCATCAAGATATACCCCTACATTTTCCTCTAAAAAAATTATAGCTCTAGACCCTCAATTCAGGTCTTTGACTCGTTAATTTTGGTAAATGTTATAAGGCAAGAGTCGAATTTCATTCTTTACATGTGGCTGGCTTGTCCAGGTGTTGCAGTTCTGTTTGTGGAAAAGACTCTAATTTCCCCATTTAATGGTCTGTGTGCCTTTGTCAGAATCAGCTGACCACAGACACATGACTTTCTCATTTCTATTCCATTGACCTATATGTCTATCCTTATGCAAGTGCAGCGCTGTCTTGATTACTTAGTGCTTTCTATACTACTTTCTAAAATTGGGAAGTGAGAATATTTCAACTTGGTTCATCATTTTCCTGATTATTGGCCATGCTGGATCCTGTGCAATTCCATGTGAGTTTTAGAATCAGCTGGTCAGTTTCTACAAAAAGTCTGCTGTGATTCTGACAGTGATCACACTGAGTCTATAGATCAATTTGGGGAGTATTACCATCTTAACCAATACATGCAATCTTCCCTGGTGGCTCAGAGGTTAAAGCATCTGCCTGCAATGCAGGGGACCTGGGTTCGACCCCTAGGTCAGGAAGATCTTCTGGAGAAGGAAATGGCAACCCACTCCAGTATTCTTGCCTGGAGAAGCCTATGGACGGAGGACCCTGGAGGGCTACAGTCCATGGGGTTGCAAAGAATCAGACACGACTGAGCAACTTCACCATCTTAACCAGCCTAGACAGTATGAACGACCTAGACAGCATATTAAAAAGCAGAGACATTACTTTGCTGACAAAGGTCTATTTTCTAGTCAAAGTTATGGTTTGTCCAGTAGTCATGTATGGATGTGCAGAGAAAGTGAAAGTGAAGTTGTTCAGTCGTGTCTGACTCTTTGCAACCCCATGGACACCAGGCTTCTCCATCCATGGGATTTTCTAGGCAAGAGTACTGGAGTGGGTTGCCTTTTCCTTCTCCAGGGGATCTTCCCGACCCAGGGGTCGAACCCAGGTCTCCCACATTGTAGACAGATGCTTTACCATCAGAGCCACCAGGAAGTCAATGGAAACCCTCTCCAGTCCTCTTGCCTGGAAAATCCCATGGATGGAGGAGCACGGTAGGCTGCAGTCCATGGGGTCACAAAGAGTCAGACATGAATGATTGACTTCACTTTCACTTTCATGCATTGGAGAAGGAAATGGCAACCCACTCCAGTGTTCTCGTCTGGAGAATTCCAGGGATGGCAGAGCCTGGTGGGCTGCCATCTATAGGGTCACACAGAGTCAGACACGACTGAAGTGACTAGGCAGCAGCAGCAGCAGCATGTATGGATGTGAGAGTTAGACCATAAAAAAGGCTGAGTGCCGAAGAATTGATGATTTTGTACTGTGGTGCTGGAGAAGACTCTTGAGGGTCCCTTGGGTGGCAAGGAGATTAAAACAGTCCATCCTAAAGGAACTCAGTCCTGAATATTCATTGGAAGGACTGATGCTGAAGCTGAAACTCCCATATTTTGGCCACCTGATGCGAAGAACTAACTCATTTGAAAAGACCCCGATGCTGGGAAAGATTGAAGGCAGAAGGAGAAGAGGATGATGGAGGATGAGATGGTTGGGTGGCATCACTGACTGGACGGACATGTGTTAGTGCAAGCGCTGGGAGCTGGTAATGGACAGAGAAGCCTGGTATGTTACAGTCCATGGGATTGCAAAGAGTTGGACACGTGAGCAACTGAACTGAACCGAACATCTTTAAAATTTTCCCATTCATGAAGAGGAAATATTTAGAGTTTCTTTAAAATCTTTCAACAGTTTTTTTTAGTTTGTAGTATTGGTTGAGTTTTGAATTTTGTTTAATTCCCGGTATATTATTTTATGATGTGACTATAAATGACATTTTTTAATTTCATTTTTTGCTTAATTGCAAATGTTAAAAATACAACTGATTTTTATATAATGATCTAGTATCTGATATGCATGTTCAATTTCAATTCTAATAGTATTTTATGGATTTTAAAAAATTCCTAATTACAGGATCATGTTTTATAAGAATAGAGATAGTTTTCCTACCTCCTAGGAACCAGAGATCAAATTGCCACCATCCGCTGGACCATGGAAAAAGCAAGAGAGTTCCAGAAAAGCATCTATTTCTGCTTTATTGACTATGCCAAAGCCTTTGACTGTGTGGATCACAATAAACTGTGGAAAATTCTGAGAGAGATGGGAATACCAGACCACCTGACCTGCCTCTTGAGAAATCTGTATGCAGGTCAGGAAGCAACAGTTAGAACTGGACATGGAAAAACGGACTGGTTCCAAATAAGAAAAGGAGTATGTCAAGGCTGTATATTGTCACCCTGCTTATTTAACTTCTATGCAGAGTACATCATGAGAAACNAGCACACACCCCTGGGACTGGTCTCCTAGGGTGTCAGCACTAAATGTTTCCACTTGTGCCTCCTGGGCTCCGCTGTGAGCTCCACAGCTCTTTTTCATGGTGTCCCCAAGGCCAGCCTCAGGCCTTCAATACTGGTCTCTCAGGAATTCTTGCATTTCATTCTGGCCAGAAATTTTTGCTTTAATATTTATAGAATGAATGTATGAGTGAGCACAAATTTCACTCTTTTGTGGTGTGTCTGACTCTGGGTGAGGGATAGAAGGTACAAACAAATTAGGATAGAACTTTTATTTTCAGTAGGCTCTCAGATGAGAGGAGGTAGATTAAATCACAGTGGACTATGTTTAGTCGCTCAGTCATGTCCAGCTCCTTGTAACCCCATGGACTGTAGCCTACCAGGCTCCTCTGTCTATGGGATTCCCCAGGCAAGAATACTGGAGTGGGTTGCCATGCCCGCCTCCAGGGGACCTTCCCAATCCAGGGATCGAACCCAGATCTCTCACATTGCAGGCAGATTCTTTACCATCTGAGCTACTAGAGTGCTGAGTAATAAATACTGATGGAGCAGAACACAGGGGATCCTGGGAAGGTGGAGGACTAACCCAGATTGAGGAGGGAGTGGGTGTCTGGGTGATGCCACATCTGTGTGGAGTCCTGAAAACGAGCAAAAGTTGGCCAGGTTGAGATTTGAGAAGGTCATTCTGGGGAGGTGAAGCACACCTAGTAAAAAGGGGTGCTAGTAGTGGGCAAATAGAAGATGAAAGAAGTGCAGTAGGAGCGGAGGGAGGGTGTGCAGGCACTGCCTCTTGGCAGGTGATTGGCTGTCCTGGGTGGTAATGGCTTTACTTCCTCCAGCTCTGGACCAACATGCAGATGGCAAGACCTGAAGGAAGTGCTGCCTTCCTGGATGACCACAGTCCCTCCCCATCAGCCCTTTCTTTCCACGTGATTCTGGGATGCAGAGTAGAGAAACGTGGCTCTAGGGTGACCCTCCCAAGCGGCCATAGCAGGCAATGGGGGAAACACAGGGCCCTCCTGGAAGGGTACACAGCTCTGGGGAAGCCGGTCTGGGGAGAGCAGAGTTTCGAGACCTGTCCTGAGTCAGTGGGAGTAGCAGACACACAAAGGACGAGCATGGGCTTTGGTTCCTGAAAGAAGGCAGAGGACGAACTCCAGGAAGCTTCCTCTCCAGACTCTGTGGGATATACACACTGCCTGCCTGCCTGCTAAGTCACTTCAACCGTGTCCGACTCTGTGTGACCCCATAGACGGCAGCCCACCAGCCTCCCCCGTCCGTGGGATTCTCCAGGCAAGAACACTGGAGTGGGTTGCCATTTCCTTCTCCAATGCTTGAAAGTGAAAAGTGAAAGGGAAATTGCTCGGTCGTGTCTGACTCTTCGTGACACCATGGACTGCAGCCCACCAAGCTCCTCTGTCCATGGGATTTGCCAGGCTAATATGTATAAAACAGATGACCAACAAGAACCTGCTGTTTGGCACAGAGAACTATATTCCATATTTTATAACAACCTATGAGAATACTAGAAATATTCTAGTCATTGGAAATAAGACACTGAGCAAAGTCCATGCTTTCACACAGCTTACATTTTAGGTGTGTGCGGTAGATACATTTAAGAAAAAAACACATGTGTAATGCATGTCAGGTGATAAGAGCAATGAAGAAAAAAAAGGAGGGTGAGAGAAAGAGGGTGGTGAGTGTGGGTTGTGCTGTTTGAGAGACAGGACGAGTGACATTTTCACAGAAACCTGAATGAAGTGAAGGAGAGAGCTGTGTGTGTTTCTGGGTGAAATATGTAACTCTATTAAAGGAGGGTTCTCTTTGGAGATGTCTGGTCTAGCAGGAAAAACAGGGCTGGAAACATTCTTCCATTCATGAATGACAGAGAAGTATAATATATAATACAGGATATTAAGGGCATCTATGGTAGCTCAGCTGGTAAAGAATCTGCCTGCAATGCAGGAGACCCTGGTTCAATTCCTGAGTCAGGAAAGTCCCCTGGAGAAGGGATAAGTTACTCATTCCAGTATTCTTGGTCTTCCCTGGTGGCTCAGACAGTAAAGAATCCACCCGCAATGCTGGAAACCTAGGTTCAATCCCTGGGTTGGGAAGATCCCTTGAAGGAGGGAATGCAACTCATTCCAGTATTCTTGCCTGGAGGATTCCCATGGACAGAAAGTGCCTGGTGGGCTACAGTCCAGGGGGTCACAAAGAGTCGGACACGATGGAGTGACTAAGCACAGCATATGTAATATTACAATAATTATATATATGATATATTATTATATTTTAAAAAGTTATAATACAATATGGTAGTGGTAAGATGTAGAATAAAATATCTGAGCATTTTTCCCCCTTTGCAATTCCTTACTACACCTGGATTTACCTTCCCTTCATCCAGTAAGGTGGTTATATTGGGCAGGGACTTTCCAAAGTACAGGTAGCAGAGAATCAAATTCTTGGCCTTTGTGTTCCAAAATGGGCTCACTTCATTCTTATTATGAAGGAGACAGAGGTTCTATGCATGGGTTGGGAAGATTCCCCTGTAGGAGGAAATGGCAACCCACTCCAGTATTCCTGTCTGGGAAATTCCATGGACAGAGGAGCCTGGTGGGCCATAATCCACGGGGTTGCAAAAGAGTTAGACATGACTAGCAACTAAACAACAATTCTTGTAATAATTTCCCTGTAAAAGCAGGTATAATTATGTTCATTTTTTTGAGGCAAGAAATCAGAGCCTTAGAAATTCTTGAAACTTAAAGCAGAAATGGTGGGCTTAAAAGCTGAGGTTTTGGTTTGCAAGAATCAATCACTTAATAATCAGCTCAAAAACAACAGCCTGTTAAGGGAAGCATTGAGCCACTAGGGGTCCTGGCCTTGGCCTGGAGTCTAGCTCAGAAGAGAGGGGAGTGAGATGGGGAGCAAGAGACCTCAGAGGCAAGGTCAGTCTCCCCGAAAAATGGCCCTGTGTTGGCCTTCTCTCTCTGGGCTGAGAGGGTATCAAGGCCAGGGAGTCAGAGAGTCAAAGTCACCTTTTGCTGTGGGAGATGGCCACCAAGCCTCTGCAGGGAGGGAGAGCAAGGGAGAGAGGGGTCTTGCACAGCATCACAGCTGATGGGCCAGATGCTGCATTTCAGTCTCCTCCCTCCTGGCTGGTCCATTCTCAGCCCTGTCCAGCACTGAAATTCTTTGGGACACTGATGAGGGGCTCATACATGCTGAGTGATGGCCTTTGCACATTGAGATCTGGAGGAAGGAAAACAGAAAGACTCCTTGTGGACCAAGGACTGGAAAACCAGATGGAGTCTGAGATTTTCCAGCAAGTGTCAGTGAGAACCAGGTGCTCATGATAGAATGATGGCAGGACAGACATCTTCTCTGAGCGGTAAGGAAGATGGTAGTGAGGTATGTGGAAATGACTCTTTAAACTTGAAGAACCTATGGTTTTTTCCTCAAGGGACTAGATTGAGGTTTCTGCCAAAAGGCAGTAGTGGTGCATGAAATAGAAGTTGAATCACAGAAGAGTAGAAAAAGCTTTGTTTTGTTTGGCACATTTGAATCCTGTAGTCTGCAAACGAAGCATTTTTACCCGCTCCACTAATGTTGACAAGGTAGCAGATAGACATATAAAGAGTTCTTTGGGAGATTTTCCAGCTGAAAATCCATTATCAGTCTTTGTGTCCTCTGAACCCAGAAAATGTGATAAATTCTCCTCTGCTGAAAGAAAAGCGTGAGAATTTCCTTAGGTTTAAAAGCCTTGTGGTTCAAAGTAGGAAGTTGGTCTCCTGGCTTTTTGACAAATACCGTGGTGTTATTTATACGTCATCAGACTCCAGTAGCCCTGACCAGTCTTGTGCCTTTGAAATCCCAGGCACAGGTTTCTATGGGATGCTCTCCATTGATATTTTCATCTTCATGGGAATTTCCAAGCCTGATGTTTTGAAACAGAGTCACAAAGGAAGTTTCAAGGTTAGAACCGAGTGTGGCCTGATGGGCTAGGTGGAAATGAAAAAGAGAAGTTAGAATCAGATTTTTTTTTTCTCTACCACTGCCGGTTGTGTGACTTCTGTATAGTGACTTTACCTTTTTAAGCCTCTGATTCATCACCTTAAAAGTGGATATTATACCCACATTTACAGAAATATTATAAAAATAAAATGGGGGCAGTGTATTGGTTTACAAGGACTGCCAAGACAAAATACCACAGACTTGGTGGCTTAAACAACAGACACTTTCCCCATAGCTCTGCAGGCTAGAAATCTGAGATCAGGGTGGCAATAAAGTTGGTTTCTGAAGACCTCGCTCCTTGGATTGAAGATGGTTACCCATCAGTTTGTATTCTAACTTCTTTTTTATTTAATTAAAATGTTTTTAAGTTGTAGCATAGTTGATTTACAATGTTGTGTTAGTTTCAGGTATACAGAAACATAATTCAGTTATACATACATTTTTTTTTCAGATTTTTTTCCCTTATAGGTTATTACAAAATATTTAGTATAGTTCCCTAATCCCAAACTTATGATATATTTTTCCCTCCTCCCTTTCCCCTTTAGTAAATCTAAGCTTTTGCTTTTATTTTGTGGGTCTATTTCTGTTTTATATGTAAGTTCGTTTGTAATGTGGGGTGTTTTTGTTTTATATTCCACATATAAGCAATGTCATATGATATTTGTCTTTGTTTGGTTTACTTCACTTAGTATAATTATCTCCAGGTCCATCCATGTTGCTGCAAATGACATTATTACTATCACATCCAGAAAATAGCAGCTTCCCATGTGGCACAATGATAAAGAATCTGCCTGCCAATGCAGGAGATACAAGAGACTCGGGTTCGATCCCTGGGTTGGGAAGATCCCCTAGAGTGTGAAATGGCCACCCACTCTAGTATGCTTGCCTGAAAATTCCATGGACAGAGGAGCCTGTGGGCTACTGTCCATGGGGTCACAAAGAATTGGACATGACTGAGCAACTTTCACTTTCTTTACTGACTGAGCCGCCAGGGAGGCCCGTAAGGACACCAGTTGTGTCGTATTAGAGTGCACCCAGAAGACCTCATTTTACCTTAATTACCTTGGTAGAGGCCCTGTCTCCAAACACAGTCACATTCTGAGGTATACTTGAAGTTAACATACAAATTTAATGGGGACATAGTTCAGCCTATGGGTATACAGGTAGTTATACAACATAAGTAGTATATGAAAGGGCTCAGCACACAAGATGCTTAGTTAATGTGGATTCCTCTCACTGCCTCTTTAACTTGCAGCATGTGACTCAGGAGTGTTCCCCTCTGAGCTTGCCCATGGCCAAATGGCTTGGAGGCAACATATTGAACATAGAAGATGTAATAGATTTAACACAAAATTTCATTCCACTGATACTCTTTAGACATTTGAATTGGGACCAAATTCATGATTTCTCTGATTCACTTTCTGACAATAATAACTAGCTAACAGGGTGGGCATCAAAATTATAGCAAAGTAATAGCTCTGACAGTGCCTGGTACACGGCTTGACATTTGTTAGATGTGTCGTAAACATTTCTTCAGTTGGATATGGAGGCTTTTTGTAAAAATCCTCAGTGTTAAATAAATGTAAGATACTATATTCTGCCATCCTGACCTCCAAGTTCCACTTTGGGAAGTGGAAATACCCACAGGTTATAAAACAAGCATCCTTAACATTTTTGGTACCAGGGACCAGTTTTGTGGAAGACAATTTTTTTCGTGGATTGGTGGAGGAGGGGTGTTCGGGAGGTGGTTGGGGATGGTTTCAGGATGATTCAAGTGCATTACATTTATTGTGCATTTTATTTCTATTATTACATCAGCTTCTCCTCAGAGCATCAGGCAGTAGATCCTGGAGGTTGCTGCTGCTGCTGCTAAGTCGCTCAGTCGTGTCTGACTCTGTGCAACCCCACAGACAGCAGTCCACTAGGCTCCTCTGTCCCTGGGATTCTCCAGGCAAGCATACTGGAGTGGGTTGCCACTTCCTACTCGAATGCATGAAAGTGAAAAGTGAAAGTGAAGTTGCTCAAGTCGTGCCCGACTCAGTGACCCCATGGACTGCAGCCTACCAGGCTCCTCCATCCATGGGATTTTCCAGGCAAGATTACTGGAGTGGGTTGCCATTGCCTTCTCTGCCTGGAGGTTGGGGACTCCTTGATAAAAAGGCTCTGATCTGCTTGCCTTGCTCATACTGTTTCTCAGTCAGTTGATGCCCTAGGATGGCTGTATTCTCTTCCTCATAGACGCCACCTAAAGGGGATGCTCTGGATAGCTGCTGTGCTGCAAGGTTCTGGAGGGGGTGGGAAACGGGGGTGCTTGTTCCCTCTATTTTCACTCTTTTTGTGTGGAAGTCAGTAGAAGAGCCCTGCAGTCCTCCTCTCAGGCTTCCCTCTACCTTCTCCTAAAAAGACACACAGCGCCCCACCCCTAAGAACCAAATGTGCTACGTCTACGAATAGCTTTCCTGAAGGCAGAGCCAAGTGTGGGCTTCTGAACCCAGGTGTCTGTCACCTTGTTTGACAAATGGTTCATCCTCAGTGTCAGCTAAGTGGATGCCAGCTTTCCCTGTTCTGGCTGAACTGCCTTCACAAAGAGTAGGAATCTCTCTCGGGGATTCATAGTTCCCAGAACGTTCTCCATCTCCATAGAGATACTGTCTTGGCGAGGGCTTCCCTCAGCTGCCTGAACCCCATGGGAATGGGGAGGGTTCAGGGGAGAGGGGAATTCCAGTTTGTGTGCTTCAGCAATAAACTGTGAGGACAAGAGTTAACTTGTAGTTGTTCGGTGATCTTATTTCTTTCAGAGCCAGCTTTTTTTTTTTTTTTGCTTTCTATTTTTGTTTTCTTTGTCCCTTGAGGCCTCACCCATCCAAATGCTCTTGTTACGAAGCCCAGAGGGAGAGTCCAATGGCTGTTTTTGGTCCGTAGGGGACTGTCTGCCCTTTGTTGATGAGAGACCAGTGTAGGGAGTAAATGACAAATTCACTTTTTCTGCTTGGAAAGGCTGGCATGGCCATTCAGTGGGCAAACGCGTTTGAAGGATATGATTGAACAATCCTATTTGGGGAGGTTTTCCTTTACAGTCAGCAGAGATGCTTTTAGAGTCCCAGAACTACCTGGAATGTCCAGTGATATCAAAAGGGGAATGATTTCATTGGATCGTTCCCTTCAAAGGAAAATTTTATGTGTGGTATCCTAAATAGTACTTTGTTTTTCTTTTTAGAAAATCTCATGTGGTTACAGTGATTTCCCTGTAGTGGTCAATATTGACTTTCCTGAGTAGACAGGTGATTGTTTTTAATTTGTTAGCACAGGGGAATCCATTTCCCTCCCCAAATGTCAGTTTAATTGAGGTGATGTTTACATGCTGATATAGTAGTGTTCCTGGGAAGATAAATGGAGTCCAGTGAAGTTTCCTGACATGTGGTATGTATAGGTTATTCCTGTGGCTGGGTGGCTCTGCTCTGAAAATGGGTGTCCTTATCCTGAAAAGGAAAGGGATTTATTCCTAGAGTGTTGATAGTCAGATAGGAGGGCATATTATGGCTCCTGCAGGTAACAAAGGATATTAACAGTTACCTTCCTTTTGATATATTTTTTTCCCTGCAGTTAAACAGTGAGGTGAGTCCTATCAATTTTCCAATCAGAAGGATAAATCAGAGATACTGTGGGTTTGGCTCTAGACATTCTCAGTAAGGGGAATATTGCAAAAATATACATCACATAAACCTGTTTGGTTTCCCAATGCATATAGAAGTTATGTTTATACCATACTGAAATCTGCTAAGTGTGCAATAAAATTACATCTAAGAAAATCAATGTACACACCTTATTTAAAAATACTTTATTGCTAAAGAATGCTAACCATCATCTGAGCCTTTGCTGAGTCATAGTTGTTTTATTGGTGGAGGATCTTTTGCCTCAGTATTGATGGCTGCTGGTTGATCAGGGTGGTGGTTGCTCAAGGTTAGGGTGGGTGTGGCAATATCTTAAAATAAGCCAACGGATTTTTGATACATTGATTGACTCTTCACAAATGATTTCTCGGTAGTATCAATGTTACTTGATAGCATTTTACTCCTTTACTCCCCATAGAACATCTTTCAAAACTGGAGTCACCATTCCCAAGACCTTTATCAACTGTTTATGTAGTGTTCTAAATCCCCTCTGTCATTTCAGTAGTGTTCACAGCATCTTCACCAGAACAGCTTCCACCTCAAGAAACCACCTTCTTTGCTAATCTGAAGCAATTCCTCATCTGTTAAAGTTTTACTATGAAATTGCAACAGCTCAGTTACAACTTCAAGCTCCACTTCTCATTCCACTTCTCTTACTGTTTCCACCACATCTGCACCTACTTCCTCCAATGAAGTCTGGAACCCCTCATAATCATCCATGAGGGCCGGAATCAGCTTCTTCCAAACTTCTGTTTATGTTGATATTTTGACCTTTTTCCATGTATCATGAATTTTCTTAATGACATCTAGAATGGTGAACCCTTTCTAGAAAGTTTTCAATTGACTTCTCTCATCCATCAGAAGAATCCTTATTTATGGCAGCTATTGCCTTACAAGATGTATTTCTTAAATATTAAGAATTGAAGGTTGAAATGACTCCTTGACCCACGGGCTGCAGAATGGATGTTGTGTTAGCAGGCATGAAAACAAGATTAATTTCACTGTACATCTCCATCAGAACTCTTGAGTGATGAGGTGCACTGTCAATGAACAGTAATACTTGGAAAGGAATCCTTTTCTTCTGAGAAGTAGGTCTCAATGTTGTTGTAGTTCAGTCACTAAGTCATGTCCATCTCTTTGTGATCCCATGTAGCGTGCCAGGCTTCCCTGTCTTTCACTGTCTCATGGCATTTGCTCTAATTCATGTCCATCAAGTCAATGATGCTGTCTAAACATCTCATCCTCTGCTGCCCTCTTCTCCTGTTGCCTTCCATCTTTTCCAGCATCAGGGTCTTTTCCAATGAGTCAGTTCTTTGCATTAGGTGGCCAAAGTATTGGCACTTCAGGTCTTAATAAGGGGGCTTAAAATATTCGTAAACCATGTTGTAAACACATGTACTGTCATCCAGGGTTTGTGGTTTCATTTTACTAACCATACTAACAGGCAAAGAAGATTGAGCATAATTCTTAAGGGCCCTAGGATTTTCAGAATGGTAAGTGAGCATTGACTTCAACTAAAAGTCACCAACTTCTTTAGCTTCTAACAATAGAGTCAGCCTGTCCTTAGAAGCTTTGAAGCCAAGCACTGACTTTTCTCTACCTATGAAAGTCCTAGATGGCATCTTCTTCCAAGAGAAAGCTAATTCATCTACGCTGAAAGTCTGTTGTCTGTTGAGCCATCTTCATTAATTATGTTAGCTGTATCTTCTGGATAACTTGCTGTGGCTTCTACATCAGCACTTGCTCCTTTAACCTAGCATTTTTATATTATGAAGATAGCTTCTTTCCTTAATCCTCATGGTTACCCTACTTTCTTTCAACCAACCTCTGCTAGCTTTAGACTTTCCTTCTGTTGCTTCTTTGCCTCTCTCAACCTTTATAGAATTGAAAAGAGTTGGGACCTTGCTCTGTATTAGACTTTGGCTTAAGGGAATGTTGTGGCTGGTTCAATCTTATATCCAGAACACTAAAATTTTCTCCATATCGGTGACAGGGCTGTTTCGTTTTCTTATCATTTGTGTGTTCACTGGAGTATCACTTTTAATTTCATTCAAGAACTTTTCTTTTGCTTTCACAACTTGGCTAATTGGCACAGGAGACCTAGCTATTGGTCTATCTCAGCTTTTGAGATGTCTTCCTCATTAAGCTTAAGCACTTCTAGCTTTTGATTTAAAGTGAGAGATGTGTGACTCTTTCTTTCACTTGAATCCTTAGAGGCCATGGTAGGGTTATTCATTGGCCTAATTTTATTACTACTGTATCTCAGGGAATAGGAAGGCCCAAGAAGGGGGAGAGAGACAAGGGAAGTCTAGTGATTGGAACAGTCAGAAGGCACACAACATTTATCCATTAAATTGGTTGTCTAATAGTGGCACGTTTTGTGGTGACCCTTAACAATTACAATAGTAACATCAAAGATCACCATAACAAATATAATAATAATGTAAACGACTGATGTAATGTGAGACCTACTAGAATGTAACACAGAAACGTGAAGTGAGCAAATGCTGTGGGAAAAGTAGCACCAATAGACTTGCTTTACCTGGGGTGGCTATTTTGTCACATACAGAATATATGTGAGATGTAATAAAATGAAGCAAAGTAAGATGAGATGTGCCTGTATACAGAAGAGGAAGCAGGGTTAGTATCCTGCTTACACACCCACAGCTAGAATAGAGATGGACTGAAATTCAAACCTAGGTCTAATCTGATTTTAAAGTTTGTGCCCTTAACTGCTACACTATCCTGCATATCAGTTTAGGGGTTATCTAATCAGAATATCCTTACAGTAGTTCTCAAAGGATGGTCCTGAAGCCAGCATTCTTAGTATTACCTGGACACTTGTTAGAAATACAAATTCTCAAGTTATTGCAAATGATTAAATCAGAAACCCTGGAGGCTCAAGCGTGAGTATCACTGCCCCAAAGCATTTCAAACAGGTACTTTATACAGCCTCTTTGTGTGGCTCTTCCATCCCAGAGGACAGTCATTCTGCTCTGCTTGCTTAACTGCACCAATCATTAGAAAGTCTTTCCTTACACTGGAGTACAATTCCTTCTCTTCATTGTTCACTCATTGGCTCTGGTCCTGCTATTTGTCCTGTCAACAAGATAGCTGAATGTAGCTATTGAAACTCACATGACCACCAGCAGGAAATTGCTCAGGTATTAAAAAGAGCTCGTCTGATGGAACATGTGGAGTTTGAAGGCCAACTTCCCTTTTCTGTACATTTACCACAGAGGTTTTATTCTTTGTCCTACAAATAAGACAGAAGGGGAACATTTTTTTTGAAAAGGAGAAAAAAGAAAGGCTGAAAAGTCAGGTTTCAAGGCTCTGCTTTGTCTTTAGGATGTACTCCTTCTAGTAGCTCTGGACCTGGAAGATGTTATGTTTCTTCCAAAGTCATAGAACAGATATAAAATCTCTCCAGGTGAGTAAAGTGAATCATTGAAACTTGTGTGAGTTTTTAAAGCAGGATAAGACTAGGTTAGTGACATTTGCTGTAAGTTAGAGTTACAGGAGTGCTCAGAAGACCATCAATCATATATGATGAGCAGATAATTGAATCTCTGCCCTCGGGACTAAAGGTGAGGTTATCTACTTCTTTCTTGATCTGGCTAATCCAGGAAACAAAGCTTCCATGCTACCTCTGTATTACATGCCATCCTGTGAAAAAAGGAGTCAGAGAAAAGGGTGTGAAACAGGAAAAGAGGGAAAGCCAACACAACAATGCATTACCAAGGTGCCATTTACTAAGAACCTACCTGTTTGATTCTGTGGACTGGCTCTGCAAAGCTAGATAACTGCAACCTAGGATAGTTACTCTTTGAGGAGAAAGAAACTCATTGCATTCCACCTGTACCATTTGTCCAAGTTTTACCCACAAAGTCTTAACTTCCCCAAACTCTGGGTCATGCATGTGTGGGCTCCTGTTGATCAACAGGATGGAAGGCAAGAGGCACTAGGCATAGGCAGGGATGAGGCACTGTCCGGTTTCAACTGTATGAAATTGGTCAGAACCTAAGCAGAGCCGGTGGCCACAGTGGTGGTGAGAGCAAGAGGCAAGGGAGGCTGGGACAATCTGAACTTGTACAGAAGAGGTTTCTGATATAACAGCCTTGATAAAAACAACATCCTTTTACATGATAAGGTTGATGTCTAGATTTTTTCATTAGTTTAAATAATGGTGAAGGATTTCATTCCTAGCTTATCATAAATGCTAATCAATATTTCAAAACAGAATTGGATTCTGGCTTAAGGTATGATGACTAAGACCCTACTGGATGACCACTTAACTTCCATCCATACAGAAAATAGCTGCGAAATCTGGACCCAACACTAAAACAAACAAAAACCAACCAGAAACTCCCACAACGTGAAGGTACTGGAAAACGAGCAGAAGTAAACTGACACTGGTGGGAAGTTCATATTTATTTGAGGAGGAAGACTATATATAAATAAATTCCTGTCTCTGTGGTGTTTAGCTTGGGACTAAGTACAGTCTGCATGTGGCAACAGAACTTGTGATAGAACTTACAGTCTTTCAGGTCTGAGAATAAGAAAACTGAAGTTAGGAAACTATAAATACTAAAGAGAGTAGGTACATTCTCTAAGGAAAAGAAACAGAGAGTGGACCCCCAAATGCTGTCCACCTACATCTCTGGTTGACTCCTGAACTACACATGGGCAGAGCAGACTCAAAATAGCCAGCTTAAACACAAAAAAGATCTGAAAAGAGACCAGAGGTGAAATATAAGAAATGGAGTTTGCAATTCAAGCCCAACCCAGACAAAAACCTGTTAAAACAAATTTTCTCTTCGGAGAAAAATAACAGAATCTAGATTTCCTATAAAATGGTATTCATAATGTTCATCATAGAATTCCAAGTTACATTTCACGTGAAGGACCAAGTGAATAAAGCATATTCTCAAAAGAAAAGAACATGAAGCAGAGCATACCCTGAGATTAAACAGATGTTAAAACTAATGGACAATGATTTTAAAGTAGCTATTATAATTATTCTCAATTAAGTAAAACAAAACATGTTTTTAATAAAGGAAAAATCTCAGGAAATACAAAGTTATTATGTCATCCTTTCCACCGCACTCATTTGAATTTTAATATTATAGTGATTAAGTATTAAAAAATTGCATGAACGTTAAAAATTTTTTTTTATTTTTACCTTATTTTACTTTACAATACCGTATTGGTTTTTGCCATACATTGACATGAATCCGCCACGGGTGTATACGAGCTCCCAATCCTGAATCCCCCTCCCCGCTCCCACCCCATATCATCTCTCTGGATCATCCCTGTGCACCAGCCCCAAGCATCCTGTATCCTGTATCGAACATAGGCTGGCGCTGCATTTCTTACATGATAGTATACATGTTTCAATGCCATTCTCCCAAATCATCCCACCCTCTTCCTCTCCCAATGGTCAGGAATTTTTAGTTTTTTTCTCCTTGAAATAAAAAATTACTACTCCCACAGAATTTTATCTAAATATAAAATAATATTACTATTCAAATATTTCAATTATTGTCATAATTTTCTTTCTTAAAATACATTAAAAATTTTTGTTTTATGTACCAGCATGAAGTCTAGATGTTAAAAGTCTATATTAAGTTGAATTATTATTCTCTATAGTAATTCTCTACTATAGAATTGGTTGAAACAATGCAAATATATTACACATCTTGATAAATATTCAATAGAATTACAAATGCATATCTTGATAAAACAAGATGAGGTTATTTTATGTTCTCAATTTATTTCTATATTCTTGGATGGATATCACCTACTGCCCGTGTAAGCTACATTTATTTTTTAAGATTTGTTTATTTTTGGCTGTGCTGGGTCTTTGTTGCTGTGTGTGGGCTTTCCTTGGTGCAGAGAGTGGGGGCTACTCTTCACTGCGGTGCACGGGCTTCTCACTGCAGTGGCTTCTGCTGTTGTGGAGCATGGACTCTAGGTGCATAGGCTTCAGTAGTCATGGTGAAGGGGCTTAGTTGCTCTGTAGCATGAGGAATCTTCCCTGAATAGGGATTACACCCGTGTCTCCTGCATTGGCAGGCAGATTCTTAACCACTAGATCACAATGGAAGTCCCATTCTTATTTTTTATAGGTGTAAATATTGAGAAACTGCATTCATAAGTAGGCGGATGGAACAGAAAGGAGGATTATATCAATAGCAGTCAATATTTCTTATTCACTAAAAATAATTCTTAATGAGCCATGAATATCTTCAATGTAGAAATAAAAGAATTGAAAACCACTTGATTTGTGACTATTCTTTTCCCTAGTTCATTAGAGACACTCACTTTCTTATCACAACACAATATTTAATTGTCATATTTTTAGTGTCCTGGAGGTTTTTTTTTTTTTTTTAACACTCTGGGCAATGCATTGAAATAAGTTTAGGATGGATGAGAGGCGAGTTTTTCTTTTATGAAGTTGTACAAGGATATTAGCAGTCTAGGAAAACTCAGCTTGAGCAGCTGTCTTCTCACCCTTGTCAATGAGGAACGAGTTTAAACAGAAGTTAAAGACCTAGAAATCGATCCTGCTGAAACTGTTTACTGAAATCTTAATATGTGCTTCCTGAAAACTCTTCATGTATGTGAATGAATACACCAGTTTGCAGAACACTTATTTAGATAGGGCACTGGAAACCACCTAGTGGGTAAGAGGTCTCAAAGAGAGTTTAGGTTTAACAATCAGCTTTTTAAAAAACATTTTTTTTTATATAAATTTTATTTTATTTTTTTAAAAAATTATTTATTTATTTATTTTTTAATTTGACTTTACAATACTCTATTGGGTTTGCCATACATCGACATGAATCCACCACAGGTGTACACAAGCTCCCAATCCCGAATCCCCCTCCCACCNACATAATATTCAATTTTCGTTGTGCTTATTTTTTTAATATACATTTTTATGATGTAACACTGTCATCATACCTTTACTTCTTTTATCATTTTTTATTTCTTTGAATACATTTAGATGATTACTTTGAAGATTTTGTCTGTTGAATCTAACATTTGGTTTAATCATAGGAAGTTTCTGTTGTCTTCCTGACCCGCCCCCACTCCCCTTGTATATGGATCATACTTTTGGGTTTCTCTGTAATTGTCTCTCTCTTTTTTATTATTTTTTGGAAACTTGACAGTTTATAAATAATGTGCTTTGGCAATTCAGGGTACTTCCCTCTTACCCTAGGGGTTTGTTATTATTTGTTTATTTGTTTAGTGATTATTTCAGCCAATTTTCCCACTACTACCAACTCTCCACTCACGCCCCTTAGCATTAAGCCTCTGATGCTGCTCCTCAGGGAACACAATCTTGGGTATTGCTACAGTCACTCTGTGACAACAAGAATTTTTGTGGTGCTCTATTTGTCTCCTTCCCTTACCACAACCAGGCCTAATACTTGGTAATTATCTCTGCTCTTATTTTCAACAATGCCTTGAGGCACACATTGTTGACAGACTGATACAATCAAACTTGGGATCATCTGAAAGAACAGTTCCTGAGATTCTTGTTTGAAATTTGTTCTAATCCAAGGAAGCCACTTCCCAGATACATCTGTCACTGATTCTTCCCTTTGAAGTAGCCAACTTAAGGTTTAGCTTATATTTCCATTGAAGCTGTCAGTCTCCTCCCAACTGTCTTTTTTTCATAATCACAACTACATCTGAGAGTATTCTTCACTTTGAACTTCTCTACATTTTATTGCAGATGATGTCAGTTCTTGTGGAAAGATGTGGAGCTCTGAGCTCAAGCTCTGAAGTAGAAGTGGGGATGATATGATGCTTCTCTCTGAATTTATAACACCTCTACTTTATGAGCTGAATGTTCAATTGATCGAGCTGGGTACAATAATCCTAGCAGATTTTGAGTGTTTCTTATTTGTTCATTATATGGTCTATGTTTGTCTTGCTTAGAACCACTTAAGAGACTTTGAATGTTCCTTTAGGACCATTTCTGGAGGCAATTTTTTAAAACAATTTTTACTAGTTTCACTAGAGAGTAAATCCACAGAACTAAAAAGTCCAAAAGGACTACCATGTCAAAAGTGAAACTTTAGAGGTGTTTTTTTGGCTGAGATTTGGGACCGGATTTACTTAATTCAGCCACATTTTTACTTGAAATGTTTGTCCTGTTTTTTAACAGCTTGGTGCAGTCAAGCTACAGAAGCAGATAATTATTATATACAGACATTAAAAAGCCAGTGACTGGTAGAATATTGTGATGAATTAATTTTAATTAGTTTAGCTAAAGAAAAAGACAATCATGTGATCTATTAAAGTGAATTGACAGAAATCAAGACAATAATAAAAATGAGTTTATTAACTAAGAATACAACTTTTCGATTTCCATGCAATAAAAAATGCCTGATTTACTCTGTAAAGTCAGCCAGGTTTATGCCTATGACATGTGCTATTTCTGTACAAAGGGAATTGATTATTTTAGCATAATAATTCAGGACATTTAATTTTATAATTAGTTTCTCTAAAATGAATTAGAAAAATATTATTCCCCTCCATACTTAGTAGAATTTCTATTTATTTTTCTCTCCCCATTAGGCATTGGTTTTCTAGTTTCTACACTAGTCACTGACTTTCAGTTTGAAATATCTGAAGGTCAAATTATTACTTAGAGATCCAAGGATTAAAAAATGTCTAATCACATCATAAATAACGTTTCAGAATCCCAAAAGGTAAAATAGAAATGAAATAAGTAAAAATAAATCCACACACAGAGACAGAAGCATATCAAAAATTATTATAAAAGGTTGAATTTCAGGGAAAATGTTATTACAAATATGTAATCCTAGTTACTCATTTTCTCCCAGATTCTTAGATTTAAAGTCAGATTCCTTCATTATTTCTGACCTGATATGAAACACCATCTGGCATGTGAATGTTAGGAGGATTATATGTAAGCAAAATAGATATTTTTTCTCTTTCTGATTCTAAGACTTTTAAAATTAGATTATTTTTAAGTTTGAAATGTGAATTATAACCAAACTGATAAAGAGAAAAGATGGTTATCAGTATTAATTTTTCAAAGGAATTACACATTTAACACATTTAACTATTTTAACTGATATTCTGTAATTTTCTTTTTTGTAATGCTTTTATAAATTTCAACCTCATGACTATTTTTCTTGAAGAAAGATTTTAAATCAAGACCTCATAAGCAAATGATAACAAATATTTTTATAAATATTTTATGATATATACACATATCAAACTGAATCATAGAGTTCATCAAATCTATGTTGGCAATTTTTTTCAGATAATTACCAAATACTTATCAATATCCAGATGTGAGAGTTGGACTGTGAAGAAAACTGAGCGCCGAATAATTGATGCTTTTGAACTGTGGTGTTGGAGAAGACTCTTGAGAGGCCCTTGGACTGCAAGGAGATCCAACCAGTCCATTCTGAAGGAGATCAACCCTGGGATTTCTTTGGAAGGAATGATGCTAAAGCTGAAACTCCAGTACTTTGGCCACCTCATGAGAAGAGTTGACTCATTGGAAAAGACTCCGATGCTGGGAGGGGTTGGGGGCAGGAGGAGAAGGGGACGGCCGAGGATGAGATGGCTGGATGGCATCACGGACTCCATGGATGTGAGTCTGAGTGAATTCTGGGAGATGGTGATGAACAGGGAGGCCTGGCGTGCTGTGATTCATGGGGTGGAAAAGAGTCGGACACGACTGAGCAACTGAACTGAACTGAATCCAGTGGTCTTACTTATAATACTTGAAATGAATCACATGTAAAAATAATTATGGCGTTAGAATTAATTTCTATAATTACTTTTTTAGATGAGACACGTATGCTGTCTTTAACATTCACTTAGAATCATAAACTTTTAAAGCTAGTGGCTAACAGGTCATATGGTTAAAATATTTAATTTTAATAATAAGAAACTGAAGTCTACAAAGTTTACATAATTTATCTAATGACTGAGTGAGCTCAACTCAGTCATTAGATAAATTATACTACAGGTTATGAAAGTCTTGGTCTACTCTATTTTGAACTCTGCGTTTTTCGTAACCTTGATGAACTCCTGTCCAGAAAATCTCACTCTGGAGAGTTTGAGAGATATATGGTTACCTCATCCTCACTTACAACACACCAGAAATTAAAACTATATTTACACTTTAAAAAAGTTCCCTTTTCTTAATTTTTTACTCAAGCATAATAATTGTTTGAGTTTCAAAATATTTTCCCCAAATGTGCAAATTACTAGAGAAATCTATGAGTAAATAGCCAAACAAAAATAGTCAGTGTAAATTTTAAAAATAGACTATATAATAAAAATAAACAAAAATTACTTTCTAAGATCAATTCACCAGGAATAAGTGTCAACTGAATTTCTGTTTCAGGTATGGAATTTCACTGGGTTCTACCTTGATAAAATTACCAAGAAGAGAAAAGGAAGGAAGAAGGGAAAAAGAGAGTCAGCAACCTCGTTTATTGTTTCAGTCCTTCGTATTGGACTCAATGAAAAAATATGCAAATATCAAAAGCATGGAACAAAGAGATATAATTCATACACATTTCACATATACATATGTAATATTTATCTATGATTTCATTAAAATGGAAAACTGCAGGTATAATAAAACTGCTTCCCTGATAGCTCAGTTGGTAAAGAATCAGCTTGCAATGTGGGAGACCCCGATTGGATTGCTGGGTGGGGAAGATCTGCTGAAGAATGAGTAGGCTACCAGTCCAGTATTCTTGGGCTTCTTTTGTGACTCAGCTGGTAAAGAATTTGCCTATAATGCTGGAGATTTGGGTTCGATCGCTGGGTTGGGAAGATCCTCTGGAGAAGGGAAAGGCTACCCATTCCAGTATTCTGGCCTGGAGAATTCCATGGACTATAGTCCCTGGGGTTGCAAAGAGTCAGACGCAACTGATCAACTTTCATTTTCACTTTAAAACCTGAGGTTCTGTTAAAGTTTGATCTACTCTCATCTCTTGCACAGAAGATCATATCTGTCTTCAGAATTCTGGACAACTATGTGTGCTACTGAAAAATATTAAATAAAATAGTTTAGTGAGGCTCAGTGTTGTTTGTTGTGTCTGCCAAGTGTATCATCAATTAAGACAGCATTTATCAAGCTATTGACTATGCTGACTAGCTACTGTACAGAGTGGTTTAACTACTCATATTCTTTGGGCTCAGATAACTCAAAATCAGTATCATAAAGAATTTCTGGTTTTGAAAACTAAGGTTGCTATGTCATGAGCTTCTGTGGCTCACTAATTCCTCTAGAAACAGGGTTTTCTGTAATTTATTTTAATTTTGTTTTATAACTAATGCTATTTGCCTAGTGACCACAGGATAGAAATAGCTACTGAAGTTGTGGATTTTTGGTTTTATATATTAGGAGCTTAAATGTCAAAACAAATAAAAAGACAAATAGATTGAAAAAATTAACTCTTCTTGGATCTTTAGGTGAGAGGAGAACACAGATCAAATTGGTCTCCAACTGACAGGCAAATGTAGGGAATCTAGGCTTACTGCAACAGACCTCAACTCACAAGCAAAAAATACTGTGAGGATCACTGCTGAGGTAGGAAAAGCTAAATGGTAAGTGATAAATGCTGGAGGCTCAGTAAGAACAATTCAGAGTTAAAAACTCCAGGGGCTTCAGTCATAGGGAGCCCTCAAAATACTGTAAGATTTACCTCCAAGATCTTAACCGGATTCCCACATTAAATATCAGAGAAAAATCCCCTCAGGCTTTGTGCATGGGGACAATAAAAAGAACCATTAAATATATACCAGAATATTTTTTTCTTTTCGATGAAGCTTGTCTTGGAAGGAGGGAAAGACTAATTAATCATAGCTTAACCTGCTGTAGTAGTACCAGAGTTTAACTGAGTAGTGTAAAGGAAATACCCAACTCCAGTCCATTCAAGCCATTCAGGGAAGGAACCACACAAAGAGGGAGAAAAAGAGTAAGAATACTTCTGAAGTTTACAGTCAAGAGAACTAAAAGACTGGGACCTAAGTGTAGGACAACAGAAGGCTCCCTTTCTCTGACAACTCACTACCCTCACTACCACATGACTAAAAGTCAACTTCTAGTAGTTCCTCTTACTTGATACATCATATTGCACAATCAGGAAAATTTTACAAGGCATAGAATAATGCAAAAAGGAAAATTTAAAAGAAAGAGCAAGCATCAGGACCAGATACAGCAGGGATGTTGGAATTTTCAGAACAGGAATTTAAAACAAGTATGATTGATACGCTAGTACTCTAATGAGGACAGTATGCAAGAATAGAGAATATAAGCAGAGAGACGGGGATCCTAATAAAGAATTCCAAGGAAATTCTAGAGATTAAAACAAACAACAACAACAACACTTTAATAAACATTTTTTAAATGTAGAAGGAAATGGCAACCCGCTCCAGTATTCTTGTCTAGAGAATTCTTGTCTAGAGAATTTCATGGACAAAGGAGCCTATGGGGCTATAGTCCATGGGGTTGCAAAGAGTCAGACACGACTGAGTGACTAATACTTTCACTTTATGGGCTTAACTGAAGATGACTGAGGAAAAAATCTGAATGAAGACAGAAAAATACAGAATACAATATCTAAGAACTGTAGGACAACTATAAAAGGTGTAACATACATGTAATGGGAGTATCAGAAGAAGAAAGAGAAAAGAAAGAGAAGAAATATTTGAAACAATAATGACTGAGAATTTTGTCAAATTAATGTTAGATATCAAATCACAGATCAAACAATTTTAGAGAATATCAAGCAAGATAAATGCCAAAAACACTATATCTAGGCATATCATTTTCAAATTAAAGAAAATCAAAGGCAAAGAAAAAAACTTTTAAAGAGGCAAAAGAATAAACATTTCACCTAGAGAGGAACAAAAATAAAAATTACATGCAACTTTTCCTGAGAAGTCATACAAGTAAAAAGAGCATGGATAAAATATCTAAACTGTTATCAAAAAAAGAAAGAAAAGAAAAAGAAAAAACCATCCCCAACCTAGAATTCTGTACCCTGTAAAACTACTCTTCAAATATGAGAAGGAAATAAAGACTTTCTTAGACAAGCATAAATAGAAGACATATGTTGCCTGTACACTTGCCTTGTAAGAAATATTAAAAGGAGTTCTTTAGTGAGGAGGATAATACAGGTCAGAAACTCAGATGTACATGGAGAAAGGATGACCAAAAAGAAGAAATAAGTGAAGCTAAAAGAAAAAATATTATATTTCTAATTCTTAATCAATCTAACAGATAACCATTTATTCAAAAGAATAATAACAATAATGTATCACATATACGCTTATGTGTGCTTATGTATATGAAATAAATGACAGCAATGAAAAAAGGGATGAGGGGAAGGAATTAAAATTATTTTGCTATTATAAGGTACCTACAGTACTCATGAAGTAATATGGCTTCATTTGAAGGTGAATTTTTAATAACCACTAGAGAAAGTTAAAAATATCACAACTATAAGTGAGAGGCTACGGACAGAAACAGAATCATAGGAAATGCTCAATTAAAATCACAAAAAGCAGAAAAAGAGTGGAAGACAAGAAAGGAACAAAGAACAAGGGCAATAAATAGAAAACAGGGATTAATATTGTAGCTGCTAATCCAACTGTATTAATAATCACATTTTAAAAAAAGATTTACTTATTTTATTTTTTTGGCTGTGATGGGTCTTCATTGCTGCATGCAGATTTTGTCTAATTGAGGCAATTGGCGTGTACTTTCTAGTTGTGGTGAACAGGCTTCTCCTTGTGGTGGCTTCTCTTGCGGCAAAGCCCAGGCTTTAGGGCACGTGGGCTTCAATAGCTGTGGCGCAGGGGCTCAGCAGTTGCAGCTCCAGGCTCTAGAGCACAGGCTCGATAGTTGTGGTGCACGGGCTTAGTTGTTCCGTAGCATGTGTAATCTTCCAGGATCAGGGTTCGAACCCATGTCTCCTGCATTGGCAGGCAGATTCTTTACCACTGAGCCACCGGGAAAGTCCTCAATAATCACCTGGAGTGTCAAGGGTCTAAACGCCCTAGTTAAAAGACAGAGCTTGCCATAGAGGGTCAAAAACCACAGCCCAACTATATGTTGTCTATGAGAAAACCACCTTAAGAGAACATATTAATAGATTAAAAGTAAATAGAGGAAGAAAATATATCATGCTAACACTAATCAAAAGAAAGCAGAAGTAGCCATATTAAATAGCTGACAGACCTTAGAGCATGGAAATTTTCAGAAATAAATAAGTGCATTATATAATCATAAATGCACAAATTTTCCAAGAAGACATAATAATTCTCAATGTGTGTGTTCCTAATAACAGAATATCAAATAAAATGAGGCAAAAACTGACAGAACTGCAAGAAAGAACAGACAAATCTACTGTCATAGTTGGAAACTTCACTATCTCCTCAGAAGCAGGCAGAACTTGGAGGAAGAAAATCAGTACGGACATAGCTGAACTCAACAATATCATCAACCAAATGAATATAATTGATATCTATATATCATTGAACAATAGAAGAATATGCATTTTCCTCAAGCTCATAGGACACATCACCAAAACAGACCACATTCTGTACAAGAAAACACACTTTTATTTAAAAAAATCTTATTCAAATAATGTCTACTCTCAGATCACAATGGAATTAAATAAAAAATTATTAACAGAAAGATAACAGGAAAATGCCATCAAAGTACATGGAGATTGAACAGTACATTTATAAATAACACATAGATCAAAGAACTGAATGAAAATGAAAACACAACTTATTTGTGGGATTCAGCAACACTGAATGCATACATTACTACTGAAGAAAGATCTAAAATCAATAACGTAACTTTTCATCTTAAGAAACTAGAAAAAGAAGAGCAAATTAAATTCAAGGCAAGCAGAAGAAAATAAAAAGAATTAGAGCAGAAATCAATGAAATTGAAAACAGGGACCCAATAGAGAAAAATCAATGAAACCAAAAGCTATCTTTTGGAAAAAATCAATAAAGTTGATAAGCCTCTACCCAGGCTAACTAGGAAAAAAGAGACAGGGTGCGAATTACAAATATCAGAAAATGAAAGAGCAGATATCACTATAGATGCCAGAGAAATATAAAGAATAATAGAGGACTACTATGAACACCTCTATATTCACAAATTTGAAAATACAATCAAATGGACCAACTCCTCAAAAGATACAATTTGCCAAAACTCACACAAGAAGTAGATGCTCTGAAGAGGACTATATCTATCAATGATATTGAATCAACAATTAACAATCTTCCAAAACAAAAAGCACCAGGCCCAAATGGGCTCAGCAGTGAGTTTTATCCTACTTCTTTTTTTTTTTTTTTAAAGATACTGTACAAATTCTATATTATTGCTTTGAGGCAGAGGGGATACTTCCTAACTCATTCTATAAGGCCAGTGTTACCGTAACACCAAAACTGAACAGGGACATTGTAGAAAACTATAGACCAGTATCTCTCATAAACTTACATGAAAAAATCCTCAACAAGATATTAGCAAACGGAGTCCAAAATGGTATAAAAAGTATTACACACCATGACCAGGTAGGATTTATCTGTTATGCAAGATGGGCTTAACATGGGAGAAACAATTATGTCTTTTTTTTAACACATCAATAGATAAAACAGCAAAATCACATGATTCTTTCAATAGGTGCAGAAAAAGCATTTGACAAAATCCAATACCCATTCTTGATAAAAGCTCTCACTAAACCAGGAACAGAGGATAACTTTCTCAAGTTGATAAAGACTATCTACAGGAAACCTGCAGCTATCATATTTAATAGTGAGAAATTCACAACTTTCCTTTCAGGTATAAAGTTATTCTCTCTCATTACCATTGATCAACATCAAACTGGCAGTTTTACTAACGCAATAAAGCAGGGAAAAGAGAAGGAATGGTGCCAAGATATGGAAAAAAATATAAAATTATCTTTGTTTTCAGCTGACAGGCTCATCTATAGAGAAAATTGGAAAAAAAAAAAAAAAAAAAAACCCCAAAAAACGGAAAAAACTCCACAAACTCCAGGAGCTAATAAGTAATTACAGTAAAGTTACAGAACAAAAATCACTTGCTTTCTATACACACATAATGAACAAGTGAAATTTGAAATTAAAAACAAAATACCATTTACACTGACACCCTCCTAAGTTTAACACTTAGGTATAAATCTAACAAAATATATACATGATCTATAAGAGGAAAACTACAAAATTCCAATAAATAAAGTCAAACAAGTAAATGGAGAGATATTCCATGTTCATGGATAGGAAAACTCAATGCTGTCAAAGTGTCAATTCTTCCCAAATTGATCTGTATATTCAATGCTGCTGCTGCTGCTGCTGTCGCTTCAGTCGTGTCTGACTCTCTGCGACCCCAAGGACGGCAGCCTACCAGGCTCGCCCATCCCTGGGATTCTCCAGGCAAGAATACGGGAGTGGGTTGTCATTTCCTTCTCCAGTGCATGAAAGTGAAAAGTGAAAGGGAAGTCGCTGTCGTGCCTGACTCTTCAATGCAGCTGCAATCAAATCCTAGCAAGCTGTTTTATGGATGTTGACAAATCAATTCTAAAGTTTTATGTGGAAAAGTCAGACTCAGAATAGTCAACACAATAGTCAACACAACTTCTAACTGAAGTTAGAAGACTGATGTCACCTGAGTTCTGGACTTACTATAAATTTATAGTAATCAAGACAATGTGATAATAGTTAAAGAATAAAAAATAAATCAGTGGAACAAAACAGAGAACCTACAAACTGACCCTCATAAAAATAGTCAACTGCTCTTTGACAAAAGAGCATAGGCAATACAGTGAGGCAAAGGTGGTCTTTTAAACAAATGGTACTGGAAAACCTGGATATCCAGAAGGAAAAAGGAAAGAATCCAGACAGAGACCTCATATTCTTCACAAAAACTACCTAAAAATGGATAACAGGCTTCAATGTAAAATAGATATCTATAAAACTCCTACAAGATGAGAGGACCGAGATGACTTTGAGAATGGTGATGCCTTTTCAGACATAATACTGACCCATGAAAGAAATAATTGATAAGCTGTACTCCATGAAAATTAGAAGCTTTTCCTCTGAAAAAGGCCACATAAAGAGAATTAGAGGAAAATTCTTGCCAAAGGGGAAAATACTTGCAAAAGGGTAAAATGCTTGCAAAAGTCGCATCTGTTTAGACTTATTGAAAATAAACAAAGAACTCTTAAAAACCAACAGTAAAAACCAGACAACCCAATTAAAAAAAAGGCCAAAGATCTTAGCAGACATCTCATCGAAATCATATATGGATTAAAATATGCATATGAAAAGATGCTTCACATTATATATCATTAGGCAAATGCAAATTAAATGAGGTACCACAACATAGCTAGCAGAATGGCCAAATCCAGAACACTGACAATACCAAATGTTGACAAGTATGTGGAGCAATGAGAACTCTACACTTTGCTACTGGGAATACAAATACAGCTACTTTGAAAGACTGTTTGCAGGTTTCTATAAAACTAAACATATTCTTACCAAACAATCCAGCAATCATGCTCTTTGGTATTGATCCAAAGGAGTTTAAAACTAGGTCTTCACAAAAATATGAACATGGATGTTTATAGCAGCTTTATTCACAACTGCCAAAATTTGGAAGCAACCAAGATATCCTTAGGTAAGTAAACAGATATATTAACTGTAGTAACTGTAAGTGTAATATTAAAGAGCCTCCTGATGAAGGTGAAAGAGGAGAGTGAAAAAGCTGGCTTAACACTCAGCATTTGAAAAACAAAGATCATGGCATCCGGTCCCATCACTTCATGATAAACAGAATGGGGCGAAAAAAGGAAACAATGAAAGACTTTATTTTCTTAGGCTCCAAAATCACTGCAGATAGTGACTGCAGCCAAGAAAGACATCTACTCCTTGGAAGAAAAGTTATGACAAACCTAAACAGCATATTAAAAAGCAGAGACATCATTTTGCTGACAGAGGTCCTTCTAATCAAAGCTGTTTGTCCTAGTAGTCATGTACCGATGTGAGAGTTGGACCATAAGGAAGGCTGAGTGCTGAAGAATTGATGCTTTTGAAGTGTGGTGCTAGAGAAGACACTTGAGAGTCCCTTGGACAGCAAGGAAATCAAACCAGTCAATCCTAAAGGAAACCAAATCTGAATACTTATTGGAAAGACTGATGCTGAAACTAGAGCTCCAATACTTTGGCCACCTGATGCAAAGAGTCAATTTATTGGAAAAGACCCTGCTGCTGGGAAAAATTGAGAGCTGGAAGAGAAGGGGGCAATAGAGGATGAGATGGCTGGATGGTATCAATAGACATGAGTTTGCCTATAGACATAAGTTTGAGCAAACTCCAGGAGATAGTGAAGGAAAGGGAAGCCTGGTGTGTTGTGGTTCATGGGTTGTAAAGTGATTGACAGAGTGATTGAACAACAACGTTCAACATTAAAAAGAAATGAGCTATCTAGCCACGAGAAGAGATGGAGGAAATTAGGTGGCTCAGATGGTAGAGAATCGGCCTGCAATGCAGGAGAACCAG
Organism: Neotragus pygmaeus; assembly: GCA_006410875.1. NCBI lineage: Eukaryota > Metazoa > Chordata > Mammalia > Artiodactyla > Bovidae > Neotragus > Neotragus pygmaeus. The sequence continues at coordinate 105,777 of SJYV01011387.1, read as the reverse complement.
GTTCAGTCCCTGAGTTAGGAAGGTCCTGTGGGAAATGGAACGGCAACCCATTCCAATATTCTTGTCTGGAGAATTCCATGGACAGAAGAGTCAATTGCTATAGTCCATGGGACTTCAAAGAGTCAGACATGACTGAACAACTTACACACTAATGGAAAAAGCCAACCTGGAAAAAGATCAGTGGTTGCCATATATTAGTGGGGAGGGACATAGTGCAGAGGATTTTTCAGTCAGTCAGTTCAGTCACTCAGTTGAGTCTGACTCTTTTTTTAGGGCCATGAAAATACTCCGCATGAGACTATAATGTTGGCTTCATGTTATCACATATTTGTTTAAATGCACAGAATGTACAATATCAAGTTGAACCCTAATGCCAATTATGAACTTTGGATAACTATTATGTCTTGATGGAGATTCACTGATTGTAACAAGTGTAACAAGGTCACTATAGTTAAGGCTATGGTTTTTCCAGTGGTCATGTATATATGTGAGAGTTGGACCATGAAGAAGGCTGAGTGCTGAAGAATTGATACTTTTGAACTGTGGTTTTGAAGACTCTTGAGAGTCCCTTGGACAGCAAGGAGATCAAACCAGTCAATCCTAAAGGAAATCAATCGTGACTANAGTGGTCATGTATATATGTGAGAGTTGGACCATGAAGAAGGCTGAGTGCTGAAGAATTGATACTTTTGAACTGTGGTTTTGAAGACTCTTGAGAGTCCCTTGGACAGCAAGGAGATCAAACCAGTCAATCCTAAAGGAAATCAATCGTGACTACTCATTGGAGGGACTGATCCTGAAGCTGAAGCTCCAATACTTTGGACACCTGATGAAAAGACCCAACTGATTAGAAAAGACCCTGATGCTGGGAAAGATTGAGGCATGAGGAGAAGGGGACAGTAGGCGATGGCAGAGAATGAGATGGTTGGATGGCATCACCGACTCAGTGAACGTAAGTTTGAGCAAGCTCTGGGAAATGGTGAAGGACAAGGATGTCCTATGTGCTGCAGCCCATGGGGTCGCAAAGAGTTGGATAAGACTAATAACTGAACAACAACAAACAACAAGTGTACTACTTTGGTGTGGGATATTGATAATTAGAGGCCCTTTGCATGTGTGGGAAGCAGCAGTGATATGGGAAATCTCTCTATTTTTTCTCGATTTTGTTGTAAATCTAAAATCGCACTAAAATATATATATTTTTAAAAGTCATAGACCAGGACCAAGAAAATATTATTAGGACAAAAATGCTCAACACAATAGGCCTCAAAAGAAGAGGTTAACTTAACATATGGTAAAAGATGCTTTCTCTTCAGTTCCTCACTTGGCAAATCCACGCAATTCATTTGTGTGAATTATTTTATTAGAACAGCTGACTTACAACAAATAGGTGAGTGAATTTTTGCCTAAAACACTAAAATCAACATAAAACCTCTTATGGTCAAGTCACTTAGTATATTCTTGAGGGAAAATGTCATTTCACTGTGAAAAATATGAAATCTAGTCTATATATTTTCAAAAACTCTTGTACTAAATAGTCCTTAACCGAAGAATTATTTTTTTATTAATTTATTTTTTATTGAAGGATAATTGCTTTACAGAATTTTGTTTTCTGTCAAACCTCCACATGAATTAGCCATCAGTTCAGTTCAGTTCAGTCGCTCAGTCGTGTCTGACTCTTTGCAACCCCATGAATCATAGCACATCAGGCCTCCCTACATAAATCTTTGTGAGGTAATCTGTAACGTTAAATATCTTCCACAAATAAAGGAAAAGGAGAAATTAATGACATCAAGATAAGACAGAGCAATAACTAAGATATTCAAATGAAAAACTGGTATAACCAGAAGATTATTGTAACATTAACAACTTTGCTACATTTCATATAGCAATACAGATTCACAAGTATTTTAAAATGTTAAACCAGAATAAACTTGCCAGATCAGTAGACCATTCTCACTAATCTTGTCCCTTTCCATTCTCTTTGATGTTTACTTTCCTTAGCTGAAATAAGGAAAGTAAACTCACTTTAAAAGACCCTGATGCTGGGAAAGATTGAAGGCAAGAGGAGAAGGCATCTACAGAGGATGAAATGATTGGGGATGGCATTACCGGCTCAATAGACATGAGTTTGAGCAAAATCCAGGAGATAGTGAAGGACAGGGAAGCCTGGCATGCTACAGTCCATGGGGTTGGAAAGAGACACAACTTAACAGTGGAACAACAAAAAAAAACAATCAAGACCTAGCCTTCTCTACTCAGCGTATCTCTCACACATGCTAATATATCTGTCTGGAAAATGACCTTCTCCCTATATCCTGCTAAGTCTAAATACTTCAGGGCAGTCATCCTTTCTCTCCTACCAGATGAAACATGTCCCAAAGGTGTAGATCTATTATAAATATCTTTAAAACAATTAAATAATTATTATGTAAATATTTGTATCTTCATTATTATGCTGTATTCCTCCTGGAACACNGACACAGGGGGATCCTGTTATCGTTTTAACTATAGGAGAATTTTTAGGGAGAACCATGATAGTAATTTCTACTTAAAGCCCTAGCAGCTTGTGCAACGGTGCCCTCAGGTTCTTCACAAAGATTCCCAGAAACTTTTGAATGGATATGGCTTTTGCTGTGGAGGCAGGCGTGGCCCATTGTGTGTGCCAATCAAGGCTTTGCACACTAGTGCTTAATGACCACAGGAGAGAATACAGCTGGCCCTTCCAGCATATTATTGGTAACCATTAATATAAGATATTCTTTTTGCCTGTGCGATTCATCCTGATCTACCTCTAGACAGCTTCTTCTTCTAACATCAGTGATGGCCTTGCCATTTCAAAAATGACTCATTTTTCTAGTCTTCAAAATACCGTGAGTATAGTTTCAGTGATGAACATAGTATACTCATATGTGATGGCTCTGGTTCCTTCTCATACTCAACAGTTAATACTGTTTTGGCTTTTACTCTTGCTTTCAAATAATGGAATTTATTAGGTGCCCAGATATAAAAATGATGCAACCTCTGCCTGTTGATGGTTATAATCCAGTTAAGTTGTTTCATATTCTTTATTCTTGCCTATTACTAAATATTTTGGTCTACTCATTGGGGGAAGTTCATACCCATTGCTGCTACTGCTGCTGCTAAGTCACTTCAGTCATGTCTGACTCTGTGTGACTGCATAGATGGCAGCCCACCAGGCTCCCCCATCCCTGGGATTCTCCATACAAGAACACTGGAGTGGGTTTCCATTTCCTTCTCCAATGCATGAAAGTGAAAAGTGAAAGTGAAGTTGCNCAGTCATGTCTGACTCTGTGTGACTGCATAGATGGCAGCCCACCAGGCTCCCCCATCCCTGGGATTCTCCATACAAGAACACTGGAGTGGGTTTCCATTTCCTTCTCCAATGCATGAAAGTGAAAAGTGAAAGTGAAGTTGCTCAGTTGTGTCCAACTCTTCGCAACCCCATGGACTGCAGCCTACCCGGCTTCTCTGTCCATGTGATTTTCCAGGCAAGAGTACTGGAGTGAGGTGCCATCACCTTCTCCTCATACCCATTATCTTGCATTAAAGTATGAATGGGTTTCCCATTAAGTTAAAGCAAATTTCAAGAATATGGAGATATCTGGAATTTGGTCTCTCATTTTAGGCTTACTTAGAAAGCTTGATAATTGAAGAAAATCATAACTCTCGTTGTATAACTATTAATGCTGAATTTTAGATATTATATAATCAACTTTTGTTGTTCTATGATGAACATCATTACAGCCAATTTTTTTTTGTTGTTGTTAATGAGTGGACAGGTATTGTCCTTTATTTATTTATTTATTACTTTATTTTACTTTACAATACTCTATTGGCTTTGCCATACATCGACATACAGCCAATTTTAGAAAATTTTATTTTATCACACTTTTACTATTACTATTACCTAATCATAATTCCAATCACAGAGCCCTCAATACCTATAGTGTTAATAGCAATCAAACTTCTTTGACTAATCACTATATGCCAAGTGCAGTGCCTAGCAACTGAAATTTATTAACCTCCATAATCTTCACTAAAACCCTCCTCAGTAGGTTCTTTTATTATTTCCATTTTACAGATGAAAAATCCTTACACAAATTAATCAACCGTGTTTTCATCTCTAGACTCAGGTATGGATTGATATCATATCCTGTTGCCACCATGTTTTACTGCCTAATAATGAAACTAGAAAGTCATCGTCAAGCTAGAATGGTGAACCTTAGGAGACTTGTTTTATAAGTGCTGAAGCAACTCACTGCTATTCTTGAGGAGAAGGTATCAATGAGGATAAAAACGTGATTTTTGGTACCCACAGAAGAAAGCATGTTGTAGCAAAGGTCTCTGGGTTTCAGAATCAACCTAGCCACACTTCATCCCTTCCGTTGTTAAGTGTCAGTGACTTCACTGTGACATCTCTGAATCTCTCTCTTCTCCTAAAGAAGCTGGAGTTGGGAAAAGTAGTGTCTAATTCTGGAAGGACAGACTAGGTTGAGGCTACGGCCTCCTGGGATTTTTTTTTTTAATTAACTTTATTTTACTTTACAATACTCTATTGGCTTTGCCNCTATGGAGAACAGTGTGAAGATTCCTTAAAAACCTGGAACTACAACTGCCATATGACCCAGTAATACCATTACTGGGCATAGACACCGAGGAAACCAGAACTGAAAGAGACACGTGTACTCCAATATTCATCACAGCACTGTTTACAATAGCCAGGACATAGAAGCAACTCAGAAGTCCATCAGCAGACAAATGAATAAGAAAGCTGTGGTACATATACAGAATAGAATATTACCCAGCCATTAAAAAGAATGCATTTGAATTAGTTCTAATGAGGTGGATGAAACCGGAGCCTGTTATACAGAGTGAAGTAAATAAGAAAGAAAAACACCAATACAGTATGCTAACATAGATATATGGAATTTAGAAAGAGTGTAACGATAACCCTGTATGTGAGACAGCAAAGGAGACACAGATGTACAGATCAGTCTTTTGAACTCCAAGGAAGAAGGCTAGGGTGCGATGATCTGATAGAATATCACTGAAACATGTATATTGTCATATGTGAAACAGAACACCAGTCCAGGTTTCATGCATGAGACAGGGTGCTCGGGGTTGGTCCACTGGGATGCCCCAGAGGGATGGGATGGGGAGGGAGGTTGGAGGGGACTTCAGGATGGGGAACATATGTACACCCGTGGCGGATTCATGTCAAGTATGGCAAAAACCACTACAATATTGTAAAGTAATNGCAAAAGAGACACAAATGTACAGATCAGTCTTTTGGACTCCAATGAAGAAGGCTAAGGTGGGATGATCTGATAGAGTAGCACTGAAACATGTATATTGTCATATGTGAAACAGATCACCAGTCAAGGTTTCATGCATGAGACAGGGTGTTCAGGGTTGGTCCACTGGGATGCCCCAGAGGGATGGGATGGGGAGGGAGGTGGGAGAGGGCTTCAGGATGGGGAACATATGTACACCCGTGGCGGATTCATGTCAAGTATGGCAAAAACCACTATAATATTGTAAAGTAATAAGCCTCCAATTTAAATAAAGTGAACAAAATAAGTTTCTTTGTTGCTGCTGCTGCTGCTGCTGCTAAGTCGATTCAGTCATGTCCGATTCTGTGCCAACAGGACAGCATACCACCAGGCTCCCCCGTTCCTGGGATTCTCCAGGCAAGAACATTGGATTGGATTGCCATTTCCTTCTCCAATGCATGAAGCTGAAAACTGAAAGTGAAGTTGCTCAGTCGTCTCCGACTCTTAGGGACACCATGGACTGCACCTTTCCAGGCTCCTCCATTCATGGGATTTTCCAGGCAAGAGAACTGGAGTGAGGTGCCACTGCCTCCTCCAATTATTACTTTTTTTTGTTTTCCCATATCAGGGCTCAGTTGGTAAAGAATCTGCCCAGGTTCGATCCCTGGGTTGGGAAGATTCCCTGGAGAAGGGAATGGCAACCCACTCTAGTACTCTTGACTGGAGAATTCCATGGACAGAGGAGCTAGGCAGGAATACATCCATGGGACTGCAGAGTCAGACATGACCTTATGACTTTTACTTTACTTTCATCACTTAAAGATAGTGAAGAGAAATTGAGTACAAAGTGGAAAACCATCCACATAAGATACATTTCCTGGCTCATAAGCTAAATTACCTTAAGTAGAACTCCTTCTATATTTACTACATTATTGTTTGTACCCTTCCCCAACACACACACAAAACTCTCTATATTAAAACACAGAAAAACTGTATATGCTGAAAATATGCAGTATTCCACAAAATATTAAAGAGACTGAAACTACTATTTCTTCTTCATTTAACTTACATGTGTCTGACTGTCATCTCCTAAATAAAATATCCCTATCATGCAAGAACTCTCCAGTCACTCAGCTCTGAGTTACTAAATCCCTCATGATGCCTTTTGTAAGATGGAAATGGGGCAGTAGAGTTTTCTCTGAAGAAATCAGACTGAATTGCTAAAAGAAAATTCCCTGGTCACCTGTCATTTTCCTTCAGAGGAAAGTGAGATATTCTTGAGGCAGTTGATAAGAGTGCCGAAGATTGAGGGCTATGATGCTAGCAGGACCGACTCCATCCTGGCGAGGGGAGGAGGGAGAATACCGAAATGGCACAGTCACTGAAATCATAAGGATCAGTTATTGAAACACACCTACACACCTCGATAGACACAGAAGGCCACTTTTATTCATACCCTGAACTGACTTTATATTTCAATTTCTTAAGCCAAAACGTCTTAGTTTTCGAAGCCACATAGAGTCTCATAAATTATGAATGCTTAACTATAAAGTTACACTTAATAATATTATTATAAAAAACACTCTCAAAACTGGGATGTGGGCAGATCAATTCCAAGTTCACTTAAACTTGCTCAATTTAAGAATACTTTCAAATTTCAAATTCTGAAATTGTACAGCTTGGCTACTATGCATGCTAAGCATGGGCTTCCTGTTATCAAGAGATAGAGATGGATGGATCAATGGATCAGTGGGTAGATGAGTGAATATAAAATAGTAGAATGGGGAGTGAGAAAAAGGAGGGAAGGAGGCAGGGAGGGAGAGAAAAGGAGGAAAAATACTGAGAATTTCAACTAGCAGTGATAAGCTACAAGAAGGCTGCTTAGGACAGAAAATAATTGAGGTCAAAAAGACTCATAAAATGAAGTAGTTGAGAAGTAGAAGTTAAAATAGCACTACAATAAAGAAGGGGAGATCTTTTCTCCATTTTATACTATGCTTTAACACATTGTGAGCAACATAAAGACACCAGAGAAGAGACAGAGGGCTATTTNGGAGAATGCCATTGGTTTGGGAAAGAGGGTGAAGGTGGACGGGAAAGACACCTTCAGGAGAAGGTGTGTGGACAGAGAAGGGTTATGTGCCAGGCGAGCTCAGGGGAGGGGGTATTCTAGGGTGAGGTCAATGGGCAAGAGGAGTTTGGGTGGGTTCAGCTCACATTGACATTTTGTGTTTGGACCTCAGTGGAGAGGAGTTCTTCATCCTTTTGTCCTGGGTAAAAGGAAGCAGGTGTTTCATAACTACTCTGGAGGCTTGTGGCTTCCCAGTCACCTTGGTCATTTTGAGGCCTCCCAGTGGTCTGCTGCAGAGCCCCTGAGGACCCCTATATATGCGCCTCCCAAGTGAGACACACCCTCACGCTTTATGAGGTCAGTAAGTTTCTTCCCCAGCCAATGGGGGCCCTGGGTGTGCCTTGGCATCACAAAGCCCCATCCTGACACCTCTATAGGAGGATGGTGAGCAATTCAGATGTTTTGATGGGAGAAATGAGGTAGTTATACTTCCCCTAAAGAGGCCTCCAAACTCACCTGCCATCCTCATCTCTCGAAATCTACTGCAATGTTTCACATGGCCGTGAACGTGTGTATCCTCCAAACTTTATCTATTATATCTATTTATGACTATAAAAGTGTAAGGAAATTTTAAAAAATAATATGCAAAAGATACAGCTTAAGCAGCCCCAGTTAACCTAGGTTTATTTTCTTTGTTCCATAGTCTCAAAACAACTGATAATGAAGAATGAATTTAATTTAAAACCTATTTTTCAAATTAAGAAAGATACTTCATGTTCAAATATAAGAGGATTTTGTCCTTTTCAAGCTAAAAAGAAATATTTGTACCTTGCAGTGACTGTTTGTTTCACTGATTTAGACATAAATAAAATCACAATGTGTGTCTTTCCCTTTACCATCATTGTGGTATCACGGTGTATTTAGAATCAACTGTTTGAATGTGTGGACTGTGAAGTTTTGGGGTCACATATTGTTGAAGCCTAGCTTGAAGGATTTGAGAATTACCTTGCTAGCATGTGAAATGAGTGCAGTTGTGCAGTAGTTTGAACATTGTCTGGCATTGCCCTTCTTTGGGATTGAAATGACAACTGATCCTTTCCAGTCCTGTGGCCACTGCCAAGTTTTTCAAAGTGGCTGGCATATTGCGTGCAGCACTTTATCAGTATCATCATTTAGGATTTGAAAGAGCTCAGCTGGCTTTTAATCACCTCCACTAGCTTTGCTCCTACTGCTGCTTCCTAAGGCCCACGTGTCTGCTCTCCAGTATGTCTGGCTCTAGGTGAGTGATCACGCCATCGTGGTTATCCAGGTTATTAAGAATTTTTAACAGTTGTTCTGTGTATTCTTGCTGCCTCTTCTTAATCTCTTCTGCTTTAGTTAGGCCCATAACGTTTCTGTCCTTTGTTGTGTCTGTCTTTGCATGAAATGTTCCCTTGGCATTCCTCATTTTCTTAAAGAGATCTCTAGTCTTTCCCATTGTATTGTTTTGCTCTGTTTCTTTGCTTTATTCAAATCCTTTTTGAGTATACATTGGAAGTGACAAATAGATTCAAGGGTTAGATCTGGCACACAGAGTACCAGAAGACCTATGGATGGAGGTTTCTAACATCGTACAGGAGATGGTGATCAAAATCATCCACAACAAAAATAAATGCAAAAAGACAAAGTGGTTGTCTGAGGAGACCTTTCAAATACATGAGAAGAGAAGAAAAAGGCAGAGGAGACACAGAAACATANGTCAGATTACATTTTATGTGCTATATGTATGTGCATATTTGCACATGAATGCTGTATTTGTGGTATACACATATTTTAAAAAGTGTTAGTCACTCAATCGTGTCCGATTCTTTGCAACTTCATGGACTGTAGCCCACCAGGCTCCTCTGTCCACAGAATTCTCCAGGCAAGAATACTGGAGTGGGTTACCATTCATGTTTTCCGGGGGATTTTCCCGACCCAGGGATCAAACCTGGGTCTCCTGCATTACAGGCCGATTCTTTACCATCTGAGTCACTAGAGAAGCATATACATATATGGGTGGATTTCTACATATATGTATGTGCTGTATATTTATATACATAGCCTCTTGGTATGGAATGAAAGATAATTTTTTGTTATTCAGGAAAAATATTGCCTAAAACTAGTTACTATGTTATGTCTTTGACAATGCCTGAAGTTTTATTGTATTGTAATTCTGATGAAAGAAAATCATGGTTACTGAGTTCCCGAAGGGGGAAAAAAATTTAGTTGATATGCATTTATAGGGGAAAAAAGTACATACTGTCAACAATATCATTCAAATATCCCAAATTTATCAAGTCTGGCTTACAATGTTCAATTTAGTGGAAGTCCCTTCCCCTGAGTTGGGGAGAAGTTGATTAGATTTTACTGAATTTTCCTATTAATATTTTTAAGTGTCCTCAGGAATGCCTTCATGATGCACAAACCTGCCAAGGACTTATCTCCTAGGGACCACTGCCCAGATTCTTCTGCTGGCCCACTCCAGTGAGCTATGAACTACTGGTTCAGATTGTTGTATTCCTCTGCATTCTTCTGCCTCTCCTTTAATTCCCCTACCATCTATGATACAACTAAATAAAGATTTAACAGGAGGGAATTAAATGAAGGAAAGTAACAGATTACAGTGAGTATTAAATATCCCCTCTTCCAGAATGCAGGCTTCTAAAATGGTTCAGTGGTAAAGAAGCCATCTGCCAATGCAAGAGACCCAGGTTTGATCGCTCAGTCAGGAAGGTGCCCTGGAGGAGGGAATGGCTGCTCATTCTAGTATTCTTGCCTGAAGAATCCAATGGTCAGAGCAACCTGGTGGGCTACAGGTTATGGGGTTGCAAAGAGTCGGACACAACTGAGCTCTCATGCTTCTAGAATGTGTAAGTCTCACCTCCCCAGAAGTCCTACCTATGGGCCCGCTTTATCCTTAGTCCTTAAGTACTTGGAAGTTTCAGAAGCCATGTGTCTTCAGTAGAAAAATGGTTGCTCAAAATCCCTTCCATTCAAAGTTCCAGGAAATTTAGGAGGGGAAAAAAAAGAGCTCTTTCCCTCAGGATCCCAAAGTTTCCTTTGGGAAAATGATTGGTTCTCAAAGGAGAATGACTGGTTCTCAAAATCTATGTGATTCAGTCTCACTCTACCTGGCATATGCATGCACTAAGCACAGGGTGAGCTCAGATTCCTACTGGAATTAACTAACCTTTTAAGGACATCCAAAATAGGAAAGAAGCCCCTCTTAGGAAGCACCCAAGAACCTTAATATTTACTGTGAATTGTCTAGTTACTAGCTCAAGGTGTCTCTCAGAGCCATGAAGAGTTATCTGTAGGAGTAAAACATGCTCTGCAAAGTGCAGCTCCCAGAATGATGAGCATGCCTGCTCAGAGGACAAATTTCAGGCTCCTTGTGAAGCAAAAATTCTTCACAAGCCCTAACATATCTGCTTCTAAGCTCCAACAATTGTGGGATACAGACTACATCTAGACCAACAGGAAGAATCTGCCGACCATTTAGAAATAGCATTTTGTCCTTGACACACACAGACAACTCAAGCTTATTATCCATGCTTGATATTTTGCTTTAATGGTTTAAAAAAGGAAGAATGATTTCTTGAGGTGTCTTGGCTAGAGCTGGAAGACATGAAGGGAACTCAAGACAACACAAGCCTATGTATTGAAAAGGCTTGCCTTGAGCTATGAGCAGGCAAAGAAAGACGAAAGGAACACGGACAGGAAGTAGTGGGAAATGATTTTTCCAGACAACACACCACCCTAGTCTGGTGAGCCAACAACAAACTGGACTATACGGAGAGACTGAGTGAAGAGCAGTGTATGAGTATCTCTGTCTTTCTTTTCCTTGTGCTTTATCTCTTAGCCAAGGGAGGATACTTGTATTTGCTATTTTGTAAAGAATTCATGCCAACGTCTTTTCTTCTTCCCCATAAATGGAATCCCAGAATTTCCTTTTTGATGTCCTGTTGAGTCCCAGGACTCATTTTTTTTTACCCCTCTGAGTTGCAAACTTAGCAATGTAAATATTCTCATTTGTNAGGATACTTGTATTTGCTATTTTGTAAAGAATTCATGCCAACGTCTTTTCTTCTTCCCCATAAATGGAATCCCAGAATTTCCTTTTTGATGTCCTGTTGAGTCCCAGGACTCATTTTTTTTTACCCCTCTGAGTTGCAAACTTAGCAATGTAAATATTCTCATTTGTGCCTTTTGTTCTTTTGTCTTTGTCTTCTTAGCAAGTGTGAGAGAGGGTGATTGGGGAAAAAAGTCCTTCTTCATCAGAGGTCTGTAGTGCTCAGTAATAACCATTCTTAGCCAGCAGGATGGAAATAACTCCCTGAGGTAAAGGTAATAACGTAGTGTGTGTTTGCTCTGTCATGTCCAACACTTGGTGACCCCACAGTCTACAGTCTGCCAGGCTCCTGTCCATGGGATTCTCCAGAGAAGAATACTGGAGTGGGTCACTATAACCTTTTCTCCAAGGGATCTTCCAGACCCAGGGATTAAATCTGCATCTCTTGCATCTCCTACACTGGCAGGCAGATTCTTTACCACTGAGCCACTGGGGAAGCTCAGTTGTGACACTGGGAGTGACAAATGGAAGCTTTATTTCCTGCTGCTTTCCCTTTCTGGGGGTAGGAGGAGAGATCGCAGGGACAGAGGTAGGAGGCTCTCTTCTCTCCGTCTACGGAGACATGCACCTCACCCACTCCCTCTGCTCTGCTTCCTGTTTCTTAATGTTCTTAATATAGATAATGTTCTTCTGGGACTACCTGCCCCCCTCCCAGCTCCATATAACTTAATATTCTTAGATAATGATGATCTTAGATAACAAGGGGCTTCCCTGGTGGCTCAGATGGTAAAGAATCTGCCTGCAATGCAGGAGATGCGGGTTTGATCCCTGGGTCAGGAATATCCTCTGGGGAAGGAAATGGCACCCCACTCCAGTATTCTTGCCTGGGAAATCCCATAGACAGAGGAGTCTGGCAGGCTACAGTACATGGGGTCACACAGAGTCAAACACAACTGAGCGACAAACAATATCATAACTGCCTTAGCCAGAGGAAAGGCCTGGCAAGGGCAATTTTAACTGTGATGCTCAGAGGAGGAAGTACACCTAGTCTGGGTTCAAAAAAGGGAAACCAAGTTGCCTAGAAGGCATGGTCTCTTCAAAGTACTCCTTGCTAGGCAAATAACAGCTCTTGAGAGCTATAAACCTCTGCCTGCATGCTCATTCTTCCACCTTTCTTTGGGGTGAAATTTTCCAGCCTGGAAGAAAAGTAAGGAACTTCGTGATGGACTTTGAAATTCAACACACTACAAAACGGTGAAGGGAAAAAAAGTCCTCTATTCCTTCTAACAAACACAGTTACATATATACCTGTCATTGCTAAGTAACTGGGGAATTAAGGATAAGGTATTAACCACAGATTTAAAAAGAAAATACATTTCATATACTACTCTCCAAAAGTAAATGTGGTTTCTGCAAATATGCAAACACACATACATATTTTTATGGTTCTTAGACTATTTGGAACTATCTTAGCAATATCTCCCCAATAAAATATTCCTCTTCTTGAAAATGTGAAAAATACAATGCTAAGAGAAACATTTGCTATAAATATTTTTACAAATATTTACAAATGCTCTAAATGCCAAATTAATTGCTAGAAATAAAGATAATATTTTTGAAAACAATTTCATATGGATGAATTGTTTATGCAGACAGATTTTAAAATCTGAATCAAAACAATAAAATTCAGTTTAAAATAGCCTCATTATAGTATACCACCCTATCCAGATTTTATCAATACTTACACTCTTGGAACATTACTTCCTTATTGATACTTTTCCACTGGCAACAGTAAAATTCCAAAGGAATTAGAAAAGGTGATGGATCTAGTTTTAGATCATAGAAGTATTCACTTTAAAGCAATGTAATCCTTTTCTGTTTCTGCCCCAACATTTCATAATTATGTCATTTTACAAGAATTGTGTAATTTACATAACCACCTAAATTGTCATAATTGCTAGAAAGTGCTGAAAAAGCATACGTTAGGCATTTCGGATTCATTTCTGCTCTCTGTTTTAAATGCATTTGAAATGCCTTTTGCATAAAAATTCTTTTGGTCAACAAAAAAGTAACTTGGGTTTGATTTTGAAGGAACCATCTCTTCTGCTCAAGCTGGCTCCTCCTCCTCTTTCTTCAGGGAGCCTCTGCCAGGTGGATACAGAAGTTCCACCGAGGTAAATAAGTCTCTCATCTGGATTTTACAGACAAGGAAACTGAGACCTGCAGAGGTTGGCTGATTACATCTGACTCTCCCAGGTCACCTCCATGGGTTAAAGTTAGAACACTTTTTTTTTTTTTGACTTGCATATCCTGTTTACTGCTCCATACCTTTATCCACTGCATTCAGAAAGAAGAAAAACGAAGGATAAAAGAAGGGAATGGTTTCTCCACAGTTTTCTCAGCATGCCATTTCCATTATAATTATCTTAACCATCTGTTTTGCTTGGAACAGGCAAAGGAATTTGATATTAAGAAACTAAACTGTCATTCTGTACAGCAGAGAAGGGCTTCAGAAATGGGACCCTATTTCAGGATGTGGGAGCGAATATCAATTTTATCAAGGGTTTTTGTCACCATCAGTGAAGCACAATGCCAATATTTGATCACTACTCTCTGGAAAATTAGTGGTTTGTAATTTCATAAATAAAATTTTATAATTAAACATCATTGAAGCATATTGTATATGGTACTTGCTAAAAGTGTAATCAGGCAACATGTGAAGTAAGGTACCGATAGATAGTTAAATGTATTTCAAAATGCCAACTAATTCTCTTTAACTCTGCTTCACCCTCTCCTCTGAAAAGCTAAACTATCCTTACATATTGAAAAACAATGAATTAATGTTTAGTTTCTTGAAGCTAATTTGGATATTATGTAAATCTATAAAATTTTATGGCAATAATGTCCATAAATAGCAACCATATTTTTCCAGTGCTTCTGCCCCCATGTACACGCACACACGTATGAACACATGCAGCCACACAACACACATGCACAGTTAGTTTATGATACTACTAAGTCAGGCTGACTTTTGAAATAAAATAAATAAAAATGAGCTCATGTACTTATTTGATCATTTTTATCAAAAGTTACTGCAAAATATGCATTTTAATCCTGATTTTAAAATAGAATTCAAAGAGTGATGTAACTGTTTTGCAGTTACAGACTTTTCAAATTACAGATACCATTTGAAGAACCAATAATACTTCATAATCATCATTTAAAATGAATTATAATTGTTACAATTTAACCAAGCATCAGAACAAGTAACTATCAACAAAAAAGGCAGCTTATCATTTCCCAAATAAGTAGGGATGGCACAGCAGTTTTCCTAGAAAAGTGAAGTTTCTTCAGTACAATTAAGGAAGAAAAGTAATGATAAATTATTATTTCTGCCAAGCTAAGGAACCAGAGACCCTTTGAACAAATCACTATTGTTCCAGAATATATAATTTATCATAATGTCATTGAAGAAGAAAAAAGGTAAAAAATAAAAAAAATATATTTGATTAAAGGACAATTTTGAGTTTTCAATGAACATCAAATTAAGAATCAAATTTCACACAGCTGATGACTGTAACACAGTCCTCTGATTTAAATAATTTTAGAAATAGTGGGAAATCTTTATCTGAAAAAAACAATGTTCATAGAATTTTCTAAAAATCAAAGCAATTAAACTTTTCCCAACTCTGAATTATTTATGAGAAGTAATTTAATCCCAGATTTCTCTTTTCTGACATAGTTGCTAGCAAAACATTTATCAACCTTAACTTATCAAGTCAACAGACTTAAATCAATTCAGTTTTTTGACCAGAAATACTAATAGGATGACTATATTTCAAAAATTAAAACTAACTGGAAAAAAGTTTTAATGAAAATAAGCTGTGGGCAACTAAACATTTTCAGAATATTAGGTCTATTTTTTTTCTTCCTGGACACTTTTCTTTTTTTTCCTTTAAGTCTTAATGTAAAATTTACCCTCCATTTTCTAATTTTTTCATAACATCATAGAAGATCAGTAAATCAATCTGGAGTCAAGTGGGCCTTAGGAAGCACCACTATGAACAAAGCTAGTAAAGGTGATGGAATTATAGTTAAACTATTTCAAATCCTAAAAGATGATGCTGTGGAAAGTGTTGCACTCAATATGCCAGCAAATTTGCCACAAACTCAGCAGTGACCACAGGACTAGAAAAGGTCAGGTTTCATTCCAATCCCAAAGAAAGGCAATGCCAAAGAATATTCAAACTACCACACAATTACACTCCTTTCACACAAAATAGCAAAGCAATGCTCAAAATTCTCCAAACTAGGCTTCAATAGTACATGAACTGAGAACTTCCAGATGTTCAAGCTGGATTTAGAAAAGGCAGAGGAACCAGAGATCAAATTGCCAACATGTGTTGGATCATCAAAAAAGAAAGAGAATTTCAGAAAAAAAAAAAAATCTACTTCTGCTTTATTGACTATGCCAAAGCCTTTAACTCTGTAGATCACAATAAACTGGAAAATTCTTTAAGAGATGGGAATACTAGACCACTTTACCTGCCTCTTGAAAAATCTGTATGCAGGTCAAGAAGCAACAGTCAGAACCAGACATGGAAAAAAAGGACTGGTTTCAGCTGGGAAAGGAGTCTGTATTTTGTCACCCTGCTTATTTAACCTATATGCAGAGTACATCATCTAAAATGCTGGGCTGGATGAAGCACAAGCTGGAATCAACATTTCTGGGAGAAATATCAATAACCTCAGATATGCAGATGACACCACTCTTATGGCAGAAAGTGAAGAGGACCTACAGTGCTTCTGAATAAAAGTGAAAGAGGAGAGTGAAAGAGTTGGCCTAAAACTCAACATTCAAAAACCTAAGATCATGGCACCCAGTCTTATCACTTCATGCCAAATATGTGGGAAAACCATGGAAACCGTGACAGACTTTATTTTCTTGGGCTCCAAAAATCACTGCAGATGGTGACTGCAGCCATGAAATTAAAAGACACTTGTTTCTTGGAGGAAAAGCTATGATAAACATAGACAGCATATTCAAAAGCAGAGACATTACTATGCCTACAAAGGTCCATCTAGTCAAAGCTATGGTTTTTCCAGTAGACATGTATGGATGTCAGAGTTGGACCATAAAGAAGGCTGAGCACTGAAGAACTGACACTTCTGAACTGTGGTGTTGGAGAAAAGACTCTTGAGAGTCCCCTGGACTGCAAGAGATCAAACAAGTCAATCCTAAAGTCAATCAACCCTGAATATTCATTGAAAGAACAGATGCCGAAGCTGAAGCTTCAATACTTGGGCCACCTGATGCAAAGAGCCAACTCATTAGAAAAGACCCTGATGATGGGAATGATTGAAGGCAGGAGGAGCAGGGGATGACAGAGGACGAGATGGTTGGATGTCATCACTGACTCAATGGACATGAGTTTGAGTAAGCTCAGGAAGATGGTGTAGGACAGGGAAGCCTGGTGTGCTGCAGTCCATGGGGTCACAAAGAGTTGGACACAACTGAGCAACTGAAGAACACCACCATCCATAGAAAAGGTGAATTCAGTTAATCCAAACAGGTATTTCCTTGTAAATCAGCAGTAAAGAATTGTTTGCAGTGCAGGAGATGTGGATTCAGTCCGTGGGTTGAGAAGATCCAGGAAATGGCAACCCACTCCAGTATTCTAGCTTGGGAAATCCCATGGACAGAGGAGCCTGGAGGGCTATATAGTCCATGGGGTTGCAAAAGAGTTAAGACACGACTTAGTGACTAAACAGCAACAATTCCTAGTAAAAAACTTAAGTCAAAGCTGTATCTGATTTGACATATAGTTAGTTCTTCAAACTAACATTTGAGGAAAATATTAGTTGATTAACTACATACTGTATCTATGTATAAATGATGATTAACTTTCTGATGCTTGTTGAAGTATTATAGGAAGATTGCCTAAGAAAGTTAGAATGTTTTGTCTTAGGTCTTAATGTGTTGTGTTTTTTTTTTTTCTTTTAACTTGTCAAAAGGAGATAGAGGCATATAAAGCAATGATTATATTACAGTAAAGAGAGATTTTGTTCTGTCAGCAACAGAACATCTTCCAAGGGAGATAGATGAATGCCCACTCCCAAAGCTTAACTTTGTAACTGCTTGTTCTGTTAGTTTCCTCTCATTCATTTTGCATCCGTGTTAGGCTTGCATCTGTTTATGTACTTGTCTATTATTCATCTACAGGATAACTGCTCAGCAGTCGTTACTTCCTTTCATATCTTTTCTGCATCTTTTGTTTCCATGGGTTGTTTTGGCAATAAAACCAAGAAAAGGGTACAAAGCTTATAAAAAAATACAGTTGGAACATCATGTTTTTACAGCTCTAGGAATGTTATTGCTGATTTCAAAAAGTTGAAAAAAATGTTAAAATGCATTCAGCAAAGTTTAAAGCTCATAGGTATGATAAATTTGAAAATCAGAGAGCATGGAATTTAAAAAGTGCTTTCTACAAGAATTCACTTTTGATCTTTACATGGCAGACTGCTTTGTGCAATTTTCTGTAGACTGTACGTTTTCATATGAAAGTCTCAAGCAATGCAGTCACAGTAATTTCTTACATTTGTATAGCACTTCATCATTTCATCATGTGTTTGCTAATCCGTTATGTACTCTGAACTTTCTAGGTAGATGATTAGTATGTTCATAGTAACTCAAAAAAAAAAAGGAAGAATATGTTAAATTATCTGCTAGGTCAAAAGGTCAATGAATCTCTGAGCCTAGACCAGAATCTACATTTACCAGACATCCATCCAGCCTCGTGAAAACCAGGAAAAACTCCACAGTATAGTTGTCACAGGCTTCTTGTGGACCAATGAGAGTAAAACATAATTTGGAACTCAGTTTATGTAAGCATAGTTCTACGTGTGATTTTAAATTAGTATTGTGTTCTCAAATTCAGAAAGACTCTGCTGCTGCTGCTGCTAAGTCGCTTCAGTCGCGTCCGACTCTGTGTGACCCCATAGACAGCAGCCCATCAGGCCCCCCCGCCCCGTCCCTGGGATTTTCCAGGCAAGAACACTGGAGTGGGTTGCCATTTCCTTCTCCAATGCATGAAAGTGAAAAGTGAAAGTGAAGTTGCTCAGTCATGTCCGACTCTTAGCAACCCCATGGACTGCAGCCTACCAGGCTCTTCTGTCCGTGGGATTTTTCTAGGCAAGAGTACTGGAGTGGGTTGCCATTGCCTTCTCTGGAAATGTCCATTAACCCTGAACATGGGCTTCCCTGGTGATTCAGATGGTAAAGAATCTTCCCACAATACTGAAGACTTGAGTTTGATCCCTGGGAAGAGCCCCTGGAGGATGTCATGGGACTCGGGATTGGGAGCTTGTGTGCACCTGTGGTGGATTCGTGTCGACGTATGGCAAACCCAATAGAGTATTGTAAAGTTAAATTTAAAAATAAATTAAAAAAAAAAAAAAATAGAAGGTCCATAAAGCTTATTCAGATAATCATAAGCAAGACATCTGTAAAATCTCATGAATTCAGAATATGCTTACACTTCTTTCTTTGTGAAAATTGCATTCGTTTACATGAAATGATCTGTAGATTATTAGGACTAATTGCTCTTTTCCTTATTCAGATACATATTAATCTGTTCAATAAGCCTTCACAGCTATGAAGAACATAAATAACTAAAAAGGCAACTGCAGTGTTATTCCTTCATATATAAAGCCCATTAACCATGACAATATTACATTCCTTAAATCTTGATAGGCACAATAAAAGAGTCAATGAAAATCACGATAAAGTCCTTGTATACAATACTATCAATACTTAGGCTTGGTTGAGTTAAAAATGTTGAAAATGTCACACAGAATTGGTTCTGACTAGGGTAAGAATTTTATCTGAATGATGCAAAATACTATATGGTGTGGGATGCCTAAAAGTTTTCTCAGATTTACAACAGTCCTGTGAAAGTGAAAGTCACTCAGTCTTGTTCAACTCCTTGCAACCCCTTGGACTGCAGCCCGCCAGGCTCCTCTGTCAATGGAATTTCCCAGGCAAGAATACTGGCGTGGATTGCCATTTCCTCTTCCCGACTGAAGGATTGAACCCCAGTCTCCTGCATGGCAGGCAGATTCTTTACCCTTTGAGATACCAGAGATTGTTTCAATAAAAGCCAAAGACTTCTACTGGAGCCTATTAAGATAGGCTGCTGCTGCTGCTAAGTCGCTTCAGTCGTGTCCAATTCTGTGCGACCCCATAGACGGCAGCCCACCAGGTTCCCCCGTCCCTGGGATTCTCTAGGCAAGAACACTGCAGTGGGTTGCCAT
>SJYV01011387.1:71228-85956 GCA_006410875.1 Neotragus pygmaeus | reverse complement strand
AAAAAAAAAAAAAAACAACTAGTAAGCCTAAGGAGTCCCTGGAAATTTTAAAAATACTTTTTACTGAATTTGAGAGGCTTCCCTCATAGCTCAGTTGGTAAAGAATTTGCCTGCAATGCAGCTGACCTCGGTTCGATTCCTGGGTCGGGAAGATCCGCTGGAGAAGGGATAGGCTACCCACTCCAGTATTCTGGCCTAGAGAATTTCATGAACTGTATAGTCCTTGGGGTCACAAAGGGTCAGACAGGACTGAGTGACCTTCACTTTCACTTTCTTTCTTTTATTGAATTTGTACAATCTGTGAGTTAATCATTTCACAAACCATTTGGGGACGTTCTCTTCAAGTCTCTTTCAAGTAACTATGACTACAAATATGTTCTTAAAGTCTGTGTGACCTTTATCCTCCTTTTTGCCTCTTGATAAATAAATGACTACCAGTCATTAGAAACTCAAGCACCACCAAGAAATGGTCCAGAAGTGACTTAACTGCTAACTGACTTAGATTTAGTCAGATCATTAATTAAATGTATGGAGCTTTCGCTCATTCCACAGGCATATAATTAAAGTAAATGGTCATTATTAATATTGCTATAGACTATAACATTAATAATTCCTATGCATACTGTATATCAGATAAAAACTCCAACTATAAAAACAATTAGTAATCTTGAATATTCATTAGAAGGATTGATGCTGAAGCTCCAATACTCTGGCCACCATATGCAAAGCACGGACTCATGGGAAAAGGCCCTGATGCTAGGAAAGACTGACGGCAAGAGGAGAAGAGGGCATCAGAGGATGAGATGGTTAGATAGCATCACTGACTCAATTGACATGAGTTTGACTAAACTCTAGGAGATAGTGAAGGACAGGGAAGCCTGGCAATGCTTCAGTCCATGGCTTGCAAAGAGTCAGACATGACTTAGCAAGTGAACAACAACAGAAGCCTGATTTTCTCTTAGTTCAAACATACAATTTCTCCTAGCTAAGATCTTTATCTTAGCATTTTCTTCCATGGTGATTCATAATTCTATAAAGGCTATCAAAATCCTGAATAACTTTGAACATGTGAAGAGGAAAGTGAAGTCGCTCAGTCGTGTCCGACTCTTTGTGACCCTGTGGACTGTAGGCTACCAGGCTCCTGCATCCATGGGATTTCCCAGGCAAGAATACTGGAGTGGGTTGCCATTTCCTTCTCCAGGGGATCCTGCTGACCCAGGGATCGACCCAGGTCTCCCACAATGCAGGCAGACACTTTAACCTCTGAGCCACCAGGGAAGCCCATGTGAAGAGGAGTCCTACCTAAGTCTTAATATACTAAAATTACATATGTGAGTGTTATATCCCTAAACCCAACTCATACAACTTATGAAGAATGACATACAATATTCTACAACACTTATTATGTGTGTCCTAAAATGACTTTTAAGCAGCTTATATGCACTTAACATGAAACATTATGAATTAACAGGCTCTTAAAATTTTAATTGAATTAAAAATGTTCTGTTTTAGCTGGTTGGCTTTTACCTGAAAGTAGGAAAGTAAAGTAAAATGAATGAATAGCATTGATACGCCTGAACTCCAGGGAACTTATATATATCATGAGAAAATTTATGCAGCTATAAGAACAGAAAGAAGGCACATGTGAGAGATATAGCAGGTGAAGTCCCGGAGAAAATATTAAGAAAGAAGCAATTTTATAAATATTATAAAATGATTGCAGATTAGTGATTAAAATAAAGTATAAAGAAACTCCCTTGCAATATCTTATTTTTAGAATTAACAGGTATCAATGAGCTAGCTGAGGTAATAGAACAAATTGTATTACATTACTGACCTGCAGTGATTTATATATTTCAACACATTAGTACAAAAAGGCCAACGTGAAACAAATCAACATTCTCTGGTCCATATTTATTAGGCATATGATGCCTGGCAGACAAGAAAACCTACACTGATTTCATTTGATTCCACCAGTCCCTGACCTGCCTGCAGGCTGACATCATTTTCCTTCATAGAAACCAGTTTCTGGTGGTTACCAGATTTGATCTCATCTAGTGGAGAATGAGTTCTCTTTGAATTACTGGAACGGGGTGTACCCAGGATGGATAAATCAGTCAAAGAGAAAGGCCTCACAGGGCAAAGAAGCAGTAGGGCACCTCTCCTTGCATTGTCCTGAAAATGACCTTGAGAGTGACTTTCTGCAAGGTAAGAGGTAATTCTGTCTCCACTTTGGTGCGGCTTATATCACTCACAGTAAAGGTCACAAATCCTGACAGCCTTCTGTGCTTGAGAATCAGATTACTGTTTGTCTGAGAAGGCGCGCAGAGCCACGCGGCCTGCTTCTCTTAGGAATCTAGGTCAGAATCCATCCAGTAACACCACCCAGGCCCTTCAAAGCAATATCTTACATTGTGGAAATACTTTGAGTGTAGCCTGATGGTTGTTCATAAATTATATTACAACCTGAAGGAAGAAAAAGTTATTCTGCTCTTCTTTTGACTCCGGCTTTTCATAAGGTAAGTTATAAAATTTAATTGGTGACCTTGGAGAAAGGTCATAGTTCTTAAATTCAACTATACCCTTCATAACTTCCAAGTCAATAATAATAACTGAAGATGATGTTAGTGCTTCTAAATTCTATATAAGTCTCATAAATATAGAAGAACCACATCCAAATATATGAAGGCTGTGTGTGTGTGTGTGCGTGTGTGTGTGTGTGTGTGTGTGTGTATGTGTGTGTGAAGCTTTCCGCGTGTTTCTGAGACACTGCAAGAGTTCAGAATTTGGACTTCATGCAAATAGGAAGCAAACACATATTTCTTAATAAAGATGACAATATGAAAATTGGTAATTTGAAGATGATCTGATGGAAAAAGAATTACAGTAATAGAATAATCTTTCTTTGAAAATGTAGTTTGACGTTAAATGCAAAAAAATGAGAAAGTCTATAAGCAAATGCATTAAGCCTATTTTTAGGCAATTTAGCTTTTCTTAGACTAAGAAAAGAAGAGATGGATAAGAAAAAGCTAAAATGTAAAAGGGGAGAGACTTGGAAAGAAACTTGAATGTTGGTCCGAGGCTGTACAAAGGTTGCCAAAGCTGCACCCAGTGCCTTCTAATGAATGGGAGACAGCATTTGCAGTGAAGAAAGTGTGTGCTGTGACTGCAGCGTTTGGAAACCTATCGTTCCTATGGACAGAAATGAACTTTTTGTTCTATCAAGGGGCAGACAGGTCAAAGGAAGTGAATAAAGTGATGGACTGGTCAATGACACACAAGCAATACATTTAAAAATTCCTAGAACTAGATGTAGATGGATGCTTTTTATTTGCTTTTAATATCAAGTAACTAACTCAGATGGAGAAGGCAATGGCACCCCACTCTAGTACTCTTGCCTGGAAAATCCCAGGAATGGAGGAGCCTGGTAGGCTGCAGGCCATGAGGTTGCTAAGAGTTGGACACGACTGAGCGACTTCACTTTCACTTTTCACTTTCATGCATTGGAGAAGGAAATGGCAACCCACTCCAGTGTTCTTGCCTGGAGAATCCCAGAGACAGAGAAGGCTGGTAGGAGGCCGTCTATGGGGTTGCATAGAGTTGGACACGACTGAAGTGACTTAGCAGCAGCAGCAGCAGCAACTAACTCAGATATCCTGATTTTTATCTTCAAAAGTCAAGGTCATATGCTGAAATTACTAACATCTCATCCACCTAAGACATACTCAACATAGGGAAAGCACAATTTTAGCTCCTGATATGGCATTTCAGTTTCCAAAGCAAACAGATTCAGGAATGTCTTTTGAAGCATTAGCACACCAAAGCACACTGCTATTTAAATACTTCATGTAGACAAAAAATATTCAAGTTGGATTATTTCTTTAGCATACTATATCTGATACATAAAATCTCCCCTCTTAATAGTATTACTGTCCTCCCAATAAAACTGAGATGACAATTACCTTGGACTGTAGCCTCTTTCTGAAATTTTATATTGTCAATGTTTCCTTCGAAATAACACTTACTTTAAAAGCTGGACACAACTACTGAGCGACTTTCACTTCATTTTATCCTTTTATTTCTACAGCCATGCCATAATCTGAACCTAAACTGAGAGTCACAGTAACTGATTTCTAGCCCCATCTTTGGTGTTTGATACTGGTCAAATCTTCTAACTTTACTTCTCATTTTAATAATAAACATGATCCAAGCCTTGAATAATGAGAATAATGTTAAAAAGATAGAGAAGGAAGTAAGAATGAGTTTATCCACCATCATTCTTTTTAATAATTTTCTCACAATTTATTTTTTCATAAAATCTTTGAGCAGTATCACTAAATGCCAACCACTCCACGGAGGAGGCAAAGATTGCTAAATGCAAATTCCTATTATTGATATTTTCCTTCTATATAAGATATTATGAGGGATTTTGTGGGAGTGTCGGGGGGCAGAGATCTACTTTACAGGTGCTTATTACTACATAAAGAGACTTCTAGCAAAATGAGAAAGACTGGGGAAGACATAAAGAGGAAATAGAACATGATCCAGGCCTTGAATAATGAGAATGATGTTAAAAAACTAGAGAAGGAAGTCAGAATGAATTTACCCACCACTGTTCTTTTTAACAATTTTCTCAAAATTCATTTCATCATAAAATCTTTGAGCAGTGTCACTAAATGCCAACAGCTAATTTTCCCACAGCTTTCATTATCTTTACTCTTTATAGTTCATCTGTAGAGAGAGAGGTATAGGAAACAGTTTTTGAGGGGAGAGAGGAATGATAATCATGGAAATGTCATAAAGGAGTCTTCCCAAAATCTGAAACTAATCTATCAGATTCATTTATATGAGGAAATACACACACACACAAACATTCACACACACTATGATAAACTTTGGTAATAATAAAAGAAAAGGCTATCTGGTAAAATAATTACCTCCTGAAAATGTTGATGAAAACTCAAATTCTAATTACTATTATTTAGTGATGTGGTCAGGTAAAGAAGATTGAAATTTGACTGCAGTTAAGTAAAAACGACAACAAAATGACATGCTTAATGGTATCATGACCTTTGGGGAAAATATCTTACGAAACAAAAGAAGGAAGGTGAATGAGCCAGTGAGCACGTGAAAAGAGGTATTCGAGAAGTTAGTGGGCTTCCCAGGCGTCTCAGTGGTAAAGTAATTGTGCCAACACAGGAGACGTGAGTTCAATCCCTGGGTTGGGAAGATTCCCCTGGAGAAGGAAATGGCAACCCACTCCAGTATTCTTGCCTGGAGAATGCCATACAGTCCCTAGGGCTGCAAAGAGTCAGACACGACTGAGCAACTAAACCACAACAGTGAAAATCTTCTGTGCTAAGAATGGCATATAACTCATTGTACAACTATGTAACAAGTTATAATTCTAAAGAATGCACTCAGTAGCTTTTGAAATAAAATTCTATGTTTTTGCTTTGGTTTTGGGGGGGAGAGGGTGCTAAAGAACTAGGGGTAACTAAGAAATGAGGCACAGTGATAAGGCCTGTGAGTTTGGGTCTGTTCCCTTTCCTGGGTCCTGGCTGGCTGGCCCTGGCTATCAGAACTGGATTATCTAATGTCTCCTGAAAGGCCTGTATTACCTAGTCTTAATAATTGATTATTAACCACTGAAATAGCTACCGCTCCCTATTTCTCTATCCTTAATGCTCTTATGTCTGAAATCTCTCTGGCAACCATTTTTTTTTTTCCCACCTGCCAGATTAGAGTTTTGAATACAGTAATGAGGACAATTTTTTAAAACACCTGCAATAAAATCTTTTTCTGCTTGGAGGTGAAAATTAAAAGGCCTCTCCACTTCCTCTGTCCTCCACCACGGTGAGTGCCTCCGCCACACTCACCACTCCACTTCTCCCAGTCTTCCCTGTCGGCCTCTCCCCCTGCACCCTGCCATGCTCCACAAGAGGACGGATCTGCTTGGCTCCATCAGTCACCTTCTGAAGTGAGCTCGTCTGTTTGGCTCATCCTCGTGTGGAGAACAGTCCACTCTTCTCCAGAATACACTGCAGAGATGTGACTTTGGTTTAAGTATGAATGGTTATCTGGTATCAGTTATGACCAATTTAATAGGATCTGAAAAATGATTTTATGCTTAGATGCCAAAACGTGGTTGCTACGTGGTTCATGAGGGTTATGGGGAAATTTTTTTTTGAGTTATTTTTGGCTCTCCAATGTAAATATGAAACATTTTCCTAATAACAAGGCATTTAAACTCAACGACATTTGGTTTTCCTTTCATTTGTGAAGAAGAGGAAGAAGAAAGAGATGAAGGAATAGAAGAAGAAGAATGAGGAGAAAAATAACAAAAATAGCTACATTTCATATAGGCAAAAATCTGAAACACAGAGGGAATGAAAAACTTTGGGGAGGATATGACAAGTATCAAAATTTGAATTGAATGCAAGATGCTTGCCTTGTACTGCTATCACCTGAATCCCAGAATGGACTCCATGTTCTTTGTAAGAGTTCTTCTCTACACTCTTGTGCTTATCATATGTTTTACCAATCTTTCCCACACACAGACACACACACAGAGTACTTCATATATTTCAATTATTTTAAGCTACTTCTAGATACTTAAAAATCTTTTCTAAATGTCCAGAACTGTGTTTGTTTCCTTGCTTTTCCTTGAGGGCAAACACAGTAGCATGTTATCAAGTTTACCCTAAAAGATAGGAAATAAAAACTAGAACCGAATTGAGTTTCCCTGCTTTTTAAAATCCCATCTCAAACCGTTGCTTAATACTTCACATAGAATTCTTCCTTCTGTACATATTCAAAAATACTGATGATTTCCCAAGAGTGAACAATGCTCCTTAGCACTGAGAAGTGTAAACAATAGGATTTTTCTTTTCTTCTTGGCAGAGCCGTCAATGGAAACTGAAGGAAGTCTCACATCTGATCCATTAAATTAACTTCAAAAGAAAAATTCACAAATTTCTTTCAAGTAAAAATGATTACAGCAAGAAAAAGGGTTATAAAATAAAATACAGATGTGGAGGACAAGGGGATGAAGTCTAAGTGGGTTGTCAAACCAATTAAATTTGCCTTCTCTTAAAGTTGTCCCCATTGTTGGAGTAAGAATTATTGGAAATCAAAACAAACTTGAAAAGTCTTGTTGAAAGACAGATATAAATGTTGCAACAAAGATGAAAACATTCCCATATTAAGCCTTGGAAAAAATAAAATAATTTAATTAGAGGCGTTTTAATGATTAAAATATTTTAATATTAATCACCCTCCTATTGCTACTACACATAATGCAATCAGCAGAGTCAATATGGGTATACTCTTATAATGACAAACGCCAAGACACAGAATTCAATTAAAGACATTTCACTCTACTTGAAGCATGTCCCTTGGCCCCTAATTAAGTGGGGAAAAAAACAACAACCTATAAAAAGTATTTTGAAATATTTTCAGAGACCTGTAAACAGGAACCATAGCCAGAGGTTACTTGCAGACCTCTCTGCTGTTTCAAAGGCAAGAGTGGAGAAGAAAGCTAAAGTCTTTTCCAAAGACTTTCACACAGAGAATAATACTATGAATACCAGCTTCCAGCTCCCAGACTCACCTCCCTCTCCTAATTCTCTCACTGTGGTTTGCGAAAAAGCTCCACTTCTTTACTGGATTATCATCCTAGCTTTTTCTCCTCATCTTCCCTTCACAGCTTTTAGCAAAATTATTGAGCTTTATTTTCTACACTTCCTCACCTGCCATTCACTCTTCTGTAACTGCATTCAAGCTTTGATCATGTGCTCTGACCCCACTGAACCTGTACCAGAAAAGATCATTGAGGTCCTGATAAGTATTAGACATAATGCACATATATTTCATTTCTTTTTCTCTTGAACTTTAGGGGGCTTGTGAACAACTCTTTCCAGAAATTCTCTTGTTTCAATCTCTTCATTCTAATGTCCTCTTACAATTCTCCTCATTGTTTATTTACCATTCCTTTTAAAGCTCAGTACTTCTTTTCCCCATTATATTAACTCTTCCCTGGTGGCTCAGACACAAAGAATCTGCCTGCAGTGTGGGACACCTGGGCTCAATCCCTGGGTTGGTTCAATCCCTGGGTTCAGGAAGATCCCCTGGAGAAGGAAATGGCAATTGAGTCCAGTATTCTTGCCTGCAGAATTCCATGGACAGAGGAGCCTGGCGGGCTACAGTCCACGGGGTCACAAACAGTCAGGTACAACTAAGCAACTAACTAGACTTTCGAAGAGCCAGTCCTTTTATTTGCTTATCTATGGAGTCTTTGTTTTCTAGTAAATCAGTTCCTATTATTACCTTTTATATGATTTTCCCCTTACATGATTTTTGCATTTATGCTATTTTCCTAACATTCTAAGTTAATTTATTAACTCATTAATTTTCAGTCTTTCTTCATTCCTAGTACTTACATTATAGCTAGATATTTTTCCCTCTAAATATTGAGTTACAACAAAGTAAATAGCAGCATCATGAGAAACATAGAAGAAATGTGAGTAAAGAGCGAGTAAGGGCCAGGAGTAAGTACTTGTTCTGTGAGTCTTTTCTAATTAAATAATAAGTGTAACTCATATTGGGTCTAAGCTTTAAGCTATCTGAGCCTGCACTAATGAATTGCACCTTTAACAAAAACACAGATATGATACATATTTATTATCTTAGTAAACAGATGTCAATGTAAAACAATGGTATTCTTTATTTGGAAGTGTCCTGACTAGGAAAAATAAAATAAACCAAAGGACCATGATGAGTATAAACTGATGTGCATAGCAGTACAAGGACTTCCTTGTGACTGTGAAAAGCCTTTATATTAATAAATCCTGCTTAACATTCACTGTGTTTAAAACCGATAAGGCTTTGTGTTAGATATCACTTCCCTGATATCCTTAATTTCTGATGAGCACCCAGAATACAATGATGTGTTTGTGTTAGAGATAGGAAGACTTGAGCTTGGGGAAGGAACTTTGGATAGGAAGAGGAATACAGATTCTTTTCTGTTGGTGCCTTAAGTTTCTTTTTTTTTTTTTTCATAGTCAAGAATCAATAGACTTTCTGAATTAAATGCATTTTGGACTTGTAGCCCAGAGGAATAACTAAAGATACATTTTCAAGACCGAAATACGCAATTTACAAACTGCTGAATTTAGAGTGAAATGCAACAGGACACTTTGTCTTATAGCTTCCTTGCATAATCCAAGAACATTTAATCAGTTCAAATTTGCCTGAATGGAAGAGAACAAAAATTGCTAGAGGGTGAAAGAGATGGGAGGGAACAACCCAGAGATGGCAACTGCAGCTGTAGCTCTCCAATGGCAACAAGTGTTATGGAAATACAAATAAGCACAATCAAGTCTATGTACAGCAGAAACTTGGTCTTTGGTACAAAGAGGAACAGACTTTTCACAGTTGATTTAATTTGCCCATGTCACAAGATGGAATAAATGACTCAATAAGGAATGAAAAAGGGATCTGGAGCTCTAGGGTAAGTGTGTTTCTTTAACTAGGGTCCACCTCTCTCTCTTAAAAAAAAAAAAAGTGATTAGCCCTAGGAAAATCTGTAGCTTTTAAATTATTATTGGAAGGCATTTATTTTAAAACAAGAAAATTCTGATTCTTAAAGCATGAATCAAATACTTCTCTAATTTAGAATGCAGATGTCTTATGTATTTGTCTATGAAATTTGTTCAACGGGTTTGAAGCAACTATTCAATAGCACAGCTTTTTTCCCCCTTGAACTCTACATCATTTCCTGTTAACATGATTTAAGAAATTCCTTGGACATCCATCTCTTTCCTACCTAGATTACAGATTCACTAATGGGCATTGATGGTCTCTGTCCTACCTAGTGAAAATTTTCACTGAAAGAAAAAAGTTAAAAGCAAACTCAGAAGTATACAACTATGCTCAATAAACTTTTACATAAAAGGGCTATTTCAAATATTTATCAACAAGAATTATTATTTTTTTTAATGCAACACTGGCAACATAACAAGGTTTGTTAACTTCAATGAGATTTTTTGTATTTGTTCAAAATACAGTAAATGTTCATCCAGTTAAGTGAACATATTTAAAATGTTGATTTTCATTGTATTTGCCTTACAACTCTGCAGTATATGATACTGTCAATGGAAAGCTATGGGTTTCTCTTTTTAAATAAGCAATAGGTACTTCTGATATGTCATTGAAACATTAACATCGTATAAATTTTTAATTGCATTTCCTCCTATTCCTCTTTTCACCTTTGATCTAATGTTAAATGGTGTGTCTTAATTTCACAAGAATTATATAAAATAAATACAATTTGTTGAGCACTTTATCTTCTTGATTGGCAATTATGCATGTCCTGACTTTGAAACTTTATTGCCGATTAAAAACAGATTAAAACACACGCACATATACACACACAACCTTGAATTTGCTTAGGAAAGAAATCCATCAAAATAAATAATTCATATTGGGATGGACTGAAATCTAGTCTTTTAGGAGGTGCCAACAGATGGTTTACATTTATAGAATGCACACTTGCTGACTTCCAAACAGAAATTAAAATTCATAAAGTATGTCATTAGTACTCCTTATAAGCAGGATTATGTTTATGATATGATTTTGGATTTTCCCAGGTGAACAGTTTTCCATCATAATTTTACTAAGAAAAAAGTGAAACAAACTGCTTTCCAGTTACTATTTTGTGTTAGCAAGTTTAAAATTAAACTTGTGTTGCTGGTGATCATCCAGCAACATAAGCCAGTGGGCTCACAGCTAGATGAGACTGTTGTTTTCATGACATCCAAGATATCATAAGAACTCCTAGACATTACCCATCATTCAAATAAAAGGGATTATTACAAATAATAAAATAAGGCAGCATCTCCAGCTTTCAATTCTTATTGCATCAGTAAGGTTAGGAACTTTCAACCTATATAATTAAGAGTGAGACTTCAGCTTATTAAAGGTCAGCCAACTAGACATTTTTAGTTAATTTTAGCCACTCTTGGGGTCTATGTGCGACCACTTAATACCGTGGAATTACAGTAACATTTCATTTCTGTGAACCTTACTACTAACCAAAATGTTAACATTTAACTAAGGTTATGATTAAAACTTGCTTTAAGCCCACAGAAAGATATGCTTTATAGATCATTAAGATTTTGTCTACCCAATAGAAAGGGAATATTGTCAACTATACATTGACTCCAATTAAAAGTCAAGAAAACCATTATAAAAAATAATTCTGGGACTTTATTCACCAAGTGCAGTTAGCTAAATAAATATCAAAGCTTCTTTAGAATGACTGCATTTACACTTGCAGAATGTAAGAAGATTAAATAAATGAACTGGGCAATTGCTTGATGATTTTAACTATGTTTTAACTGCTTTAAATTATGCAAGGTATGCTTTTTCATTCCCTTCTTCAACATACTGGGTTGGTTGATGTCAAAATAATTCAGACAAATATTACAGTGGCAAAAAGCTGTCATTTCAGTCAAATATATATATTTGGGTATCACAGAAATAAAGCAACTAATGCATAGACTGGATTTGCTATTTTTCAAGCAATATTTTCCAAATGTGTATAGCTAGCTCCTTCATATTTTTATGCAGAAATAAGTGCTGGTATGAATTATTTGAAGAAATAAAATTGTTTCCCTTTGTAAACTGCAGATGGTGAAGGATGAGAGACAGAAGTTTTGGACACAGCTATTCAAAACCACCTAGAATTAGGTGGACATTTTTGCTTTTTTAGGACTGACTTGATATTCTGTTTAGAAATTAAAATAGACATTGTATTTAGATTTCAATTAATCCATAATAAATTTAATATAGAGTATACACATGATCAGGCTTCCCTGGTAGTTCAGCTGATAAAGAATCTGTCTGCAATGCAGGAGACCTGGGTTCAATCCCTGGGTGGGGAAGATCCCCTGGAGAAGGGCAACCCACTCCAGCATTCTTGCCTAGAGAATCCCATGGACAGAGGAGCCTGGTGGGCTACAGTCCGTGGGGTCCCAAAGAGTCGGACAGGACTTAGTGACCAAGCACAGCACAGCACATACACATGATCAAATATAGGATTGAGCAAGGTCCTCTTCCTTAACATGGATGTAGGAAGAAACCAAAACATGGTCTATACAGCTATATTTTATTCTAACACAGAAAATAATTTTTGCTATTTAAAAAAAGGTACATTATTGGTATCTTTTAACTGTTTAAGTACCAGGATTTAATATTCCTATGGTCTGATTCTTTTTCAACTAGACATGCAGTATTCCAAAAGATATCCTTATGAACACAAAACAAAAACAAATTCTTCCCTGTAAAGCTTCCTAATGAAATAACTTGAGAACAAACTGTGAGAATAAGACTGCTTAGTAAAATCTGCTTTATATGTTACAGAAGACTTTGAATAAATTCTGGGGTTTTGTGGTGAATAATTAAGAATGGGGAGTTATCTTCTCTGGCCTTAAGTTAAGAGAGGTATAGTGAGGGCAGAGGGAGTTTTCTAGAGAGTCAGAGCTCCCCAGATGGTAACACAGAATTTGAATTTTTAGCTTCTCAAAATAAACTCAATATCTAATGGTGTTGAGTGGAAAGAGCCATCTCTTTTACCTTGTAGCAAGGCTGAAACCCAGATGGATACACTGTACCTGGAGGAATGGCTGGGTGCCTCCTGGGCTCAGAGCCAGGGACCTGCCACAGGGCAACTGCAAAGCATAGTTCAAGCAGATGGAGCTGTGAAACACCCAGACAGAAAGAGGATATGAGATGCCACACATAGGGTTCTGGCCAAACCAGCTCCTACTAGTCAGACCACAGTAAGCTGTAGCTCAAAACAACAAACTGTAGCTCAAGTCAAACTGTAGCTCAGAACTGGACAAGCAGCAGATGAGCAAGACAAGGTTTATCACTCTCAGACTCAAGGGAGATAGAAGACACTTTATCCAACAAGTCACACTTTTCCTTCCTATCATGAGGTGAGTTAGGCCATACCCCTCTTATCACACATCCAGATGAGATCTTGAAAATCTGAGAAGGGGGTGTACATTTTATCTTAGAATCACTAAACATTATGTAAAGAGATTCATCAGGTGTCTTAAGTGCATTTTAAAACAGATAGGACTATTATTTTTTTTTCTTTCCTGCTACTCAGCAGGTGGTAGTAAATCAGACCTGATTAATTATTGGTAAAATAAACTAAATGTTGTCTACATACCTGAGTAAACTATAAGTCTGCAACCTTTTAAAAGTGATGACATACCTTACAACTAGATGAAGGAGGAAACCATGAAAAGATAACTTTTTAGTATTCATATATTTTTATAAAAATCTCTCTGAAAAAGCCATGCCAAACACGAGTTTAGCTTTTCTACTTTAAATAAGCCCAAAGATAAATGAAAACATTTGTTTCCAGGGATACCTCAGTAGGACATCTAGGAATGTTTTTGTTGTTTTGTTTCCCCGGTAGGAATCCTAAAACGATCATAAGTCCTGATCATAATTACTTAAGAGTATGGCTTACCTAAGAGTATGGCTTCCCAGGTGGTGCATTGGTGAAGAATCCATCTGCCAATGCCAGAAACTCAGGAGACATGGGTTCGACCTCTGGGTCGGGAAGATCCCCTGGAGGAGGGCATGGCAACCCATTCCAGTATTCTTGCCTAGAGAAATCCATGGACAGAAGAGCTTGGTAGGCTGCAGCCCCTGGGGTTGCAGAGGGTTGGACCTGACTGAGCAATTGAGCATGCTGTTAGGGTATAGGCTCAACTCTTGTGAGTGGCAGAGATTATCAGTGAACAGGGCCTACCCCTTAAAAAGGCTAAGGAGCTACTGTGTTTGCACTTTTGGGAACTTCAACTCATTGTATAAGAAATGTGACTACTCTCATGGAGTGAACTTTAGAGAGGTCCCGTGGAGAATGAAGTCTCAAGCCTACAGGGAAAGAAAGGGAGGCCAAATTGTCCAAGCATCCCAGCGGCGGTGCAGCATGTGAGTGAGATGTCTTGGATGTTTCCTCCCATTTCTGCACCTGGATGAACCACAGCCTCGGCCGATATCACCAGGAGCAGAAAACCTGCCAAGCTGAATGCAGTAAATACACATAATCATGGGAAAAGAAAATGGTCGTTTAAGTCACACAAGTCTAGGTTGGTTTAGCGACAAAAACACACATACACACATGTTACATGGCAATAAAGCTGAAACATTACCAGAAGTATGGTTTTGCTAAAACATAAACCAGTCAATCCTAAAAGAAATCAACCCTGAATATTCATTGGAAGGGCTGACACTATAGCTCCAATACTTTGGCCACCTGATGCAAAGAGCCAACTCACTGGAAAAGACTGATGCTGGGATAGATTGAGGGCAGGTGGAGGGGGCGACAGAGGATGAGATGGTTGGATAGCATCACTGACTCAATGGACATGAGTGTGGGCAAACTTCGGGAGATAGTGAAGGACAGGGAAGTCTGGCGTGGTGCAGTACATGGGTCACCAAAGAGTTAAGACTTAGCGATGGAACAACAACAAACCAAAAACATGTAGCATGGTCTTTCTGACAGGGATCAGGCAGAATCTGGAAGGGAAGGACTTTGAGAAGATGGTCATGAGAGCTGGAAGGCTTCTTCTTTCAGCTTTCCATCCTTGACTCACATTTATGTGACAGCAACTTCACCTTCCTGTCTCTGGTAGGGTTTTTTTTT
>SJYV01011387.1:35509-69288 GCA_006410875.1 Neotragus pygmaeus | reverse complement strand
CAAAGAGTCGGACAGGACTTAGTGACCAAGCACAGCACAGCACATACACATGATCAAATATAGGATTGAGCAAGGTCCTCTTCCTTAACATGGATGTAGGAAGAAACCAAAACATGGTCTATACAGCTATATTTTATTCTAACACAGAAAATAATTTTTGCTATTTAAAAAAAGGTACATTATTGGTATCTTTTAACTGTTTAAGTACCAGGATTTAATATTCCTATGGTCTGATTCTTTTTCAACTAGACATGCAGTATTCCAAAAGATATCCTTATGAACACAAAACAAAAACAAATTCTTCCCTGTAAAGCTTCCTAATGAAATAACTTGAGAACAAACTGTGAGAATAAGACTGCTTAGTAAAATCTGCTTTATATGTTACAGAAGACTTTGAATAAATTCTGGGGTTTTGTGGTGAATAATTAAGAATGGGGAGTTATCTTCTCTGGCCTTAAGTTAAGAGAGGTATAGTGAGGGCAGAGGGAGTTTTCTAGAGAGTCAGAGCTCCCCAGATGGTAACACAGAATTTGAATTTTTAGCTTCTCAAAATAAACTCAATATCTAATGGTGTTGAGTGGAAAGAGCCATCTCTTTTACCTTGTAGCAAGGCTGAAACCCAGATGGATACACTGTACCTGGAGGAATGGCTGGGTGCCTCCTGG
Organism: Neotragus pygmaeus; assembly: GCA_006410875.1. Taxonomy (NCBI): domain Eukaryota; kingdom Metazoa; phylum Chordata; class Mammalia; order Artiodactyla; family Bovidae; genus Neotragus; species Neotragus pygmaeus. Next base: position 68,623 of record SJYV01011387.1, on the reverse strand, counting down.
GCTCAGAGCCAGGGACCTGCCACAGGGCAACTGCAAAGCATAGTTCAAGCAGATGGAGCTGTGAAACACCCAGACAGAAAGAGGATATGAGATGCCACACATAGGGTTCTGGCCAAACCAGCTCCTACTAGTCAGACCACAGTAAGCTGTAGCTCAAAACAACAAACTGTAGCTCAAGTCAAACTGTAGCTCAGAACTGGACAAGCAGCAGATGAGCAAGACAAGGTTTATCACTCTCAGACTCAAGGGAGATAGAAGACACTTTATCCAACAAGTCACACTTTTCCTTCCTATCATGAGGTGAGTTAGGCCATACCCCTCTTATCACACATCCAGATGAGATCCTGAAAATCTGAGAAGGGGGTGTACATTTTATCTTAGAATCACTAAACATTATGTAAAGAGATTCATCAGGTGTCTTAAGTGCATTTTAAAACAGATAGGACTATTATTTTTTTTTCTTTCCTGCTACTCAGCAGGTGGTAGTAAATCAGACCTGATTAATTATTGGTAAAATAAACTAAATGTTGTCTACATACCTGAGTAAACTATAAGTCTGCAACCTTTTAAAAGTGATGACATACCTTACAACTAGATGAAGGAGGAAACCATGAAAAGATAACTTTTTAGTATTCATATATTTTTATAAAAATCTCTCTGAAAAAGCCATGCCAAACACGAGTTTAGCTTTTCTACTTTAAATAAGCCCAAAGATAAATGAAAACATTTGTTTCCAGGGATACCTCAGTAGGACATCTAGGAATGTTTTTGTTGTTTTGTTTCCCCGGTAGGAATCCTAAAACGATCATAAGTCCTGATCATAATTACTTAAGAGTATGGCTTACCTAAGAGTATGGCTTCCCAGGTGGTGCATTGGTGAAGAATCCATCTGCCAATGCCAGAAACTCAGGAGACATGGGTTCGACCTCTGGGTCGGGAAGATCCCCTGGAGGAGGGCATGGCAACCCATTCCAGTATTCTTGCCTAGAGAAATCCATGGACAGAAGAGCTTGGTAGGCTGCAGCCCCTGGGGTTGCAGAGGGTTGGACCTGACTGAGCAATTGAGCATGCTGTTAGGGTATAGGCTCAACTCTTGTGAGTGGCAGAGATTATCAGTGAACAGGGCCTACCCCTTAAAAAGGCTAAGGAGCTACTGTGTTTGCACTTTTGGGAACTTCAACTCATTGTATAAGAAATGTGACTACTCTCATGGAGTGAACTTTAGAGAGGTCCCGTGGAGAATGAAGTCTCAAGCCTACAGGGAAAGAAAGGGAGGCCAAATTGTCCAAGCATCCCAGCAGCGGTGCAGCATGTGAGTGAGATGTCTTGGATGTTTCCTCCCATTTCTGCACCTGGATGAACCACAGCCTCGGCCGATATCACCAGGAGCAGAAAACCTGCCAAGCTGAATGCAGTAAATACACATAATCATGGGAAAAGAAAATGGTCGTTTAAGTCACACAAGTCTAGGTTGGTTTAGCGACAAAAACACACATACACACATGTTACATGGCAATAAAGCCGAAACATTACCAGAAGTATGGTTTTGCTAAAACATAAACCAGTCAATCCTAAAAGAAATCAACCCTGAATATTCATTGGAAGGGCTGACACTATAGCTCCAATACTTTGGCCACCTGATGCAAAGAGCCAACTCACTGGAAAAGACTGATGCTGGGATAGATTGAGGGCAGGTGAAGGGGGCGACAGAGGATGAGATGGTTGGATAGCATCACTGACTCAATGGACATGAGTGTGGGCAAACTTCGGGAGATAGTGAAGGACAGGGAAGTCTGGCGTGGTGCAGTACATGGGTCACCAAAGAGTTAAGACTTAGCGATGGAACAACAACAAACCAAAAACATGTAGCATGGTCTTTCTGACAGGGATCAGGCAGAATCTGGAAGGGAAGGACTTTGAGAAGATGGTCATGAGAGCTGGAAGGCTTCTTCTTTCAGCTTTCCATCCTTGACTCACATTTATGTGACAGCAACTTCACCTTCCTGTCTCTGGTAGGGTTTTTTTTTTTTTTTCCCCCAAGCCAGAGCTCATTCTAAAAACAAATATGTCATGTCAGATTTTAAAACTTTCACAGTAACTTCTTTAGAAATTGGATAAAAAATTTCACTTTTGTACCTGGTACTTCATGATCATGCTTTTTTACCTCTAGCCCCAACCATCAGCACATCTTTTTGGCTTCAGGAACTTTTCTCTATGTTTGGAATACCTCCCTTTCTCTTGCATTTTCCTTTTTGTTTTTTCCTTAGAAATTTTAGTTCATATGTGATTCAACTTATGACATAAACTTCCACACTCCTCTACTACCCACTCATACTGTTAGTTGCTCCAACTTTTCTTATCTCCTGATAGTCACATTCCTTTCATATTCCAAATCTTTTCCTTGACTGAGCTATTCTCAAAATGTCTTTTTGGTGTTTCTTTTGGGAAATCTCTCCCCTGTTTTCCAAAACTGAGTTAGGATGCTACGTTATCCCATCCTTGTCCCAGTAACTGCATTTTCCAGCTATCTGTTTATGTGTATTTTCCCTTTAGGTTCTCACTCTATTGAAGGCAAGAACTATGTCTATTTCTCTCTAGCCTAAGCACTGATAATAGTATCTGGCACATAGTATGTTCTTTAAATATATTCTGAATAAATGGATAAGTTAGAAAATGAAAAATGATTGAGCCAAGCAGTTGTTCATTTTTTCATAACATAATACTCTTTCTGGCAAAGTAAACATACATAAAATGTCTTCCAGTTTGGGGTTTTAATGTGAGTTTTAGTGTGCCACTTGCTTTTATTGCAAGGGGATTATATAGTGAAAATGGTAGTTAAAACAGGGTAGTTTGGGTTGTTGTTGAAGTACCCTCTTGTCCTTGGCCCAGACTAAGTAGGTAAATGCTACTGAGTGTATGTTAGTGCTACATAAAAGGCAACCTTTTCTATGGTGGTCTATTCTCTGTGCTCATTCAATTGTTATTTTACAAAGCAAATAGCTATCAGTGTGTAGAGAAGCTATCAAGCTCTTATAGATGGTTTTAAAATACTGTTTTTAGTTTGTATGTCTTCAAATTGCACTTAAATAACACAGTTATTTTTGACTGATTGATTCTAAGAATTTTGCTATTACAGCCAAACTATGACATTTTGCATCATATATTTTTAGCATTTTTAAAGAATGAAATGCTTTTCTATTTTTTTAAAATGATTTTTCATTTTGAGTTTCAGCCAAATATCTCAAAAATCCATAGCTCCTAGAACTCAGAGAAAATTAGCAAGGCCAAATAAAATATATGTGGCTTACAGCTGCAGCTGTATATTTTAAAGAAAGCTAATATATCGACTGGTTCTTAGAAGAGCATTCATAATTGCTGTCTTTGAAAAATGTTTGCAGCTATAAAGGCTAGAGATGATGTCATTTTGCTGCTACAGGTAGAGGCTTCTGTGTGTTTGACCTTTTAAGCATTTCTATTGAGATTCTAAATACCAATGTACCAAAATATATTCACCATTATTTATCCAACATGTCCAAAATAAAACAATATTCCACTGTATCATTTTATGTTTTTATACAATTTTACTCTCTGGTTATTTTAATGGCTCAGTTGCCTTTAAATACACAAAGAAATATATATTGTTTTAACTAAATGGACAATGTTCATTTTAATACAGTCTCATAACTTAAAATGATCATCTAATCCATTTCCTTGATACTAATATTAGATCACCAACAGCATTATAATGCAGTAATACTTAAGCAAGGAAATGTGCTTCAGTGTAACTGAAGCTTTTGTCTTTTAATTTCTCTGTCATTAGTCATTGGAAAGACTGATGCTGAAGCTGAAACTCCAATACTTTGGCTACCTGATGGAACAGCTGACTCATTAGAAAAGACTCTGATGGGGAAAGATTGAGGGCAAGAGGAGAAGGGGAGGTCAGAAGATGAGATGATTGGATGGCATCACTGACTCAATGGACATGAATTTGAGCAAACTCTAAAAGATGGTAAAAGACAGGGAAGCCTGGCATGCTGCAGTCCATGGGGTCTCAAAGAGTTGGACATGACTTAGCGATTGAACAACAACAACATTACCTTTTATTTTAAAACCAATTTCACTTGAAATATAGATTATGAGCACATTGGATCCCTCTAGAGTTATCTGTTGTATACGAGACATACTGGTGCATAGGTGCATATCTTTGCAACTCTTCCAGGATGTGGCAGATTAAAGCTGCCATAATTGTTTGATGTTTTTCCTATCATGTCCTAGAAAGCTCTGGATTGTTTAAATCAGAAGACAACAGCAGAGGTGATACTGTGCCAATTTTTGGGGAAGCCCTTAGGAAAACTGGCATCCTCCACCTCCTGTCTGTTGGAACCATTAGATAGACCCACATGGACTGGGCCTTTCAGCTCTACACTAGGGCCGAACTGGTGTCCAGGAAGTGACATGATCCCAGTCATACCACAGGGAACAGAAGAAATACTCAACAAATTACTGACCCAAAGAACCTTGAATTTTACTAAACTGTTGTTGTCTTAAGTCACTAAACTTTGAGCATTTTGTTATAAAACAAGAAATAATCAGAACATAGGGCTTCTCATGTGGCTCAGTGGTAAAGAATCCATTTGCCAATGGAGGAGATGCAAGAGAACCAGGTTTGATCCCTAGGTTGGAAAGATCCCCTGGAGAAGGTGATGGGTACCCACTCCAGTATTCTTGCCTGAAGAATTCCAGGACAGAGGAGCCTGATGGGCTATAGTACAAGGGGTCGTGGAAGAGTCAGAAACAACTTAGTGACTAAATAACAGCAAGGGTAAATGGTGTGAATCTCTGGCTTGACACTCCATATTGTGAATCTCTTTCATGAAACTATTTCAGAACCATTCTAATAACTAGGCTACAATGGGCTAAACATCTAAATATCAGAAACTAATTCATTGTAAGAATATACAGAAATAATGAAATAATTAAGTCCTCAAACCCAGGGCTAAAGAAAAATCCCAGGGATGGCAACCAAGTATTACCCTATGTTTATGTCTGTTTTAGAGATATCAGGTCTGTTAGTTTCTAGCCCACTGATCTAATCACTGAACAGAACAATCTGACTTGCAGATTTTAAACATCTATCTTAAACACCAAAACAACACAAATACACTCCACGTACTTTTCATCACCAATTTTATAAGTCATCTTATAAAGATTCTGTGAGCTAAGTAAGCAGTGAATTCACCTACCACCCACAGGCAGCTGCTTCTTGGGAGGAATTAATCTTCAATGGCAATAAATAAATAAAGCAAAAATGGAATGAAAAAGAACATATACATTTTAGTATTCATATATTGTGTACATATGTGTATAAATACAAGATTCTTTAAGCATATGCAAGATTATTGATTTAGAATTCAAAATGAAGAGATGCTCAAAGAATCTTCAGAATAACAATGTAAAAGCATATAAGAAATTCTTCTTCTTCTTCTTGGTTTCTTTTAAAATTTAAAACTGAAGCTAGCATGATTTAAGAAATAANGAATTCAAAATGAAGAGATGCTCAAAGAATCTTCAGAATAACAATGTAAAAGCATATAAGAAATTCTTCTTCTTCTTCTTCTTGGTTTCTTTTAAAATTTAAAACTGAAGCTAGCATGATTTAAGAAATAAACATGTTTTAGAGAATATAGAATCTTTGGGAATTCCTAGCATTACTAATTGATTTTGGAGAAAGTACATCTTGTTTTCCTTTAAGAAAAGCATGAAAATCTTCTGTTGGTTGAACAATTTAATTAAAAGTATAATATATTTACAAAGTATAACATATTTAGAATACACACTAAACATTTTGAAAATAGGATACATTATGTATCATTTCTGATAGGGAAGCAGTTATTGACAAATAATTTGAATATCATAACATTAAGTTCCACTGAGTTTGATAGTCTCTCTATAGAATTTAAGGGTAGGGTGTATATGTATACCTCTGTGTGTGTGTGTTTATGTGTGTGAGTTGCTCACTCATGTCTGACTTTTTGTGACCCCATGGTTTGTAGCCCACCATGCTCCTCTATCCATAGGATTCCCATGTCAGAATACTGGAGTGGCTTGCCATGCCCTTCTCCAGGGGATCTTTCCAACTCAGGGATCAAACCAGGTTTTCCTGTGTTGCAGGCTGATTATTTACCATCTGAGGCACCAGGGAAGCCCCAAGTGTACTATTTATCTGTTTTAGGTGACACACTAACTTCAGATTTAGCAGCTTAAAATTGCAAGCATGTATAAATGCAGAGTTTCTATTGATCAGGAATCAAACAGGCTGACTATAACTTAGTTTCTCATGAGTTTGCAGCCAAGCGGTCACCAAGCATCTGAAGATTTACCAGGGCTGATCTGCTTCTGGTAGTGTCTCACTCACATGGCTACTGGCTGGATGCCTCAGTCCCTCACTGGCTGTTGGCAACAGTCTTAGTCTTGCCTGTGGATCTCTCCTGACACAGCAGAGGGAGGGATCAGAGAGAAAGGAGGGAGTTGCAATGCCTCTTTTGACCTAGTCTCTGCAATCACATACCACAATGTACAATTATTCTAGTCACTGCTAGTGACCCACCCAGTCTACCTTGAACTCAAGAGGAGGAAAATTAGGCCCCACCTGTGAGCAATATCAGAGAACTTCTAAATGTATTTTAAAACCACCACTGCTGGATTGGATGAAGCACAAGCTGGAATCAAGGTTGCTGGGAGAAATATTAATAACGTCAGATATGCAGATGACACCACCCTTATGGCAGAAAGTGAAGAGGAACTAAGGAGCCTCTTGATGAAAGTGAAAGGAGAGTGAAAAAGTTGGCTTAAAGCTCAACATTCAGAAAACTAAGATCATGTCATCTGGTCCCATCACTTCATGGCAAATAGATGGGGAAACAACAGAAACAGTGACAGACTTTATCGTTTGGGCTCCAAAATCACTGCAGATAGTGACTGCAGTCATGAAATTAAAAGATGTTTGCTCCTTGGAAGAAAAGTTATGACCAACCTAGACAGCATATTAAAAAGCAGAGAAGTTACTTTGCAAACAAAGATTTGTCTAGTCAAAGCTATGGTTTTTCCACTAGTCGTGAATGGCTGTGAGATTTGGACTACAAAGAAAGCTGAGTGCCGAAGAATTGATGCTTTTGAACTGTGTTGTTGGACAAGACTCGTTTGTTCGTTTGTTTAATATTTTATTTATTTATTTACTTTGGACAGCAAAGAGATCCAACCAGTCAATCCTAAAGGAAATCAGTCCTGGGTGTTCATTGGAAGGACTGATACTGAAGCTGAGACTCCAATATTTTGGCCACCTAATGCGAAGAACTGACTCATTTGAAAAGACCCTGAGCTGGGAAAGGTTGAAGGCGGGAAGAGAAGGGAACAACAGAGGATGAGATGATTGGATGGCATCACTGACTCAATGGACATGAGTTTGAGTAAACTCTGGGGATTGGTGATGGACAGGGAGATCTGGCATGCTGCATTCTACGGGGCTGCAAAGAGTCGGACATGACTGAGTGACTGAACTCAGTGCCAGGGCTCAAAGACTCACCAAGAATCAACTCCATCGGTTTGTTTGGTGACTGTCTAGTGCACACTGCATGGCTTTGAGTCATAGGTAGCATATCATTCTGAAGATTATATTCTTTCAAGGACTGTTTCTTTTCTTTCTTTCTTTTTTTTTTTTTACATTTTAAAATTTTTTTTATTAAAGGATAATTGCTTTACAGAATTTTCTTGTTTTTTGTCAAACCTCAACATGAATCAGCCACAGATGTACATATATCCCTTCCCTTTGGAACCTCCCTCCCATCTCTCACCCCATCCCACCCCTCTAGGTTGACACAGATCCCTGTTTGAGTTTCCTGAGCTATACAGCAAATTCCCATTGACTATTTATTTTACATATGGTAATGTAAGTTTCCATGTTATTCTTTCTGAATTCACATTTCTCCAGTTCCACCACTCAGTCTCACAAAAATCAAATATATTCTCTCAAAATGTAACTTCATATTCTGGCAGTGTGGGAGCTATTCAGGTCAAGGTACTAGCTAGATCAGAGGAAAATAACCAGCACTGAATTGCCACTCATAGATTTAGAAACTTTTTGTTTAGATGCAATCCATTTTTCTTTTTTATTTGTTAAGGAAATTTGGTTTTACTCCTGAGAAATATCGGGATCTGATTTGAATCTAAAATACATCTTAGAATGAACTACACAGAGAAGGTTTTATGATACTTTTTAAGACAGGTCACAAATATTTAATTATCTGTGTTTAAAATCCTGTAACATTTCATAAGATTGAGAATTAATACCCATTAATTGTGAAAAGATGGAAATAAGCTGATTTTTCTAAATCAGGGGTCAAGGAATTCTATGCCTTTAATTAAGTGTATTGTTTCTTGTGTGTTTGTGTGTTACTTGCTCAGTCATGTCAGGTCGGACTCTTTGTGACCCCATGGACTGTAGTCTGCCAGCCTCCTCTGTCCATGGAATTCTCCAAGAATACTGGAGTGGGTTGCCATTTACTTCTCCAAGGGGTCTTCCCAACCCAGGGATCAAACCCTGGTCTCCTGCATCGTAGGCAGATTCTTTACCATCCAAGCCACCAGGGAGTAAGGCCTTTATTGTTGCTATTTCAAAAGAAGAATTGGAAAGGGGTTTAATTTTCAAGACGTATGTGGATACAAGCAAAACCAGAAAAGAACATCAAAAGTGATGCAATTCCAGGGTCGGGCCACTCTCACTGTCCCTCTCACAGGCGGCAGGCACACTGTGTCTTTCATGGCATTTTCACTTTTTACTGCACACATGCTACATTTTCCTCTCCTCCTCCTTCCTAACCAGGCTATTATGCTTACTCACAATTTCTATTCCCTCCCAACTTGAGCTGGCCTTTGGTATCCTAGCTGTTCTCACCCCTCTGTAAACCGTGCATTTCAGCTGTGAAGTCACTCCTCAGCCCAGGTTCTGTGTTGTGTAATTTGGGTCAGGACCTCACCTATCCTTTCCATCAGCTCTGACTGGGGTAGACGTGGGCACAGGGGGCTGCAAAACACTGCCTCTTCAGGAAGAGACCAGGGCTCCTCTCAGAAAAAGGTTTTTGGTGGAACAGGCATTCTTAGTACCAGCTCAAGCAGTACAATATTTAAGAAAATAGGCGAGTTTATGAATATTTCAGTCCTATCTTTCTACTAATTACCTATGTGACCTCAAGAAAATAATTTTATACATATGTTTTATCTGTCAAAGATAAATTCATTTTGGTAACTAAATAGACATATTGAAGGCTTCTTTCTGTGAAGCCATAGCTAAAACTTGTGGAGTTCTGAAAGATGCTTAAGAACTTTGTGATTAACAGGACGGATGAAGCATGTAAACAAATGGGTAAAATATTTAAGGTTTTTGTACCTTAAAATATTTAAAGTGTAAAAACAAATAAAGCAAAAATGACTTTTTAAAAGAGAAAATTTAAATATGTAGCTGTTAGGATTTAGATTAAAATTGGATAAACCATTATTATTATTATTCTGATATTGCTCAGCCATGTATGACTCTTTGTGACCCCATGGAATGTAGCTCATGAGGGTCCTCTGTCCATGGAATTCTCCAGGCAAGGATACCGAAGTGGGTTGCCATTTCTCACTCCAGAGGATCTTCCTGACCCAGGGATTGAACCTGGGCCTCCAGCATTGCAGGCAGATTCTTTATCATTTGAGCCACCATAAATCACAGAAAATAACATCTTCCTTAAAAACTTTATAGAAAATACAGTATTTCGCCTGATATAATATGCATCAAGCTCGAAGGGAAAAGACTGTAGGAACACATTTTGAAAAGAATAGAGTCCTATGGGAATACAGGCTCTCGTATGAGTAAACAACGATTTAGAAATTGATGACTAACTAAAATATTTAAAGAATTGCCTTGAACTTTTAAAAATGGTTTATAAGACTCTCAGACCTTTTCCAGAAGAAGTCTGTAGCTAAATTTAAATTCATTCTCTCAATACTTTAATACATATCAGAACTTCCATTCAAAGGGAAATAGTATAAAAAAGAGAGTATGTCATGGACTAAGCTATGCTGCTTGCTGTTTTACGTCATTGTACAAGTCTTAAATTCCAAGGCCTCAGTCTTCCTTGAAAACATGAAATGATGTAGACCAAAGAATCTGAAAATCTGTGTAGCTCTGTGATTCTATTGAGTCTGGCCCAATTAGTCAGAGAGTTACCTATCATTACAGAGGCTGTGGTGTATTTAGCACCAAACCACAATTTAATAACAGGGCACAGGAGCCACGATGCCTCCTATTCTGTTCCATTACTAATTTATCAGGGGCTAAATACAACCAAACTGAGAATCCCAGGCAGACAATGGTGCCTTTGAGGGGCAGGATAATCATCTTTAAAGGGAAAGCATCACCATCCTAAAATAGTGGCAGAGCATGTGGCCTGAGTGCTCTGAAAGAGAGCACTACAAAAAAGGTACTCTCCACTTAAATGCCCTTAACACAAAAGCTCTAGTTGGGATTTATAAGAGGAAAAAGAAAGAAAATAGCTCCCAAGAACTTGATTTCACCATTATCCTTTTGTATGTGCTGCTGAGGAGGGGGTGGGGATAAGGGCAAGCTCTGATTTGCCAAAAATCTAACAATACTATGTTTCTTATTTAGAACAAAACCCTAACGTTTTGCTAATGAGGATAAAGAGAGCAGAAGAGAAATCTTTGTGTTCTTGCCTGGTTGGGTTATGGAAAGATCAAGCATACGGCCATATCCCTTCAGTGTGTTCAAGTTACAGTTCCATGTCTCTAGCCTTCTTCTTTCCCTGACACTTTGATTTAAAACAAGTAAACAAGCATACAATACTATATGTGCGGATGTGACAATTTAATTTGCTTTGAAGGGCATCAGTAAGACTAAAAAGCAAACAACTCTTGCTAATTGTGCCATTTATATATTATCCTTCACCAACATCACAGGTTGATATTATACTTATTTGGAGAATTAGATGAATTAATCGTCTTTCCATTTAAAGAAATGTAAAAGATGTATGTGAAAGTAACCTTTTAATATCCCTATCAGGTTGGCAAGGCACTTGGTCATAGACTCTCAATACTAAAGTTCTTTAATTGTAAAAAATTCTATACGAATAGCAGACATTATTATTACCATAAAGAAGGCAGATAGAAAAGAATTGATGCCTTTGAAATGTGGTGCTGGAGAAGACTCCTGAAAGTCCCTTCGATAGCAAGGAAATCAAACCAGTCAATCTTAACGGAAGGGAAAGCAACCCTGAATACTCAGTGGAAGGCCTGATGCCGAAGCTGAAGCTTCAGTATTTTGGTCATCTGATGAGAACAGACGACTCATTGGAAAAGTCCCTGATGCTGGGAAAGGTTCAGGGCAGAAGAGGGCATCAGAGGATGAGACGGCTGATCAGCATCATGGATGCAAGGAACACGAGCTTGGGCAAACTCAGGGAGATGGTGAGGGACAGGGGGCCTGGAGTTCTGGGGTCGTGAAAAGTCAGACATGACTGGGCAACTGAAGAGCAACAACATTACTACCATATACACATGTGTAAGATTATGGTTGGAAGAAAAATCTCATGTGATAAAAAAGGAATGTGTTTTTTAAATCTATGTAGAGGACCATGAACTACGAAAGAACATTTACAATTTTAAATAAGAAAAACATATTTTCCAATCATTTTTTTGGTTGAGATTTATGTCTTTGAAGAAGCTATGCAGTTAGCTGATTACACTGGAGTTTCTTTTTCTGCCATATTGTTAGAATCTTCTTCACTATGTTTATTTTCACTCCTTTAATGTTTAAACATCCACAACTGAAAACACTTTTTTCTCTGACCCGTTACTGTCGTTATATAACAAAATAAATCACATAAGAACCGAGAGATGTTCATAGTTCATAAGAATTTTTATCTTTTAGAAATGGCTGTTGCCCCAGCATTCTTAAATGAAAGATTCCAACCGCAAATCCATTCTGAATAATAAAAGATTTAAGCAGGAAATATAAATGCAGCTTATATAAATGGTAGTACTGAGACTAGGGAGCCTATTTTTGGTGGTAGATAGAATAGTTGGATGAATGGATGTTTCTGATAATAAGATATTTAGAATAGCAGAACCAAGAGGTGAAGATAATGCAACCCAATGTGTGTCCCATCATCAGCCTAAATTCATAACAAGAATCACAACTTTCCTCAACAGGAGATGTGATGATGTGTTTGGCAGTCTCATTTCAGATGAGATTCTATAACAGAATAAGAACATGAAACTGATGTGCATATGTAGTTTATAGATTAAGGTTGACTACTTAATACTCATAGCCAGTATGTTTCTATGAAACACTGTGAGCTCTCTGGTTTATCACATTGTGCTAGTAACGATGGCAAGGCTGGAGGGCTGGATTTGGGATTGATCAGGATTGTGCTACAGAGAAGGCAATGGCACCCCACTCCAGTACTCTTGCCTGGAAAATCCCATGGATTGAGGAGCCTGGTAGGCTGCAGTCCATGGGGTCGCTAAGAGTTGGACACGACTAAGCAACTTCACTTCACTCCCTTTCAGGATTGTGCTAATCCTTGGAAGGACTGATGCTGAAGCTGAAATGCCAATGCTTTGGCCACCTGATGTGAAGAGCTGACTCACTGAAATAGATCTTGATTGAGGGTGAGAGGAGAAGGGGGTGACAGAGGATGAGATAATTGGATGGCATCACCGATTCAATGGACATGAACTTGGGCAAACTCTGGGAGACAGAGTAGGATAGGGAAGCCTGGCATGCTGCAGTCCATGGGGTCATAAAGAGTAAGACACAACTGAGCAACTGAACAACAACAAGGATCTTACTGTTCTGATTAGCACGAAAGTGAAAATGTTAGTCACTCAGTCATGCCCCACTCTTTGTGATCTCATGGACGGTAGCCTGCTAGGTTTCTCTATGCATGGGATTTCCCAGGCAAGAATACTGAGGTGGGTTGCCATTACTTTCTCCAGAGGATCTTCCTGACCCAGGGATCCAACCTGGGTCTCCTGCATTACAGGCTGATTCTTTACTGTTCTGGTTAGCATAGTATATTATAATGGCTGGTATTCATTTAATATGGTACAGAGAACAGATTATAATTGACTGACAACTCTGCTTACAAATGCTGTGTATTATATATTTCCACTGATAAAATTCATCTCATGTTCTGCAAAGGCATGTTCTAAAACTACATAGACATATTACTCAGTTGTTACTAGTAAATGGTCTTTACTTTCCCTTCTCTTTCCTTTCCTTCACACCCTCCCTTTTGTTCATGTTGAAGGGAGTGTGTGTGCATTTTTACAAAGATATATCTGCATATTAGTAATTTTATTTTGTACCCACAGATAAGCAATATGGCAATATATGGAGTTATTTCATATTTTACTTGCAGAATGATTTTTAGAAGGATTTAAATTATTGGGAGCATACTTATATTTCAATTCTGAAAAACTGTCCCAGATTTGACCATCCATGTTCCTTTTTTTATGGGCTTGAGCAATGCGCTTAGATGGGACTTTGGTTAGTAAGACAGTGTCACAAACTGCATGCTCTTGTGCATAAACAACCCAGGATTTGCGGTAAAAGGTAACTTCCTGTGTAGTCACTGACTTCCTATTTGCTCTAGGTAGCACCTCATACCCCCACCGCCAAAATGTGACAGTCTTAGCTTCAGTTTCTTCCTCTGGATTTTGGCATTTTATTTAGAAGGCTCTTTACAAGTATTATACAATGATCTGTCCTGCTTTTGGCAATAGTCTCCAACTTTGCCTTAGATAAATTTCTCTTCTTTGTTTAAAATTCAGATTAAACATCACTGCCTCTGAAACGTTCCTCTACCGCCTTTGGGCAGAAGTAATGGACACTTTTTGCTTTGAATATACTTAACTCCCATGGTTTTGCTTTTTTTCATTCCATTTTTAAATGTGTATATATCTTTTTGAATCTTAAGGCAGACACCACAACTCGCAATTCTATATAATCCCAATTCCTACCACTCGCCCTGACATAGAGTGGTTAATCAATAAAAAGCCTTTGTGCGAAAACTTGTTGCACTAACATTTATTTATAAACTTTCTTTTCCCAGTGATAGAACACAAGGTACTGCATCATAATTCAATAAAAGCCATTGCTTCAGCTGAACTAGGCTTACACTAAAATCTTTAAACACTTTTCCTTCTAATTGTTTTTTTTTTTTTTTTTTTCCAGAAAGAGGAAAGCAACATTTAGCAAGCACATAATTGCAGCAGGCCTAGAAGGAGTCAAATGAAGTCCACGTGTGGAAATTTAACAGTTTCAATTCAGACAGGGTCTCTGCTTGTTAAAACAGCCGTAGTTTCTCTGTCTCAGACATATGACAAAGATAAGAAACAACTAAGAAAATACAAAATTTCTTGAGAAAATCAACTAGCAATCCTTAATAGCCCTTAACAAATCCAAAATGTCAGTGATGTTCTCCCAGTTAAGATCAGAATTCCAAAAGTGTGGAAACACATCTCCAAAGCTAGTTCATAATGATGAAGAAGCTAATCAAATTTTAGGACAATGCAAATTCTAAGTAACTAAACAGTCATTTAATCACATATTTTAAAGTGAGTGCTTTTCTAATTGTTCATTCATAAAGATGTATTTCTTTATTCTTTAGGAATATAAATTCAAGAAGTTCTGAAATCTCATTCATAATTTTAGTTGCCAGCCTAATATCTATTAGTATACAGAAAATATTTGTTCTTTTTTAATACTAAAAAATCAGAAGGTATTAAATTCATGTTGCTGTGATGCAGTAGTTGAAGCTTAACTGTTTCTTAACATATTAGCACAGTTATATCACCCCTAACTATTTAGAGAAAAAATATTTTTGAACAGTGATACCACACAGCTCCCTAGTCCCTATAATAAAGTCAAGTAAACCTGCTTATCATTGCTGTTGAGTTGTAGAACTACATATATTCTCACATCCTATCTCCTCCTCTCAAACAAACTTCTTTTATTAGGTAAACATTTCTTGAAAATCTACTCTTTTCAAAAAAGCATTTTTTTACTTAATAAAGGCATAAAACTTGAGTTAAATTACAGTAAATTTACAAGATAGAATATTAAACACTACTGAAATTGCATTAAATATATTTACAGTATAAAGTAGACGCCCAGGGTACATTTTAACTGAAAATTTGTTTTGCAATATTATACACCCAGTACTATATCAAATTTCTATTGTATGTATGTAACATAAATATAATAGTAATTAGAAGTATACACTAAATTATTAGAAGGATTATACTTATTACGAGATCATACTACTATGCATTCTATCTATTTTTCCTAAGGTGCATTTCAGTATTTCAAAAATAATATTAGCATTTAAAAAATATTGTATGCTGACCACTTTGTTAGGATCTTTCCTGTGGATTATGTTAGTTAATACAATAACCAAATGTTGTAGGTACTATTATAACTTCCATTTTAAAGATGAAGAAAGAGAATATTAAAACATTTTTTTAAAGTTTATTTTGAAAACAAAAACAAAAACAAAAAACATGGAAAATTCTATTTCTATAATATTACTTAACCAGACTTTCTCAGTCTGCATCTGTGGAGAGAAATATTGCCTTTTTTTTTTTTTTTGTAAATTTATTTATTTATTTAAATTGGAGGCTAATTACTTTATAATATTGTAGTGGTTTTTACCATACACTGACATGAATAAGCCATGGGTATACATGTGTCCTCCATCCTGAGCCATCTTTCTAAATTCCATACATATGTGTTAATGTACTGTATTGGTATTTTCTCTCTGACTTACTTCACTCTGTATAATAGGCTCCAGTTTCATCCACCTCATTAGAACTGATTCAAATGCATTCTTTTTGATGGCCGAGTAATACTCCATTGTGTATATGTACCACAGCTTTCTTATCCATTCATCTGCCGATGGACATCTAGATTGCTTCCATGTCCTGGCTATCATAAATAGTGCCGTGATGAACATTGGGGTACACATGTCTCTTTCAATTCTGGTTTCCTCAGTGTGTATGCCCAGCAGTGGGATTGCTGGGTTATATGGCAGATCTGTTTCCAGTTTTTTAAGGAATCTCCACGCTGTTCTCCACAATGGTTGTACTAGTTTGCATCCTCACCAACAGTGTAAGAGGGTTCCCTTTTCTCTGCACCCTTTCCAGCATTTACTGTTTGTAGACTTTTTGATAGCAGCCATTCTGACTTGGATGAGATGGTGCCTCATTGTGGTTTTGACTGGCATTTCTCTGAATATGAGTGATGTTGAGCATCTTTTCATGTGTTTGTTAGCCATCTGTATGTCTTTTTAGCGACATGTCTGTTTAGTTCTTTGGCATATATTTTTATTGGGTCATTAATTTTTTTGGAATTGAGCTGCCTGAGCTGCTTGTATATTTTTGAGATTAATTCTTTGTCAGTTGCTTCATTTGCTATTATTTTCTCCCGTTCTGAATGCTGTCTTTTTACCTTGCTTATAGTTTCCTTCATTGTACAAAGCTTTTAAGTTTAATTAGGTCCCATTTGTTTGTTTTTGTTTTTCTTTCCATCATTCTGGGAGGTGGGTCATAGAGGATCCTGCTGTGACTTATGTCAGACAGTGTTTGGTCTATGTTTTCCTCTAGGAGTTTTATAGTTTTTGATCTTACATTTAGATCTTTAATCCATTTTGAGTTTATTTTTGTGGATGCTGTTAGAAAGTGTTCTAGTTTCATTCTTTTACAAGTGGTTGACCAGTTTTCCCAGCATGACTTCTTAAAGAGATTGTCTTTTCTGCATTGTATATTTTTACCTCCTTTGTCAAAGATAAGGTATCCATAGGTGTGTGGATTTATCTGGGCCTTCTATTTTGTTCCATTGATCTATATTTCTGTCTTTGTGCCAGTACCATACTGTCTTGATGACTGTAGCTTTGTAGTATAGTCTGAAGTCAAGCAGGTTGATTTCTCCACATCCACTCTTCTTTCTCAAGATTGCTTTGGTTATTTGAGGTTTTTTTCTATTTCCATACAAATTTTGAAATTATTTGATCTAGTTCTGTGAAAAATACCGTTGGTAGTTTGATAGGGATTGCATTTAAATCTATAGATTGCATTTTCACTATATTGATTCTTCCAATCCATGAACATGGTGTATTTCTCCATCTATTTGTGTCATCTTTGATTTGTTTCATCAGTGTTTTATAATTTTCTATATATAGGTCTTTTGTTTCTTTAGGTAGATTTATTCCCAAGTATTTTATTCTTTTCATTGTAATGGCAACTAGAATTGTTTCTTAATTTCTCTTTCTGTTTTCCCATTGTTAGTTTACAGGAATGAAACGGATTTCTGCATGTTAATTTTATATCCTACAACTCTACTATATTCATTGATTACCTCTAGTAATTTTCTGGTAGAGTCTTTAGGGTTTTCTATGTAGAAGATCATGTCATCTGCATCTACTTCTTCTTTTCAATCTGGATTCCTTTTATTCCTTTTTCTTCTCTGATTGAGAAGAAACTTCCAAAACTATGTTGAATAATAGTGGTGAAAATGGGCACCCTTGTCTTGTTCTTTACTTTAGGGGAAATGCTTTCAGTTTTTCACCATTGAGGATAATGTTTGCTATGGTTTTATCAGATATGTATTTTATTATGTTGAGATATGTTCCTTCTATGCCTGCTTTCAAAACCACTGCAGATGGTGATTACAGCCATGAAATTACAAGACGCTTACTCGTTGGAAGAAAAGTTATGACCAACCTAGATAGCATCTTCAAAAGCAGAGACATTACTTTGCCAGCAAAGGTCCGTCTAGTCAAGGCTACGGTTTTTCCGGTAGTCATGTATGGATGTGAGAGTTGGACTGTGAAGAAGGTTGAGCACCAAAGAACTGATGACTTTGAAATGTGGTGTTGGAGAAGTCTCTTGAGAGCCCCGTGGACNTAGTTGCTGATAGTAGTCTCTTAGGGTCCTTTGTATTTCTGTGTTGTCTGTTGTGGTTTCTCCATTTTCATTTCTAATTTTGTTGATTTGATTCTTCTCCTTTTTCTTATGAGTCTGGCTAATGGTTTGTCTATTTATCTTCTCAAAGAACCAGTTTTAGTTTAATTGATTTTTGCTATAGTCTCCACTCTTTCTTTTTCATTTATTTCTGCACTAATTTTTGTGATTTCTTTCCTTGTAGTAACCTTGGGATTCTTCATTTCTTCTGTTTCTGGTTTATTTAGGTGTAAAGTTTATTTGACTTTTCTCTTGTTTATTGAGGTTAACTTGTATTGCTATGAACTTCCCCCTTAGTAATGCTTTTACTGAATCCCACAGGTTTTGAGTCATCATGTTTTCATTTTTATTCGTTTCTATGCATATTTTGATATGCTCTATATTTTGACTTCCTCTATGATTTTTTGTTATTCAGAAGCATGTTGTTTAGCCTCCATTTGTTTGTATTTTTAATAGTTTTTTTTTTTTTTTCCCCCTGTAGTTGACATCAAATCTTACCACATTGTAATCAGAAAAGATGCTTGAGATGATTTCAATTTTTCTGAGTTTTTCAAGGCTGGACTTATGCCCCAGGATGTGATCTATCCTGGTGTATGTTCCCTACACTTGAGAAAAAGGTGAAATTCATTGTTTGGGGGTGAAATATCCTATACAAATCAATTAGGTCTAACTCCAGTACTCTTGCCTGGAAAATCCCATGGATGGAGGAGCCTGGTAGGCTGCAGTCCATGGGGTCGCTAAGAGTCGGACACGACTGAGTGACTTCACTTCACTTTCACTTTTCACTTTCATGCATTGGAGAAGGAAATGGCAACCCACTCCAGTTTTCTTGCCTGGAGAATCCCAGGGATGGGCAACCCTGGTGGGCGGCTGTCTATGGGGTCGCACAGAGTCAGACACGACTGACATGACTTAGCACTAGCAGCAGCCTTACATATTGTGGTGCTCCTTTGTTGGGTGCATATATATTTATAATTATATCTTTTTCTTGGCTTGATCTTTTGATCATTATGTAGTGTCCTTCTTTATCTCTTTTCATGGCTTTTATTTAAAAATCTATTTTATCTGATACAAGTATTGCTACTACTGCTTTCTTTTGGTCTCTATTTGCATGAAATATCTTTTTCCAGCCTTTCACTTTCAGTCTGTATGTGCCCCGTGTTTTGAGGTGTGTCTCTTGCAGACAGCATATATAGGGGTCTTGTTTTTGGATCCATTCAGCCAGTCTTTGTCTTTTGGTTAGGGCATTCAACCCATTTACATTTAAGGAAATTATTGATAAGTATGATCCTGTTGCCATTTACTTTGTTGTTTCAGGTTTCAATATATAAACCTTTACAGTGTTTCCTGTCTAGAGATGATCCTTTACAGTGTTTCCTGTCTAGAGATGATCCTTTAGCATTTGTTGGAGAGCTGGTTTGGTGGTGCTGGATTCTCTGAGCTTTTGCTTGTCTGTAAAGCTTTTGATTTCTCCTTCATATTTGAATGAGATCCTTGCTGGATACAGTAATCTGGGTTGTAGGTTTTTCTCTTTCATCACTTTAAGTATGTCTTGCCATTCCCTTCTGGCTTGAAGCGTTTCTACTGAAAGATCAGCTGTCATCCTTAAGGGGATCCCCTTGTGTGTTATTTGTTGCTTTTCCCTTGATGCTTTTAATATTTGTTCTTTGTGTTTGATCTTCATTAATTTGATTAATATGTGTCTTGGTGTGTTTTGCCTTGGGTTTATCCTGTTTAGGACTCTCTGGGTTTCTTGGGCTTGGGTGGCCCTTGGGTGACCCCTTCCCCATTTTAGGGAAGTTTTCAACTATTATCTCCTCAAATATTTTCTCATGGCCTTTCTTTTTGTCTTCTTCTTCTGGGACTCTTATCATTCGAATGTTGTGGCATTTAACATTGTCCCAGAGGTCTCTGAGGTTTTCCTCATTTCTTTTTCCTTTTTCCTCTCTGCTTCATTTATATCCACCATTCTATCTTCCACTTATCCTATCTTCTTACTCAGTTATCCTACTATTGGTTCCCTCCAGAGTGCCTTTGATCTCAGTTATTGCATTATTCATTATTGATTCTTTTTTATTTCTTCTAGGTCCTTGTTAAACATTTCTTGCATCTTCTCAATCCTTGTCTCTAGTCTATTTATTTGTAACTCCATTTTGTTTTCAAGATTTTGGATTTTCTTTACTATCATTATTCTGAATTCTTTTCCAGGTAGATCTTATCTCCTCCTCTTTGGTTTGGTTTGGTGGCATTTATCATGTTCCTTTACCTGCTGAATATTTCTCTGCATTTTCATTTTGTTTAGATTGCTGTGTTTGTGGTGGCCTTTCTGTATGCTGGAAGTTTGTGGATCCTTTTTATTGTGGAGCTTGCTTCCTAAAGGTGGGGTTGGACTAGTGGCTTGTCAAGGTTTCCTGGTTAAGGAAGCCCCTCACCTTTTGGCTCTGGATGTCGCCTGCCTGCCTCTCTGCCTCTGGCGAGGGGATGGGCCAATCCATAGCAGGCTAGCTCTCCTTTGGTATTTGCTTAATCCTTTGTTCTGTGAGCGGGTCAGGCTGCACCTTAGGTTAGAGTTTTTCATGGGAAAGTTGTCTCTCTTTTTTCTCTCTCTCTGGCTATCCCACAGTTTGGGTTGCTATCTCACGTTAGCTCCCTCAGATTGTCCTCAGGGCATTCAAGCTGGGTCCCCATCCCAAGTATGCAACCTGCAACTCGGGTGTTTAGCCCCTACTCACTGGTGGCTGACACGAGCGTCTGGGCTACTTTTCCACTGAGAGTTGTTGTTAGGTGTGTATTCTGTGTTTTTTTTTTTTTTTTTCCTCCTGGTTATGTTGCCCTCTGAGATTCCAAAATTCCCCCACAGACCTGCTGGTGAGAGTGTTTCTTGGTATTTGGAAATTTCTCCTCCTTGACGACTCCCTCCCCGGGTTGGGTCTCATCCTTAACTCTTTTGTCTCTCTTTTTGTCTTTTATATTTTGTCCTACCTCCTTTTGAAGAGAATGGGGTGCCTTTCTGGGTGCCTGGTGTCCTCCACCAGCATTCAGAAGTTGTTTTGAGGAAGTTGCTCAACATTCAAATATTTTGATGAATTTGTGGTAGAAAAAGTGGTCTCCCCATCCTATTCCTCTGCCATCTTAGGACTGCCCAGAATTATTGCTTAATGTTAAATTTAAAATAACTTATTAGAAATAACTCATTCCTAATATGTGTATTTTATCGATTTGACCATTTATGTACACCAAGCCTTAAGTACACTAACAAAATGTACTGCCATTGCATGGTGCTACAAAATTGAACAAGACATGAAACTTACTAGTGTGTCCAGAAAGTTATTGATTGCATCACAGTTACTGCTATAATAGAGAGGCTACGAAGTGGTAATGGACCCAAGTGGTGGGAAGGATGCAATGAGTAAATGTCTCAGAAAAGATGCCATTATAGGTGATGAAGATACCCTAATCTAGGAGTTTAAGCTACTCATCCTATTCATCTTTCTCAAAGGCATTCCAAATGCAGCAGACTGAGCACTGACAAAGAACTAAAATTATGTATACAACAGTTTAGCAGAGGTAAGGAAATGTTATTTGAGACAAAAGTCTCATAGACCACTTTGCGGAGAACAAATCAGCTGGTTGGACTCACTGATGGTTATACATACTGAGCTGTATCTGATGACTCACAATATACATTAATTGGACCCCAATTAACTATGTGACAAAGATGGACATTAAATGCCTTTTACTTTTGAAATCAATTATTATACATACTTTGGGAAGGTACATTTATGTATGTGGGAAGATGTTACATAAGTAATTTAGAGAAACACAAATTTAGCATGTTTGAGAAATCCTTGACCTTAATAACCCTGATAACAGTCAGCATTTCTGGATTAACTTCAAATAGTTAAATATCACATTATATTGTGTTTAAACATTTTTAAAAAGACCTATGTTTGGAACTGTCTTTTCTGTATTACTAGAAATTATTCTGTATACATCCATGGACTGGTATAGGTTTTTCTTTTATAAAAAATTCCCTTTAGAAAGTGACAGCACTTAGAGACCTCCTTGCCTACTGACCCACAAAATTTTCAGTGTCAGAAATCATTATTTATAATTAGTGCAAGTATACAGCTGAGCATTCTCTTCAACCACTGTGGGAAGCCCTTCATGAGATCTATCTTATGTAACGGACAACACCTGTGAGCCAGCTTTGCCCAGGTCTGTGTGGTATCACTTCTTATCTATCCAAAGTGTGTACTTCACTGAGCACTGGAGCATAATACTTTGGAAGGGCAGAGTACATGTAACTGGACAAACTTAAAGAATAATATAACTTCATACATTAGCATGCCGACAATATGGGCTTTATGGCATCTAGATTCTTAAAAGTGAAATGAATAATGAAACAGCACTGCTTGAACACTAATATCTTGTACTAAAGAATATGAGAAGAGACAAAATTTGGATTTGGATTTCAGAATCTCTTATGGTAACTAATGATGTTCAAAAGAGGAGGAGTCTGAACTGAGAATTGGGTAAGCATTCATACATGGAAAAGTTTACTTAAAAATGACATTCATGTATACTGTTAACTGTCCTAAACTCTCATTTTTGCAGTCCTTTGGGAAACATTGAGGGCAGGAAAAGGGGGCAACAGAGGATGAGATGGTTGAATGGCATCACTGACTCAATGGACATGAGTTTGAGTAAATTCCAGGAAACAGTGAAGGACAGAGAAGCCTGGTGTGCTGCAGTCCATGGAGTCCAACAAAGAGCTGGACATGACCGAGAGACTGAAAAACAGAAACTGTGTTGCATAACATTTTTCAGATCTTTTTGGATGGAAACTTTTGTAAGTTCATAAGAACTTTTTCGTAAGTTCATTGATCATGAAATGTCTGGATAAATTCTGAGATTCCAGACTGTTTTTCGATAACTGCAGTTATAAATACATAAGCATATTACAACTTAACATATTTTAGTTATTATTAGAATTATAAAATACATGCCAAAATCTGACAATGTTAGAAAAATGTTTCCATTGAGAAGTGAAGTGAAGTGAAGTTGTTCAGTCGTGTCTGACTCTTTGAGACCCTGTGGACTGTAGCCTACCAGACTCCTCTATCCATGGGCTTCTCCAGGCAAGAATACTAGAATGGGTTGCCATTTCCTTCTGGGGATCTTCCCAATCCAGGGATCGAATCCGGGTCACCCGCATTGGAGGCAGATGCTTTAACCTCTGAGCCACCAGGGAAGCTCCTTTCCATTGAGAAGAAGGCACCAAAAACATAAAATTGGGAATGTCAACCCACTCCAGTATTCTTGCCTGTGAAATCCCATTGACAAGGAGCCTGGTGGGCTACAGTTCATAGGGTCACAGAAGAGCTGGACATGAGTTAATGACTAAACAACAACAACACTGAGTTCCTGAGTTCTACATTTCAGTATTTCTTTTCTAATTAGGTTAGGGTTAATTCAATCAAGTAGGGTTTGTGATGCCATTTTCCCTTATCTCCAGAATTTTTTATGGAAATTTTCTAGGAACTTCTAAATTGTTCTAAATGTGTTACCATAGTTAACAATTGGTAGATGCACAACAAAGATGTGTTGAACTAATACTCATTTATTGATTGTTGGTTTTCACCTACATCTATTGCATGGACTACATGACTGATATGGAAGCCATGTCACTGTAAACACACGATTAGTGTCCATGGTTCACATGATACTAGATCTTCACTAGGAATAACTGACAACCGTAGGCTTCAAATAAAACATTTAAGTGAAGCACTCTTTTAAACTAGGTGGTAGAGAACAGCAGAGAAAGTGAGTGCAGAGATTTTTCAGTACATAGGTCCTAGAACTTGGTGCCAAATTGTTGTATTTTATACAATATGAAATAATAACAGATTTCATTAATATGCTTACATCTAAGGAATTTTAACAACTTTAGTTTAATAGAAGGGCCATTTCCAATGGGTTGAGCCTCATAGAACCTAGTGTGAAATGTATCTGAAAGGTCAGAATTTTAAGCACGACTTAATCCCATGGCACTGTCTTATTTTCACCTTGGTTCTTTTGGGGTACACTGGAATGTGTAATGGAATGGAAATGGCACAGGCAACTGAGACTATAACACTTTACGAATAATAGAAGCTTTCTTTGCTAGTTTTCTTATGATTCTTATGATCCTAATGTTATCAGGATCAGAAGTGGATAGAATGACAAATACCATGTCTAAGCCAAGAAGATCATGTTTGTGGGTACATAAGAAAAAGTATCTTGAACTTTCTGAACTGGTTGGCAAGAATTTGAAGGTGTTAGAACTCCTGATATTTTGGAAATGAGGCGTCTATCTGAGTTTTTACTATTAATAATCCTGGATGACTTTGGCCTGGGAGAGATTATATTTATTACTTTTCAATATTTTTAGTGCCATTGTTGTTGTTGTTTAGTTGCTAAGTCATGTCCACTCTTCATGACCACATAGACTGCAGCATGCCAGGCTTCCCTGTCCTTTAGTATCTCCCTGAGTTTGCTCAAACTCATGTCCATTGAGTCGATGATGCTATCCAACCATCTCATCCTCTGTAACCTTCTTCTCCTCCTGCCTTCAATCTTTCCCAACATCAGAGTCTTTATCAATAAGTTGGCTTTTCATATCGGGTGGCCAAAGAATTGGAGCTTCAGCATCAGTCCTTAAAATGAATATTCTGGGTTGATTCCCTTTAGGATTGACTGGTTTGATCTCCTTGCAGTCTAACGGACTCTCGAGACTTTTCTCTAGCACCACCACGTCTATGTATATTTCATACCACTGAATTAGTACACTAAGTTCATGGAGTCACAAAGAATCAGACACGACTGAGTGACTGACACTTTCACTTGCACATTCATAATTTGAAAAGAGCTCACTCAGGAACTGACTGTAAGAACACATTTTAGTCGTTAGGCCTCACTCATGGTTGCTATGATTTACTTCTGACCAATTATATACTCCCAGGAGTAAAGTGCCCCTTGCACGTTTAACCATTACCTTCTTCTATGTTCTTCCTTGCAACATTTTCCATGCTTTTCTGTTTCCCTTTTAACCCTCCATTTAATTGACACCCTCTTTCTACTCTCTTTACCTTCATCATTTTATCCTTGTGGAGTAGCCAAAGTCAGCCTGTGCTTGTTAGTCAGACTCCACGGGCAATTTCCTCAATGT
The DNA here is from genome assembly GCA_006410875.1 of Neotragus pygmaeus. Taxonomy (NCBI): domain Eukaryota; kingdom Metazoa; phylum Chordata; class Mammalia; order Artiodactyla; family Bovidae; genus Neotragus; species Neotragus pygmaeus. The sequence continues at coordinate 43,335 of SJYV01011387.1, read as the reverse complement.
TTTCGTTGTTTACATAAAAGCATCCAAATGTATAGCAAATAGACCAGCTGGAAACCTCCTCACAGACAGACGTACCCAAACAGGAGGTTCCTTGATGTGTTGTGGTGGGTCAGTCTGGTTCTGCTACCAGAAAGCACAGCCCACACCCATATGCACTGTTGCTCCTGAATGCAAGGCTTGCGATAGCATCCACGCAGGCTGGGTCTCAGCCAACACTCAGCCCCTAGCACATACAGTGATACAGATAAATGTGACGGCAACAGAGTTTTGGAGTACTGTTTGTAGCATGCTGTTCTTTGGCATAGCTCTTCAGGATCTAAGAACAGATTTCTCCTAATTTCCCAAGACACATGGTTTATTATAGAAACAGTCTTTGAAAATGTCTATAGATCTGGAAGCAATTGATAGATTTAATATTAAAGTCAACATTTACTGTAGATGTCTTAGAAATTGTTTTGAAATGTTGTAACAGAGACTCATGCTTGAAAAAACACCTAGTTTTTAGTGTTTTTTCAGAGTGAGGGAAGAAGAATATTAGTAAAGAGACAAATGCACTGATACTTTAATTGAAAAAATGCAGTGAAGATTTATGAATAAATGTAAAATATTTAAAACTGAAGTAAATGTATTTGAAGGCATTCTAGAATACAGAAAATTTCTGAACACAAATAATATATTTGAAAAAGTGTACCTTTATATTAGACACCATACTTAAATTTTATTAAAAATAAATGCTTCAGGTAAATTATATGTTCTATTTTGAATATTATAGGATATGGACTAATCACACAAATTTAACCAGAAAATATTTTGTTATAAGTGATTTGAAAGATAAATTATAAATTTCTAAGTCTAGATAACATGCAATAACAAAAAATGATAATTCCATTAAATACTGTCTGAATTTTAGTTTGTTTCTTTTAAATACCTTTCTTTATCACTATACTTTAAAAAGAAAAAGAAAAAAGAAAAATTCCACAAAATTGTAACAGAAGCAATTCTATAAGAGTAGTGGGTTAGAGGGACATATTGTTAGCCTCTTCTAAGCAAATGCCTTGATAAAATATAAGTAAAGCTGGCTTTGTAAATCTGTATGCAGTTCAGGAAGCAACAGTTAGAACTGGATGTGGAACAATAGACATGGTTCCAAATCAGGAAAAGAGTACATCAAGGCTGTATATTGTCACTCTGCTTATTTAACTTATATGCAGAGTACATCATGAGAAATGCTGGGCTGGATGAAGCACAAGCTGGAATCAAGATGGTCAGGAGAAATATCAATAACCTCAGATATGCAGATGACACCACCCAGAAGCAGAGAAGAGCTAAAGAGCCTCTTGATGAAAGTGAAAGAGGAGAGTGAAAAAGTTGGCTTAAAACTCAACATTCAGAAAACTAAGATCATGGCATCTGGTCCCATCACTTCATGGAAAATAGATGGGGAAACAATGGAAATAGTGAGAGACTTTTTTGGAGGTGGGGGGCTCCAATATCACTGCAGATGGTGATTGCAACCATGAAATTAAAAGACGCTTACTCCTTGAAAGAAAAGTTATGACCAACCTAGATAGCATATTAAAAAGCAAAGACATTACTTTGTCAATAAAGGTCTGTCTAGTCAAAGCTATAGTTTTTCCAATAGTCAGTATGGATGTGAGAGTTGGACTATAAGGAAAGCTGAGCGCCAAAGAATTGTTGCTTTTGAACTGTGGTGTTGGAGAAGACTCTTGAGAATCCCTTGGACTGCAAGGAGATCCAACCAGTCCATCCTCAAGGAGATCAGTCATGAACATTCATTGGAAGGACTGATGCTGAAGTTGAAACTCCAATATTTTGGCCACCTGAGGTGAAGAACTGACTCATTTGAAAAGACTCTGATGCTAGGACAGATTAAAGGCCAGAGGAGAAGGGGATGAAATTTTTGGATGGCATTACGGACTCAATGGCCATGAGTTTGAGTAAGCTCCAGGAGTTGGTGATGGACAGGGAGGCCTGGCGTGCTGCGATTCATGGGGTGGAAAAGAGTCAGACACGACTGAGTGACTGAACTGAACTTGCAAATCTGTATGATTAGTGTCAAGAAAAACAGCTGCATTTTTCTGTCCTTTATCTTTGCTACTCTGGAGTGGTCAACCTGAACTACAAACTCATTAATTGACATTCAGGAAATGTGCAAAATTAAATGGTAGAACCCAATCCAAAGTGCATGTAATACTGTTATAGATTTGGCATACATTACAATCAACATGCAACCACATGTATGGAAGTATGCACATAGACACAGTAAAAGAAAGAGAGACTCTGGCTCGACCCCAAAGCCCAACACAGGTACAGGGTGAAAAGCTGTATTCCTTATTCTAAGCAACCTCAGGTTTTCAAGGCACTGCATTCCAAGAAAGAGATTTGGAAAACAGAGGAGTGAACATTAGATCTCTTATCCCTCTTTGGCAAAGACATTAAATTCAATTCCAGAGACTGACTGAAAGTGAATTATTTCATCTTCTACAATTTGAACATCTTGAAAAGAATGACTTCTTAGATTTAACTTTTGGCATTGAAAAACATAGGTTCTGAGAGATCACTGATGAGAGATCAATCTGTCAAGAAAGGCTAGTTTATCTTGTTGCACAAAGAACCTAAGTTCTTGGTGACTTACAACCAAAAAGCTTTATTTTCATCTGTGCTGCACATTCAAGATGAATTCTAAGGTGGCTGCATATTTCCTTCAAACTATCTGGGACACTGTTGGCTGTTGTGATGGGGGTGGCGGGAGACATGTTAGCTATACATTGCTTCTTGAAGGTTCTGCCCAGAGGAGACACCAACTACTTCTTCCCATATGCTTTTCAGCAAAAAGGGTCACATGTCACACAGGTCAAGAGGTTATAGGAGCATATGTATCCTTTTCTTCTGTCAGGGGAATATTTGTGAACAATGATTCAGTTTACCACAGATAGCATAATAAGGCAACCTAATTTCCAGGAGTTAAGTAGAGCTAAATCAGGGAATGTCAGACTCTTGGATGGACTGGGATTGCATAGTAAAGGAAAATGATCACAAATACCAGACCCATTGTGCCCCTACCCCCACAGAGTACTACTAGGGAGGAAGTGTCAAAATACCACACTATCTGAAAAGTAGACACATGCTGCTCATCGTTAACTACAGAGATGAAACATAAAATCATTTCCTGACTTGTAAATTTAAGGGAATTTCTTTATTATTGACCTAGGTACAAGGAAGAATTTCATTTATGTCTCAAGAAGACCTGAGTTTGAAGTGAAATTGGTCCTAAAATGTCTCCTCAGATTTTGGCTCTTTCCTTGGTAATCCCCAGTTGTTTTGATTCAAGAATCTTAAATCTTCCTCAGGGGCTTCCCTCATGGNCAAAGAATTGTTGCTTTTGAACTGTGGTGTTGGAGAAGACTCTTGAGAATCCCTTGGACTGCAAGGAGATCCAACCAGTCCATCCTCAAGGAGATCAGTCATGAACATTCATTGGAAGGACTGATGCTGAAGTTGAAACTCCAATATTTTGGCCACCTGAGGTGAAGAACTGACTCATTTGAAAAGACTCTGATGCTAGGACAGATTAAAGGCCAGAGGAGAAGGGGATGAAATTTTTGGATGGCATTACGGACTCAATGGCCATGAGTTTGAGTAAGCTCCAGGAGTTGGTGATGGACAGGGAGGCCTGGCGTGCTGCGATTCATGGGGTGGAAAAGAGTCAGACACGACTGAGTGACTGAACTGAACTTGCAAATCTGTATGATTAGTGTCAAGAAAAACAGCTGCATTTTTCTGTCCTTTATCTTTGCTACTCTGGAGTGGTCAACCTGAACTACAAACTCATTAATTGACATTCAGGAAATGTGCAAAATTAAATGGTAGAACCCAATCCAAAGTGCATGTAATACTGTTATAGATTTGGCATACATTACAATCAACATGCAACCACATGTATGGAAGTATGCACATAGACACAGTAAAAGAAAGAGAGACTCTGGCTCGACCCCAAAGCCCAACACAGGTACAGGGTGAAAAGCTGTATTCCTTATTCTAAGCAACCTCAGGTTTTCAAGGCACTGCATTCCAAGAAAGAGATTTGGAAAACAGAGGAGTGAACATTAGATCTCTTATCCCTCTTTGGCAAAGACATTAAATTCAATTCCAGAGACTGACTGAAAGTGAATTATTTCATCTTCTACAATTTGAACATCTTGAAAAGAATGACTTCTTAGATTTAACTTTTGGCATTGAAAAACATAGGTTCTGAGAGATCACTGATGAGAGATCAATCTGTCAAGAAAGGCTAGTTTATCTTGTTGCACAAAGAACCTAAGTTCTTGGTGACTTACAACCAAAAAGCTTTATTTTCATCTGTGCTGCACATTCAAGATGAATTCTAAGGTGGCTGCATATTTCCTTCAAACTATCTGGGACACTGTTGGCTGTTGTGATGGGGGTGGCGGGAGACATGTTAGCTATACATTGCTTCTTGAAGGTTCTGCCCAGAGGAGACACCAACTACTTCTTCCCATATGCTTTTCAGCAAAAAGGGTCACATGTCACACAGGTCAAGAGGTTATAGGAGCATATGTATCCTTTTCTTCTGTCAGGGGAATATTTGTGAACAATGATTCAGTTTACCACAGATAGCATAATAAGGCAACCTAATTTCCAGGAGTTAAGTAGAGCTAAATCAGGGAATGTCAGACTCTTGGATGGACTGGGATTGCATAGTAAAGGAAAATGATCACAAATACCAGACCCATTGTGCCCCTACCCCCACAGAGTACTACTAGGGAGGAAGTGTCAAAATACCACACTATCTGAAAAGTAGACACATGCTGCTCATCGTTAACTACAGAGATGAAACATTAAATCATTTCCTGACTTGTAAATTTAAGGGAATTTCTTTATTATTGACCTAGGTACAAGGAAGAATTTCATTTATGTCTCAAGAAGACCTGAGTTTGAAGTGAAATTGGTCCTAAAATGTCTCCTCAGATTTTGGCTCTTTCCTTGGTAATCCCCAGTTGTTTTGATTCAAGAATCTTAAATCTTCCTCAGGGGCTTCCCTCATGGCTCAGTGATAAAGAATCCTCCTTCCAATACAGACGTCATGGGTTTGATCCCTGGTCCAGGAAGATTCCACATGCTGCAGAGCAACTGAGCCCATGCAGAGAAAGTACCCTAGAGCTCATGCTCTGCAACAAGAGAAGCCGTTGCAATGAGAAGCCTGCACACCACAGCTAGAGAGTAGCCCCCGCTCCCCACAACTAGAGAAAAGTCCATGCAGCAGCAAAGACCCAGCACAGCCAAAAATAGATCATAAATTTAAAATATCATTTAAAAAAATCCTTCTTAGAGGAAATTCTCCAGTCACTCTTAGAGCTATCTAGTTTTGACCTAAAAGAAGTTTGAAATTCTCTCTACCATTTTTGTTTTGATGAGACAATCTTTCAGTAAAATCCCTTTTACATGACCCAGACAAAAGTTCCAGTTTTAAAATTTTATTTTCAGAAATTTTTATAGACTTCTAATAGTAAAGAGCAGTAATACATCGAGGTAATTGATTCAATGTAAGCAGAAAATTCTGCCATTGCTAGTAAAATCACAAACCCTATACGTGTGCCCTAAACATTTTGCTTCTCTAAGCAACAGATCATAAGGTATTTTAGACAACAAAGCAAACACAGGCCAGAGAGCCAAGGGCTAATCTCAGGAGTTTCAGACAAAGTAACTTCTGGAAATTGTTAGTAACATCTACTATTTACCTCCTATTCAATTTCTTCATAAAAGAGGCACAATCTCTGAGGGATAAATGCATGATTTTGAAGTCTGAATGTTATATTTAATATAACATGCTGTGAAAAGCGTAGAGATTATGACACCATACTCATTTTGTTTGTGAAAAGTCACTTTGGTTTAATATGTTTTTGGTTTTAAAAAGTAATTGTTAATGTCTTTGGGAACATGTTAACTATAATGTTGAAATACAAAAGTCCTTCTCTATGAGAAGTTCTTTCTTTCACTGCGCTTTTATCTATGGTGGCTATGACATGACTCACTTATGTGGTCTTCTCCTTCTCCTGATGGGTCTTCCCCTGCAAAGTGGTGTTGCACCATAGCACTGACTCAGAATGCAGAATAGGGTAAGGTTGTCTTTGTCACAGTATTTTAAGTGCATTCAAGCTGTGAAAAGTGTTGCAGCAATACTCCCATTCTCTGTCAGCTGAACTCTGTTTGCTTGAATTCATATCTTGGCTTAACTACAATTCAAACCTGGTTCTTTTTTTAAAAAAACTGGTACAAAGTAAAAGATATATTTCGGCAGTGTTTTGGAACTTTTAAATAGGGAACCAATCTTTGGACATATCTATTACCTTTCTTTCTGGGGGAGCATCAATCCTTAAACCAGCAGGTGAAAGTACATGTTATTAAATGGCTCATTCTAACTCAGATCCTGGGTGGTCTTACTTATTGGATGAATTATACTACCATCTTAAGAAAACTATTTAACCTATCTGCACATGGAGAGAGCCTCTGCATACCTGCTATATGATTTCAAACCATGAGATGAGCAGTTACTGGTTTTGAAATCAGATTTCTCAGAGGTGCTGGTCTTGACAATGGCTCCTACTTCAGTCATTCCCTTCTCCAGGAGATCTTCCTCATGCAGGGATCCAACCCAGGTCTCCTGTATTGCAGATAGATTCTTCACAGTCTGAGCCACCAGGGAAGCCCTCATTAAAAACAGTATAAGTATGCAGAGCTTTGGCTACTACTAGTTTCATTTGAGACTATCTTTACATGATGCAAAATACCAGATCAAAAATTAATCATCTAGTGTACTGGGTCTTCTGGATGGTCAAACCACAGATTGAGAAAGCTAGAATTATTGTCTCTAAATCCTTCTTAGGATGAGAAAATAGAAGGAAGAAAAGTTCAGTAGATACCTACTGACATGTCCTTTGAACCTCTTTATTTAAAAATAATTTTCTTTATATTTAAATTAGAAATACTGCTATTTATTGAACATGTGCATTTAGTGCATACATTATACTTAGAAATACCAATCACTGAATAGTTTGGAAATAAAGATTCTTTTATAAATTTGCTCACTTAAAAATAGAAAAAACACCTCAGATATCATGTCAAGAAAGACAGTTTACCTGAATTTGCAGCTGTATGATAGAAATATCTCAGTGCCCAGCTTCTATTTGTACCTGCCAGGATGAAGGGGAACAGAGGAAACCATGAAATCTCCCCCATGGTTTCTGTATTTCATTCCATCATGGGATACCCAATGTCATTTTCTCTTCTCTTCACAGGACAGGACCTAATTAGCTTATATCTATGGCTGATTTATTCTCTATGTTCTTTGCCACTTGTTGATTTTTTTTTTTTTTAGCATACCATGTAAAATGTGCTTAATAAAGAAACTTGTAAAACGGAAAAAAAAAGAAAAATAAAAAAGAAAACACATGAATTACCTGACGTGTCAAAATTCAAAATAGCTAATGGTAACACGGTTTGGCTTTCTGGTACTTTTTTCTTTTTAATTTTTTTTCTTTTTTATTTTTTACTTTATTCTACTTTACAATACTGTATTGGTTTTGCCATACATCGACATGAATCCACCACAGGTGTATACGAGCTCCCAATCCTGAATCCCCCTCCCACTTCCCACCCCACACCATCCCTCTGGATCATCCCCGTGCACCAGCCCCAAGCATCCTGCATCCTGCATGGAACATAGACCGGTGCCTCGTTTCTTACATGATAGTATACATGCTTCAATGTCATTCTCCCAAATCATC
>SJYV01011387.1:0-34100 GCA_006410875.1 Neotragus pygmaeus | reverse complement strand
ATCCTGCATCCTGCATGGAACATAGACCGGTGCCTCGTTTCTTACATGATAGTATACATGCTTCAATGTCATTCTCCCAAATCATCCCACCCTCTCCTTCTCCCTCAGAGGCCAAGGAGCATTACTCAGCAATTAAAAAGAATACATTTGAATCAGTTCTAATGAGATGGATGAAACTGGAGCCTGTGATAGAAAGAAAAACACCAGAAAGAAAAACACCAATATAGTATACTGACACATATATATGGAATTTAGAAAGATAGTAATGATGACCCTGTATGTGAGACAACAAAAGAGACACAAATGGATAGAGCGGACTTTTCGTACTTTTTTCTTTTTCTACTCCTCATCTCTTCCTGGGTTTCCTTCTTTTAATCTGCATCCTTTTTCTCGGTGTTATCCTCCAGGCTTACCTATAATCCATCTTCCACAGAGTGGACTGAGTTTAATTTCTAAAATTCTATAGTTTAAAACCCCTCCATGGTTTCATACTTTGCTCTGAGTAAATTTCAAAGTCCTTATATGCTGTTCTTGCTGAATCTTTCACAACTTTCCTCTCTGATTGTGTACAGTCTGGTTTTCTTACTCTCCCCCCCTTTATTAGTTTTCCATTGTTGAAACGAATTAGCACAGACTCACTGGGGAAGACAAATTGTTAATCTTTCAGTTCTGGAGGGAAAAAGTATAAAGTGGGTCTGAATAAGCTAACATCAAAATGTTGGTGGATATGCTCCTTTCTGGGGGTTATGAAGGGGAATCCATTCCCCTTGTCTTTTGCAGCTTCCAGACACCATTTGCATTGCTTGACTCCTGGGCCCCTTTCAAGGCCAGCAATTTTTGGCTGGGTCTTTCTCATGCCGCCTTCTCTCTGGTTTTCTCTCTTCTAATTCCCTCTTCCAATTATAAGGAAACTTGAGATATCACTGGACCTAACCAGTTAATTGAATATAATTTCTTTATTTTAAAGTCAGTGGATCAGCAGCCTTAATTCCTCTGCAACTCTCTTCTCTTTTGCTACATAACAACATAACTCACAGATGTCAGAAATGAGGCTGTGATCCTCTTGCAGAGTAGGGAGCATTACTCTGTTGACTACACTCTCAATCATTCTCTGGAAAGTCAAAGCTGGCTATCCACTACCCTCAAGAGCATCAAGCACACAGAGCTTGTGGTTGCCCATTGACAGCCACTCTGATGTGAAGAGAGTCATATTGTGCCTAATGAATCATTTGAAAAGTTGGAAATGTTGGAATATTGCCAATGGAAAGTATAAGAGATGAGGAGGACATGATGAGGGTAAAGTTATTCCCAGTTAATGAAAGATAATAAAAATACTTTTTTTGTTCTACTGATATCTGTTCATTGTGATTTACCAAATAGAGACTGTTTTCTTTTTATATAATTTCTTTGGAAATGTGTCATGTCTTTTAACGCAACTTGCATTTTGGTGCCTGATATTCAGTTATTCAAAAGATTATCGGAAAATCTATTACGGGATGGCTTTGGCGAGACAGCTGTGAGTAGGACCTAGGACTGGACTTTTAAGTGACCCACCAGTTCAATGACAGAATCAGATGGCTAATAAGAACAATTAGCTTAGGTTTCACAGGATCTTTATGGGGGCTAAAAAGAGACTAACCAGAGTTACCTGACCTCTAGACTAGGAAAGTTCCAGAAAATTTTCAAAATGGAACAGACCAGCTACTGAGGGATGGGATGTGTCACTGGGTACTACATTTCTTGCTTTGTTATCTTTTTCCTCTCAAAAGCCTCATGAGAGAAAAAGATCTTTCTCTTGATCATTACTGTTTCCTCAGCAGTAGTCCAGTTCCTGGCACACAGTAAGCTTTGTATAAATATTTAATGAAAGTCAGTATGATTGCATGTATAGAAAATATACACTTTTTCTTTATGAAAAGAGCATTGTACTGGATGAATTATTTGGTAACCTATTTTACTTTCAGTTAGCAAATATGTCACCATCATTGCCTGATCTCATTTTGGTAAAATTTAATCTCAAATAAATGTTTCATAGGTCACTTTATATTAGATTTATTTATTTAAAATTATAGAATAAAATACAATATTTCCTTTTATTTCTTAAATGAGCTTCAGGGACCAAAAATGTGTTTGAATTATAATTTTTCAAAGCTCCAAACCTGCATGTATCTGTTAAAAGGCATTTGTGCTTTAGATCTTTACTTCTCTCCATTTTCTATCTGAATTCAGGGTTATGGGGCCTGCAACTTCATTTATCTTTTTCTTGGACATGGTTTTCTGGATAGTTTACTTTTTACATACTCTCTCAAAAACATAGAACATACTCTTGCTTCCCAGTAAATAAGTATCTGAATCTTCAACCCTTCCTCTACTGTGTTTCATGACCTTCTATAATTGTTTCTTTTCTAAAAATCCTCATAATTTTAATTCATGTTTATCCAAAGTTAGTGGAGGTGTTGGCTGTGGAAGTGGATATTAGAGGAAAGGTAAGTAGCAGGCAGAAAAAGTGAAAGGACATTATATAAAAGTTCCAGGCAAGCTACAATGTAGTTTCCAGGGAAAAAAGCAAATTAAAAAACGGCTATGTGGAAAAGCCTAAATAAATATAAAATTGCATTTCTATAATAAGAATCATTTGATCAATATATCATAATCTTCTAGAATAGTTTTGGATACATTTTAAGGACTCAATATTAAATGGGTGAATGAATAAATGACAGAATATATTTTTAAAAGTTTTGGGGAAAAAGATTTGCTTCAGTACAGAAAGCTAAAAAAAACCAAAAAACTATTAAGACCAATGTACTTCATTTAGACCAACAACTACTACAAAGTGTTATCCCCATTTCAGCTCATCCTTATCTTTCTCCCTCCCTCCCTCTTTCTTTCTCTCTCTTTCCCTCTCACACACACAGACACACACACACACACAATGTATATCCACTGTGATAAAATTTTATGAATCAAACACTGAGTCACATGGATTAGACCACATGGACAGGAGAGTATATGAAGAGTTTCTGGAAAGGCAGAAAAAGGGCGACAGTTATAAACTCACTTGGGGGTGCTTTTACACTTGGTACCTCTCTTATATTGTGTTACAGGTCCCCATGGGGCACAACCTACATTCTTCATGCCTGAGACATATTGTCTATCAGGCTATTGTTAATAGTTTGTGTTATACTTGTTGGTAATAACTGAGCCCAAAAAGAAATGACACACCCACAAAAATCCCTGTATTTACAACCATTTGTTGTCAGTTGCTAAGTCATGTCTGACTTTTTGCAATCCCATGGACTGCAGCACACCAGGCTTCCTTGTCCTTCACTATCTCCTGGAGTTTGCTCAAATACATGTCCACTGAGTCAGCAATGCTATCTAACTATCTTGTCCTCTGCCACTGTCTTTTTTCGCCTTCAATCTTTTCCAGTGAGTCGGCTCTTTGCATTGGTGGCCAAAGTATTGGAGCTTCAGCTTCAGCATCAGTCCTTCCAATGAATATTCAGGGTTGATTTCCTTTAGAGTTGACTGGCTTGATCTCCTTGCCATCCAAGGGACTCTCAAGAGTCTTCTCCAACGCCACAGTTTGAAGGCATCAATTCTTCCACATGCAGCCTTCTTTATGGTCCAACTCTCATATCCGTACATGACTAGTGGAAAAACTGTAGCTTTGACTATCCGAACCTTTGTCAACCAAGTGATGTCTCTGCTTTTTAATATGCTGTCTAGGTACTTTTGATCAATTTTAACATTTTCTCAACTTGATATTTCACTCCTACATTAGATGTTTCTTTCATTTTTTTTTAATACTTGTCCTTTAATCCTAACTTGCTTAAGCATCCAGAATCCAGTTTTAGCGAATACATCATTCATAGAAACGTCTCCTCTGAAGCTCTAGTCTTTTTTTTTGTTTCCTGGCTTTGAATAGTTTTACTTTTAGCTTCAACAAGGAACTTTAAGAGACTTCCTTTCAACTAAGGCAAATGGTTGTTGAATTCACTGATTCACTCAGCAGAGAAAGTGATTAGACATTAGTTTATCAGTCAAAGATGACTTGTTTTGAACCAGATGGGTTTTCTAAAGGAAATCCTTCAACTGGATGCAGCTATGGTTGGATTTAATTTTCCTACACTACTAGGCATTGGAGTTTCATATTTGGCACATATTACCTGCAATACACTTGACATGATTTTAATAGTCAAGGTTTTAAAAATAAATTATTGTACTTTTCCTTTAGTTTATTTGTGGCATTTGAAATTTTATTTAATAAATGCATCATCCTATAATTATATTTCCAAAATGAAAAATCTGAGAACATATTTTAAAAATGGAAAAATAACACCAAAGAAAACAATCTCATTTGACTAACATATCAAGTTGTAATGAAATAGGAATAGCTTATCCTGTACAGAATTTTCCCTTGGAAGACAAGTTATTTAACACCTATATTTCCCATATCCTACATACCTGACAACTGGCAAGTCCTGAGATTTCTACCTAAAGAAAAATAAGCTCTCTCCNTAGTTTATTTGTGGCATTTGAAATTTTATTTAATAAATGCATCATCCTATAATTATATTTCCAAAATGAAAAATCTGAGAACATATTTTAAAAATGGAAAAATAACACCAAAGAAAACAATCTCATTTGACTAACATATCAAGTTGTAATGAAATAGGAATAGCTTATCCTGTACAGAATTTTCCCTTGGAAGACAAGTTATTTAACACCTATATTTCCCATATCCTACATACCTGACAACTGGCAAGTCCTGAGATTTCTACCTAAAGAAAAATAAGCTCTCTCCACAGATATCATATCCAGCCAGGACATCTTCATCTATTGTGCAGACAACAGAATTATTGATCTAGCTTATATTCTGTCTTTAATTCTTACCACTTAAGTAAACTCCATTCTTATTAAGGTAATCAGTATTTTTAAAATATAAACTAGGAAGGCTTTACTTATTGTGATAAGAACTAGGTAATTTGGGCCAGTTCTACAAAGAAAATAAGTAGTGTTGTTGTATACAAACATGTGCATATGCATAAGCATATCCATATACATGTACATGCCCAGGTATATGTGTATATGCCAACAAAGGTCCATATAGTCAAAGCTATGTCTTTTTCTAGTAGTCATGTATGGATGTGAGAGTTGAACCACAAAAAAGGCTGAGTGTCAAAGAATTGATGCTTTAGAACTGTGATGCGGAAGAATACTCTTGAGAGTCCCTTGGACAGCAAGGAGATCAAACTAGTCAATCCTAAAGGAAATTAAACCGGAATATTCATCGGAAGGACTGATACTGAAGATGAAGCTCCAATACTCTGGCCACCAGATGCCAAGAGCTAACTCACTGCAAAAGACTCTGATGCTGAGAAATATTGAGGGCAGGAGGAGAAGGGAGTGACAGAGGCTGAGATGGTTGGATGGCATCACTGACTCAGTGGATATGAGTCTGAGCAAACTCCGAGAGACAGTGAAGGACAGGGAAGTCTGGTGTGCTGCAGTCATGGGGTTGCAAAGAGTCGGACATGACTCAGCAACTAAACAACAAATGTGTATATATATGCATGGGTATGTAAATGTACATGTCTTTCTACTTGAAGGCTTAGAAAGCTAATAAGGAAGTAAAGAAACTGGGTCACCCTTTGCTAATGATGGAGATGCCCAGGATAGTGGACTACTTTTACCCTGTGGGCTTTCCTTCATTTCAGGAGGAATTCCAGGAGAGTGAAGAGTGTTTCTGTCACAGTCATGGGGCTGAGTTCCAGGCCACCAAAGCAGGTGGCTTGCAAAATACTGTTTGTCTTGGTTTGGGACCCCAAATGGCAGAACTCTAGCAATAAGAGCCAATTGAAATCAGGCAGTTCTCACAGGCACTTCATTCTACTTTGATTTTCTCAGTCTCTGCAATACTGTTTAGCAACAAATATGAACAAACCAAAGTAAAAGACAACAAAATGAGCAGATTTCACAAACATAATACTGAATAAATAAATGCAGATACAGAAAAATATATGATTGAACTTATTTCAGCACACAAGTTCAACTATAATGTTTAGGGATACATTCTTAGGTGTTAAAATTAGATGGAAAATCATGAAAGCAATTATCATCAAGGTCAGGATAAGGGTCTCTAATGTGGTGATTCAAAGCTGGAAGATGAAGAGAAAACATAAGGAAATTTTCTGGGGTGTTGCCAATGTTCTATATTTTTGGTGATGTTACACAGGTAATCACTCCATAAGTCACGGCAGGATATTTTTTGTTTTGACACTTGTGTACATGAGTGCTATATTTTGTCCTAAGATTAAGTGTTTATTAGATCATGGTCCCTACTGAAAACCTTCCAACAATCTGCCCTTATCTTCTCCTATTTTCATCTGTAAATAGCCTGCCTTCCCTCTGCTCATTTCACTCTAGGCACACAGAGTTCCTTGCTCTTGCTCAAAAAAACAAAAATATTTTGCCCACATCAGGATTTCTGCAATTAAGCTTCCTTCTTTACCAGCCATATACCTTCATTGGCTCATCATGTAACTGTTTCCTCATTTTTCTGCTTCAAAGTAAAGGAAACTTTCTTAGAGAAGCATGCCTCACCACTCATTCTAAATAGAAAGGCATCCATCAATTACTCTATACCATCTTGTTTATTTCTCTCGTATCAGAAAGCACCATATGATGACACTGAATTTATAAATTTTTGTGTATATTTACTTAATGTAAGCTTCCCTGGTGGCTCAGATGGTAAAGCATCTGCTTGCAATGCAGGAGACCTGGGTTCGATCCCTAAGTCGGGAAGATCCCCTGGAGAAGGAAATGGCAATCCACTCTAGTACTATTGCCTGGAAAATTCCATGGACGGAGGAGCCTGGTAGCCTACAGTCCATGGGGTCACAAAGAGTCGAACACGACTGAGCGACTTCACTTTCACTTAATGTAAAACCTTTGCTATACTATAATATCTATGACAGCAGGTATTCTTTTAGTCTTTATTCTCAACACAGAATGAATCTTTGCCCAAAAAAATATATCTTTAAGAGTCCTAAGAATAGTCTATTATACTACAGAAGTTAGGAGAAGCCCAAGATCTCATTCTATAATGTGGTTATCATAGATATGTTGCAAGGCAAAAAGAATATTTATTTATCCCAGCTATCTAGAAATTAGACAAATTTTCATATGTATTCAAAATGACTTTCTTTCTGTCATACCTAAGTGCAGTATTTCTCTCAGGGACATTATGAAATATGGAAAGGGAAGACCATAGGTGGTAATGACAAAGTTTAATTGTAATATAACAAAGTGTAGTGAAAGTGAAAGTGTTAGTCTCTCAATCATGTCCAACTTATTGCAACCCCATGAACTGTAGCCTATCAGGCTCCTCTGTCTATGGAACTCTCCAGGCAAGAATACTGGAGTGGGTTGCCATTTCTTTCTCCATGGGATCTTTCCAGCCCAAGGATTGAACTTGAGTCTTCTGCACTGCAGGCAGATTCTTTACCGTTTGAACCAACAGGGAAGCCCAACATAATGACAAACATGACTGTATTTCATTTTTATTTAAGAAATTGCATAGGTTCTTCAAGAAAATTTGTCTTGGTATTTATGATTATTTTTCCCTTTGTGGAAAAGTAAGATGAATTTATTTTTCTTTCTTTCATTTTAGGAAGGATGTTTCACATAAAACCACATTCACCCCTCCACGATAATAAATGGATACTTAGCCTGAATTCAGAAACAATGTATGTCTTACTGATTATTGATCCTTTTGATACTGTGCTTCTTTCTACTTCATTAAATACAATAACTTACCTGATATATTTCCCCTTTGAACCCTGGTTTACTTTCCCATTTAATCTTTTTTTCCCTTTGCTGTTTGATGTTTCTTTGTTCAGACCAGACCTGGTCTTGATCTAGCTGCACTGTGCTTGTGTTCAAGTTCAAATACATCCACTGAATTATGATGGTACTCTCTATTAACTTATAAGCATTAGAGAAAGTCAGTTGAAACAGGGATAGAAATCCCAAAGGTCAGCTCCCATTTATACTGAAACAATAGCTCCAGGTAAACACTGAAGTCGTTTCTTTTTTTTTTTTTTTTTTAGTTATGAATAATGAGTGGCCAGGAGCCCTCTGAATGCAGGCTGCAGAGTTTTTATGTTTTCAGTCTTCTTTTGCCATCATGAAAATCATGAGAGGACTTCAAAATCTATCATGTATTAGAAGATAAATGCTATCATACACACAAACAATTCAAAGTTTTAATGAAATCCTAAACTGGAAGATAGGTTTGCTTCTTCATTTTTATTTTGTTTTATTTTTTATGTTATATGTCTGTTAGTCTACATAGCTTCCTCTTGTAGAACTAGCATCACACACAGATACATCCTCATATATACACAAATCTTAAGCAAAGGAGGCGGCTGCAAACAGACTTTCTCAAAAGTAACAATTCAACCTGTAATTCTTCATGTTCAAGTTTATGTGCTTCAGGTTAAAATGACTGACCTGAAGATGAATTATCTTTTTATTTTTAGTTTTTATTTATTTATTTTTTTGAGATCTGCTTAGACTGTCAGGGTTCTACATTGGGCATCATTACACCCAGTTAATGTAAGACAGCTTATTTTTGCAGTGTGGTGTTTATAGATTTTTTTTTATTGCACCATTAAGAGCATTTTGATTCTGCAATATTTCCAGATTTTCTTGTCATAACATTCCACAGTCTCACTTTGTGCTAAGCCTCATAGCATTCACTTACATCCAGTTTTCTACCTCAGAAGGCCAGGTAATGAGATGAGCTTCAAGAAAAGAAATTGCAGGTTTAGTTTTTTACATTAGAGTCCAAGCAGATTGTTTTCTCTTCAAACATTAGCCAAAGCTCAATTCACAGACATTTCCCCTGGTAAGTAATCATTGCCAGTTTAGTGTCCAGTAGTGAGTTCATAAATGTCATTTGACTTTCAATTTTTAAACTGAGAAATAAAATGTCGATTTTAATATGCTATGAATTTTAATAGAAATTTTGTGGAATTTTTCAACCTCTCAATAAAGTAAAAAATTGTCCATATATGACACAGTAGGTCTATTTTAAGCCTAGTGAAAACCATTATGAGTTTACATTATTGATACTGACTACATCTGGCAATATTATAGAATTATTTCAATGACAGAAAGCAACCTCCAGTTTTGAAGTTTACATAGTTTATTACTGTATTATCTGTGACTNATGACACAGTAGGTCTATTTTAAGCCTAGTGAAAACCATTATGAGTTTACATTATTGATACTGACTACATCTGGCAATATTATAGAATTATTTCAATGACAGAAAGCAACCTCCAGTTTTGAAGTTTACATAGTTTATTACTGTATTATCTGTGACTTTTTACTCAAAGTACATACATATCTCAAAAATACTATTTGAGATTTGTACCTCATTTCTTTTTTTTATTTGTTACTAACAGTTATTATTCAGTTAATTCAATCCACTTGCACAATGTTTTTTTTTTTTTTTCTTGCCTCATTTCCAATGATATCAAGTAGGGTCCTAATCTCTTGTAGTCAGGTGTGAGGTTGACATGCAGGACAATAAGGCAGTCATGATTAGAAAGAACCAATTTTAAAGACAATGACTTTTCTCATATATGTGGATGTATGTTCACAATCACTATTTAAATGCTGGAATTCAAGGCTTTCTGAACATGTTTAATGGCAGTTTTCATTTACAGATCCAGTGGTTTGTGATCCATCAGATGGCCCCCTCGTCATTAACTTCAGAGACAAGAAGGTCTTCTTGGCACTGTTCCAATACATTGCATCAGTGTAATTTTAAGACTGTGAATTGGTAATGAACTTATCATAGCAGTGATCCCTAAAGTCTTTTCAGCTTTCTTACTCAAAAAAAAAAAAAATTGGGAGGATAATTGCTTTACAATGTGGTGGTGGTCTCATCAATGCAAATCAGTCATAATTATTTATCTCTATTCCTCTTGAGGATCCCTTCCCCATATTCTACCTCTCTAGCAAGAAGATCCAACCAGTCTATCCTAAAGGAGATCAGTCCTGGGTGTTCACTGGAAGGACTGATGTTGAAGCTGAAACTCCGATACTTGGCCACCTGATGCAAAGAGTTGACTCATTGGAAAAGATCCTGATGCTGGGAGAGACTAGGAGTAGGAGGAGAAGGGGACGACAGAGGATGAGATGGCTGGATGGCATCACTGACTCGATGGACATGAGTTTGGGTAAACTCTGAGAGTTGGTGATTGACAGGGAGGCCTGGTGTGCTGTGATTTATGGGGTCGCAAAGAGTCAGACATGACTGAGCAACTGAACTGAACTGAACTGAGGTCATCATATAGTACCAGGCTGGGCTCCCTGTGTTATAGAGCAGCAGGTTTCTTATTTTAAAAGATAAATATTAGAAAGCAGAAGGTTCTGTAGTAATTGCCAGAGCTTGACAAGATGATTAGATTGCCAGCTTGAGTATTTTTTTCAGATGTTTGTATTTAAACTTTTATCTAAATGATAATGTCACTTTGCATGAGAACAGCAGAGTGCAAAAGCAGATGAATTTTCAAGGGTTAAAAAGAATGGATGAGACCAATTTTAATTCTAGGACTTAAATCTGAAGATTAGATTTATTCATCTAGTTGGCCTGAAATCTAAGTGATATTTTTTCTTTTTTTTCCGCTTAGAGCTGATAGTCCAAGTAAGATTTTTAAATTCATTCCAAAGCAGTTGAAATTTTTGAGAAACTATTTACTTATCTAGAATCATTTGGTTTTATCCAGTGGCACTGAGTCAGAGTCTCTCTCTCTTTCTGTTCCTCTGTCTCTGTGTCTGTCTCTCTCTCTCTCTCCACACACACATACACATCTATATTTTGGTGATGTTTACAGGTAATCACTCTGTGATAAATCACAGTAAAACAAGATAAAGAAGTTAGACTAGAACCAACAAAAATCAATAATCCAAAAAGATACATGCATCTCAGTGTTCACTGTAGAGCACTATTTACAGTAGCCAGGACGTGGAAACAAATATCCGTCAACAAAGGAATAGATAGATTCCTATCTATGAAGATGGGGTACATACATACAATGCAATATTACTTAGCCACTACTAAGGACAAAATAATGCTATTTAAAGCAACATGGAGGGACCTAGAGATTGTCATACTAAGTGAATAACAAAACAGAAATACAAATTAGATGGTTTACTGGGGGTGGGGGGGAGGTGAGGGTAAGGGGATGGGAAGCGATAAAATGGGAGACTGGGATTGACATATACACAGTACTATATACAAAATGGGGCTTCCCTATTGGCTCAGATGGTAAAGAACCTGCCTGCAGTGCAGGAGACTTGGGTTCAATCCCTGGGTTGGGAAGATTCCCTGGAGAAGGGCATGGCCACCCATCCCAGTATTCATGCTTAGAGAATCCCTATGGACAGAGGAGCCTGGCTAGCTACAGTCCATAGGGTTGCAAAGAGTCGGACACAACTGAGCGACTAAGCACATAGCACATATATAAAATAGATAACTAATAAGGACCAACTGCATAAGCACAGGGACTGTTTCTCCATACTCTGTAATGGCCTGTATGGGAAAAGAATCTAAAGAAGACTGGATATATGTATATGTATAACTGATTTATTCGCTGTACACATGAAATTAACACAACATTGTAAATCAACTATATGCCAATAAAAAGTTTTTTAAAAGCTTAATAATGTATAAAACAAAGTAAGCAAGAAGGGAGTAAAATAAAAGATATTAGTTGAAAAGCAAAAGAATTAGTAGAGGGATTAATGATCCTATAGCTGGTTTCTAAGAAAGGGCTGTTAATTAATATAGCAAGAATATGGCTGGGACTTGAAAGTGCTTTTTTTGGGTCAATATTAATAACAATGAAATAGGTACTGATAGTAGTTATTATATGCTTATATTGTGGCTTTTATCAAGTAAAGTGATTTTTTTCTCAGAATTTTTGGCTGGAAAGGTTGATAAAGAACTAAAAAACAGTATTGTAAAGCAGAATAAAGTGAAAATAAAAATTAAAAAAAAAAGAACTAAATAGAATGTTCCCTAGCTCCTATGACTCCATACTTCAGAATTAGGCCTGGTAGTTTTGTTTTTTTTCTAAAGAGTTATGATGTATATTGGAAATCTTTCTGGCTTTGGGCAGAACTGAGTTCTTCACTTCACTGTATACCCTTTTAGTGAGTTTGAGCACTATTTTAAAAGCTGGGTCACTTGCATCACTTGTAGGGTTAATATTAAATCATCTATGTGATGTGTATGAGGTTTGTCCTCAGTCTCAGGATTTCCAGTTCTCCTCTATTTTGTTTTGTTTTCACAAACAATCCTTGAGTTACTACTGTGTACCAGGAACCAAGCTCAGTCCAGGGGAATATAAAAGGAAACAGAAAAGAATGCTCCTTGCCCTCATGATTCTCACAGTTTAGCAGGAGAGAAGGGGACGCAATGCAAGAAACCAGGCCAACCATTAGCCAGTTCTAATGGGACTTCTCGCTGAACGTCTTCAGCACTTCAAATGTGTCCTCCTGTCCCACCAGAAATCTGCTGTTATTATTTAATCACTAAGTTATATCTGACTCTTTTGCAATCCCATGGACTGTAGTTCTCTGGGCTTCTCTGTTGGTGGAATTTTCCAGGCAAGAATATTGGAGTGGCTTGCCAGTTCCTTCTCCAGGGAATCTTCCTGACCCAGGGATTAAACCTGAGTTCTTTACCACGGAGCCACCAGTGAAACCCCATCAGAAACCTAGAATAATAGAAACATTTATCTCCATCTCTAGATACTTGATTCATTCTCATTTTTCAAGTCTTCACTTAATGTCATTTGTTTTCTAACTTCCCTAATCTCTTCCACAAGCTGTGGCGCTCCTAGTATATATTTCTGTCACTAGTACTTCCCCTTATAGCTGATGATATACATTACAGGACTTCCCTGGTGGCTCAGACTGTAAATCATTCACCTGCAGTAAAGGAGGACTGGATTTGATCCGTAGTTCAGGAAAATTCCCTGGAGAAGGGAATGGTTACCCATGCCAGCATTCTTGCCTGGAGAATCCCTTGGAGGGAGGACCCTGGTAGGCTACAGTTCACGGGGTTGCAAAGAGTCAGATATGACTGAGCATATACTTTATTATATAATTGCTGGTTTGATTTTATTTTCTACCTTCTATTCAAATCTATTACATTGCTTAACATATAAACTAGCACAATAATCCTAGCAGAAAAATGGCTAAATAATTGAGTAATATGCTTAATTCTATGTTTGGAGCATAGTAAAGATCAAATACCTAACAACTATTATCACTGTCTCAAACTGTACTTGTCTCTAATTTCTAAAACAGGAAAATTTTTAACAGTATTTAAAAAATGCTTAGAGTCATTTAATATTTCTAGACTTCAATTAATTAAAGTCTTTCATAGAAAATGATGTGGTATTATAAGCTTTCATCTAAGACATTTAATTCTAGTTTTAACATATTTCTAATGTATGACTGGGCATATTAATTAGATAGCCAAATAACGGTAAAGGTTAAAGACTAGAGAATTTTCTAAATGAAAGATGAGCTGCTGGCTGCTATATATGCATATAGGAAAAGAACAGCTGGAACTTTCTTAGGATTAGAGAAATGTGACCATATGTATACAAATAAAATATAAATTTTACCATGTACAGTACTAAATGCCAACTCATAAACAAACTGCTCTGTGATAGTAAACTCAGTATCAGTAGTTAATATGAATAACAGTAATGCTAGCAGACTTAAAGCAAGTAATTTGCTTCACTTATATGTTGCTAACTACATTCATTGTGCTTTTTCCTATAGTAATGTATCATTCACTGAATTTTTCTTTTTCTTCTAAAATCAGAGTATCTTACTCAAAATTTTATATAAGTTCTTTCAGTTCAGGTCAGTTCAGTCGCTCAGTCGTGTCCGACTCTTTGCGACCTCATGAATCGCAGCACACCAGGCCTCCCTGTCCATCACCAACTTCCGGAGTTCACTCAGATTCACGTCCATTGAGTCAGTGATTCCACCCAGCCATCTCATCTGTCGTCGCCTTCTCCTCCTGCCCCCAATCTCTCCCAGCATCAAAGTCTTTTCCAACAAGTCAACTCTTTGCATGAGGTGGCCAAAGTACTGGAGCTTCAGCTTTAGCATCATTCCTTCCAAAGAAATCCCAGTGCTGATCTCCTTCAGAATGGACTGGTTGGATCTCCTTGAAGTCCAAGGGACTCTCAAGAGTCTTCTCCAACACCACAGTTCAAAAGCATCAATTCTTCANCCTTCTCCTCCTGCCCCCAATCTCTCCCAGCATCAAAGTCTTTTCCAACAAGTCAACTCTTTGCATGAGGTGGCCAAAGTACTGGAGCTTCAGCTTTAGCATCATTCCTTCCAAAGAAATCCCAGTGCTGATCTCCTTCAGAATGGACTGGTTGGATCTCCTTGAAGTCCAAGGGACTCTCAAGAGTCTTCTCCAACACCACAGTTCAAAAGCATCAATTCTTCAGCACTCAGCTTTCTTCACAGTCCAACTCTCACATCCATACATGACCACAGGAAAAACCATAGCCTTGACTAGATAGACCTTAGGCGGCAAAGTAATGCCTCTGCTTTTGAATATGCTATGTGTTCAAAGCCATTGATATATTCACATATTGACATCCTGAAATTATGTGTAAGTATTCTTCACTTTTGGAGAAGGAAATGGCAACCCAGTCCAGTATTCTTGCCTGGGAAATCGCAAGGACAGAGGAGCCTGGCGTAGTGCAGTTCATGAGGTCACAAATAGTCAAACACTACTTAGTAACTGGACAACAACAACATGCTTCACTTTAGCTCAGATGTATCAATTAACTGATAATCCCACTGGCTTAGGGACTTAGGGTAAATATCAATAAGATTTTTTTAAAATAAAATATTGTGAAATACTATATTTTCCTATTTCTAAGGTATCAACCCTAGTATTCTTGCCTGCAGAATTCCATGGACAGATGAGTCTGGCAGGCTATACAGTTCAGCGGGTCTCAAAGAGTTGGGTGCAACTGAGCGACTCACACACAAACATAAACTAATTATAGAAAATTTCAAAAAATAAAGTAAAAAATAATCTATTATCTCATTTTGGAGATAATTCTTTATGTACTTCATGTATATGTACATACTAAAAAATAATAATAATGCTTTCTGTATAGTTTTATATCAGGTTTTTTGTGTAATTCAACATCATAAATATCCTTAAATATTATTAAAATTCTGATCATATTGCAATATATAGATGTATCAAATCAACACATGTGTACCTTAAATCTACACAATATTATATGTCAATAAAAGACCACGTGAAAATACAAATGTAAAACAAAACAATACTTCAGCATATGATTTTTGATGGGTATGCCATAACTAGTATAACATTTTCCCTAAACTTGGACACTCACATTTCTCTTTATGAAATGAATATATTTAGATTAAGTTCCTTCTCTACTTATTAACTTCTAATAGATTTCTTTAATAATGCTTATTAAAGGACCTAAATTTTTACACTATACTGCTAATATTAACATGCTATTAAATGGTATAAATATATCTGTTCAGAGAATAGCCAAAATAAAAACATGTTTTTTTCTTTTAATTACAAACATCTGTCAAATCTTATAACAAAAGAGAATAATATGGAGGCATAAGCATCTTTTTTTTTTTAACACAAATAAGGTGAGGTTATCGAAATAGTTACAAGATGACAAACATTAAACAATGGTTTAGAACTATTAGGTAAATCTAGAAATAAGTGTAGAACTGTAAGTATTAATATAGACAGAGGGGAAATGTATGGGCTACATGAGGGAGGAAACAGGGAATATTAAATCTGATGGGAAACCTAAGGGGACAAAGCCCCTTAGAGACTGTGCCAGGGTAGAATGAGGTCTTGCTTCTAGAATAAGCTAAAAATAGGGGACACACTTCACTCACTTCTATAAGTAGGTCTCCAACAGTGTCTATGCTCTCTGTTCTGCTACTTGTAAGTGACCTGAGTTTCTTCACCTTTAAAAATTGGCAAAGCTCTGCTTTCTTTGCAGGACTGTTGCTAAGATTAAATGAAAGGATCTGCTAGAGGTAGAACTCTCTCTCTTGTTCATTGTGTATACTCAGGGCCTAGCATGAAACAGATCTTCCATACAATTT
The DNA here is from genome assembly GCA_006410875.1 of Neotragus pygmaeus. Taxonomy (NCBI): domain Eukaryota; kingdom Metazoa; phylum Chordata; class Mammalia; order Artiodactyla; family Bovidae; genus Neotragus; species Neotragus pygmaeus. Next base: position 17,861 of record SJYV01011387.1, on the reverse strand, counting down.
TTTTTAATTGTTCAAGTGAAAGCAAACAGTATACTTGATTAATCACTAATTCCAGGCAAAAAGGGAAAGCCAGAGGGCTTCTTATGCAAAATTGAAGGATATCTAATCTTCTTTAGCTAGAGAGCAAGGACAGCGAAGGACCAGGCCACCAGACTTCAGAGAAGTTTGATCTCCTAATCCATGATCAGAAGAACCTTCAGAATTGTGGAATTTCTTTGGTGGTTCAATGGTTGACACTTTGCCTTCCAAAGGGATGTGAGTTTGACTCCTGGTAGAAGAGCTAAGATTCCACATGCCTCAGGGCCGAAAAAAACCAAAGCGTAAGACAGAAGCAGTATTATAGCAAATTCAACAAAGATTTTAAAACTGGTCTACATTAAAAAGAGAGAGAGAGAGAGAGAGAAGAATCCTGAGAGCTACAACTGTAATATCTGGATAGATGCAATTCAGAAATCAGATTTCCTAGATTCTCCCTGGGCTTGTAAAAAGTGGCTCTATCTCTCTTTATAAGATCTACTTTCCATAGTCCAACTTGTAGACCAGGTAGAGACCTGACAAGAGGCAGGTTTGTGATAAATAATCCTGCTTTCCCTGTGGATTTGCTGACATCAGTCCCCCTGACAACCAGACAAATGTTAATGGTCACATATCAGTACAACCAGACCAGAGATGCTATGGGGTGCTAAGAGATGGAGGGTCTATCAGTGAAGTTGGTGAAGGATCTGCAGGAGCTGGGAGAGTATGCACAGCATGGGTCCTGAGGGTCCTTGTCAACAGGTGACAGAATACCCACTGAGATACAGTAGTTAATTGACACAAGAGCACTTTCCTGTGATACAGAATTTAAAACCCTGGCACATATCCTAGGAGATGGAATTAGCAGCTGCCAGGATGGTTCTTAGAAATTTGAGAAAATTTATGACCTATGCTAAGTGGGTAGAAATTCCAGAACTGCCATGGGAGATGAAGGATGAAGAGATCAAAGACTCAGTGAATTGGGCATGCCTGAGAAAAAATAAATATGTAAGGTCAGAAACCCCACCAGCAATTATAATCTAGGGGTGAGCCCATCAGATGCTCCATTTACCAAATACTAAAGAATGTGCTATGGAGAGGTATGTCAGTGTCACTGAACAGCTCAGTGGTAGCTGTCTTCTGTAGGCAAGGTTGGAAATGACATTACAGAACTGGGATTCTTGGTAAAAATGTGAGTGACAGAATCTCTAAATAATAAATACCAAGAAGTGGCACTTAATGACCAGGAGAAAGGCAGGTGTAGTCATTGCAATGAGCAGGAACACAGGCGTGGCAAAACTGGATATAACCTTAAAAAAAGAAGATAGAGTAAATAAATAGAATATGGAGTTTCTGCGTCAAGACAGATGAGTAGGGTGTTGCTCAATTTATGCAATGAGAATAAATCAAGAACGGATGAATAGAAGACTAGCTCAGGTTTCCCTCCTTGATCGGTTCCTCCCTCTACATCACTCCCACTTCCCACTCACCACCTCTTGCACAGTTTGGAGACCTGGGTTGAGTCGCAGACTTTTGTTTGAAGACTATCTGCTGAAGGACAGGACAGATCTCTAAGAGGTGGTACCAAGCAGTATTACGATAGCATGAAGTCGTAATTCCCATACTCCTTTTCCAAAGATTCTTAAGGATCTTTACTCAAGGGACTATGCATTAGATAAAGAGAAGTATCCAGAACTTTCAAGGATTGTTCACTCAGAGTCAAAACTAAAACTGATATCCTGAAGCTCAAAATGATTCAACAGTCCTCCTAATAGAAAAGACATGGGAGGGAGCCAGATAATAAACGGAGTTCCGGCCTTCATCTGGCACATGGTAGTCCACAGACCCATCAGGTGGTCTTTTCTGAGACCTCTAAATATATTATTGGATTGCACATCTTTTCTAATTGGCAGATCCTTCCCCTTGGTTTCTTGTTCTGTGTATAATTAATGTCATTTACAAAGATTTAAAGAAGGCAGAGGTAGTAGTCTCTGTCTTATTCTCATTTATGACACCAGCCTAACATCTGTTAAAAATAAGGGATGGATAATTGCCTAGAACAGTAGAAAACTAAACTTTACAAAATAGTAACATCAATTGCATTTGCTCTGCAAGATATGGTATTTTTCTGGAGCAGAGTAACATAGCCTTCAGTGTGAGGTACGGAGAACGTATTTATTTCTATCTCTTTCAAAAGGAAGAATCAAAATAAGTTTATATCCATNAATCAAGATTGCCGGGAGAAATATCAATAACCTCAGATATGCAGGTGACACCATCCTTATGGCAGAAAGCGAAGAGCTAAAGAGTTTCTTGATGAAAGTGAAAGAGGAGAGTGAAAAAGTTGGCTTAAAACTAAACAGTCAGAGCCACCTGGAAAGCTCCTTCACATAAACAGACATACATGCACACAGTTACAGATCTACAAATCATTGATGATGTACATACACTGTGGTCATACAGATTCACAGGAGATTGGATACAGATCTGAAGGCATGATGGGACTCATATTTATGCATTTTTGGATTCAAGCCTATTAATGTTTGAATACAGATATGCACAAGTAGGGGTTCTACTGTAATTCATGCCAGAATAAGACATTGGATCTTTTTGACCAGCTCACTGAAAATGTGAATTGAATATAAGGAAGAAAAGCAAAAGGCAAAATTTTACATACTCCATGGAGATGATTGTAGACTTCCCTGGTGGCTCAGACGGTAAAGCGTCTGCCTACAATGTGGGAGACCCGGGTTAGATTCCTGGGTGGGGAAGATCCTCTGAAGAAGGAAATGGCAACCCACTCCAGTACTCTTGCCTGGAAAATCCCATGGAAGGNGCTGAACTGATAGCAAAGTGGAATGCTATTTAAAGACTCAACTGAAGTACCAACCAGGAGAAATAGCAAGGATGGACTGTCACCATCTAGATAGTCTACATTCTAAATTAAGAATGGTTGTTTGGTGCTTTGTTCCCGGTAAGTGGAGTGCATGCATCTGAGAACAAAGAAAGAAAGCGCAAGCAGTCTTACTTATGATCACTCTTAAAATAACACATCTTGAGAATCTGTGCCTCCGATTTCTGCACCTGTAGGCTCTGTGGAGCCACAGATCCTGGTATTCAAGGGGAAATGGATGCAGAGGGAGCAGGGAACAGTAGGTCTGATGTTTAGGTTACTATAGGAAAGTATTCTGATGCTTCAGTGAACTGACTTAATGAAAAGGGGCTAAGTAAGGACCCATAGTTTAGGAAAGACCAGGATCCGGTCAAATCGATCAGATAAGCTGCCCAGTTCAGCAGAAACACCAGCTGGGTCATACTATATATTTTTAAGATAATTACATTTTTAAACTTAAGAAAAATTTTGAGTTACAGATGGCTTCAGAGAATACAGTAAGATAGTAAACTCCTTAACTTGTATTACAAGGCTGGCATGGTATTAATAACTTTAAACTAGTTAATGAGCTTAACTAATGAGCTTAACCTGGTTTACCTTGTTAATTCAACCTAATAATAACATTATAAGAAAATAAGTAGTGATTACTCTCATGAATGCAAAATCTATTTAGCAGTAAATTCAACCCAGTGCTGCACAGAGATGACAAAACACCATGCCAAGTTAGATTTTGCAATGGAATGCATGGCTGCTTTAAATTTGAAAATTAAGGTAATTCAAGGAATGAAAAAGTAAATTTGCATGCTTTTCTCAATACATATGGAACCAAAATTTGATAAAATCCAACATTCATTTTTAGTAGAAACTTGGTAAACTTGAAGGCTAAATCTTTAGTCTAAGATGTACCTATAAAAACATGCAGCAAACATCAGATAAACAGTGAAATACTGAAATTCACCTCTTCACTCTCCAAAATCAAAGTTGGTATCATCACCTGCATTTAGCACTCTACTGCAAACTGTAAGAAGGGAACTAAGAAGAGTAAAATGGAAAGGTCTAAATACATAATAGCATAAATACATAATGTAGCATTCATGAGAATCATGACTACTTACTTTCTTATAATGTTATTATAAGAAAAAAAATACAGCTGCTATCACTTGTATCTGATATGAAAACAGATATTTAAAATCCAACAGAATTGATGTATACACTGTCAGAACTGATAACTAGCTTCAGAAAGTTTTATATCTGTATAACAGCAACAATTAGGAAGTCAATATCAGAAAATATACTATTTAGAATAGCATACGCATACATCAAATATCTAGGTATAAGACTACTACACATCAAAAAGTATGAATCATTATTTTGAGAAATGTTTTTAGAAAGCTAAATCAAGGAAAGATATAGTATGCTCATGAGTTGGAAGACATATTGTAAACATATTAATTTTGCCTAAATTCACCAATGTAATTCCAATTACAATCCCCTAAGTTATTTATTTACTTATTTCTTGATTGGAGGAATTAACATGCTGATTCTAAGATGTGTAAGAAAAACTGAAAGGAAATATTCTTCTTGAAAAACAAGACATTAATGAGTACAGTGCGATATTGACATAAACATTGACAAACAGGCTGATGGTGGTGAACAGGTGTCAGGAAGCTGTAGCTATGAGTCAAATCTGGCCTGCCACCTGTTTTTGGAAGTACTTTCACTGGAACAGAGCCATGTCTTTCCTCTATGTAGGGGTTTTGACTGCTTGTGTGCTACCATGACAGAGCTGAATAGGTGTGATAGAGAGCACATGACCCCCAAATTTTAAATACTTATTCTCTGACATTAGAGAAGTTTGCCTATTTTAAGTATAGAGTATAGAGTTCAGAAATAAGTCAATACATAAACAGATCCGTGAATCAACATTATGTTACCACTAAACAATGGAGTTAAGGAGGTTTTTCAACAAAGTGTGCTTTGTAAATTTAATAATTATATGCAAAAAGCAACTACTCCTGACCTCAATCTTAAACGATGCACAAAAATCAATTTCATATAAAAATTAAACAAATAAAGCTTCTCCGAAATAACACAGGAGATGTTAAAATATTTAGGAAAAAAAAAAAAAAAACCTAACCACTGATAAAAAGCAATAATCAAAAAGGAAAAAATATACTAAAATTTAAATCAAGAGGTTCTGATTTTCAAAAGACATCAATAATAAAGAAGTAAACCACATAGTGGGAGAATAAATTATCAATCCACAGAACCAACAAGACTCTAGTTCTTTCAAATATAAATACACAGTGAGCTAGCTAGATTGATCCAATAAAAAACAGGCAAGAAACTAGAGGATATCCAAATAACCTGTTCACATAAAATGGGGCTGCACATCATCAGTCAATCAGTAACATGTGTTTTTAAAACGTAACAAAACAGAATGACTAAATTAAAAAGACTCATCATACAAAGTGTTGGTGAGGATATGGAATCAACTGGAAGCCTTATCTGCTGAATGGAGTGTAACCACTTCTGGCAGTATCAACTAAAGCTGAATATACACATAACCTCTGATCCAGTAATTTTCATTTCTTAGTCTATATCCAGAATAAATGCATATACACATCAAATGGCCTGTACAAGAATGTTCATAGCATTAGAATTTATAATAGCTCCATGATGAAAAAAATAGCATACTAATACAATGAATAAAATTGAAAAATGAAATTATGAAATTAAAGAAGCTTGACATGAATATATGCTACATGACTGTACTTATGTAAAGTTTAAAACTGACAAAACTTATTCATAGTAATAGAAGCCAGGATACTGAGGAGGAAATGGGTTTGGGCTCTGTTCTGTGAGGTTGGTGATATTCTGTTTATTGATCTGGAAGAGCTGCTACAGAGATGTGTTCACTTGCCAAAACTCTCCAGTTGTACAACTATGATATGTACAATTTTCTATACAAGTGTTTTAGTTCATTAACATGTTCAACTTTTTAAAAAGGATAACACATAGTAAGACAGGGGTAAGACAGGGAGTAGGGAGTGGGAAGGAATGGCATGATATTTTAGCTAGGTATGTGATCAGGGAAGCCCTTTCCAAAGGGAGCATATTTTATCAGCAATCTTAAAGAAGTGAAACCATGTGAACAGTTAAGGTCAGAAAATTCCAGGCAGAGGGAATATCAGTGCAAAGGGTCTGAGATGGTGCCATGCTTGGTGTTTGTGATGAGCATCCAAAAGATAAATTTGGCTTGAGTGGAGTAAGTGAGAAGGAGATGATCACAAGTCCAATTGGCTGGTCATATATAAAACAACTGAATGAATATCTTGTGTGTTTGTTGTTGCTTCTGACCTTAATATCTTTGCTCTTTGTTACTTATTCATTAAGCATACATGTATGTTCAGCCACTCAATCATGTCCCAATTCTTTGTGACCCCATGGACTATAGCATGCCAGGCTCCTCTGTCTATTGAATTTTTCCAGGCAAGAAAACTGGAGTGGGTTGCCATTTCCTACTCCAGGGGATCTTCTTGACCCAGGGATCAAACACGTGTCTCCTGTGTCTCCTGTACTGGTAGGGAGATTCTTTACTACTGAAAGACTCGAGAAGCCCTAAGTATACATAGCACACTGTAAATGATTTTAAAAATACTATCTACTAACCTCAGAAAAACAGATTTAAAATGAGGGAAATAAGTTTGCTCAATTGAAGAGCTTATTGTGTTTCACTCAATCTTTAAAGTTTTGTCCATTCTACACAATTTTTAATGAAGACAAAAACCACTAGTTAATCAAGAAAACAGGTTGAGAAAAAAATTGTTAATAAAAGCATAATCTGTTCATTCACTGATCATTTATGAAAAAAAGAGTTACATGCAATCTCTCTCTCTGCCTCTTTCTCTCTATATATGAAGGTTTACACAGAGATAATGCTAGATATAAGACTTCGCACCAACAATCCAGAAATGATGGAAACAATGGACTGGTCCCAAAGTGGGAAAGGAATACATCAAAGCTGTATATTTTCACCTTGCTTATTTAACTTATATGCAGAATACATCATGCAAAATTCCAGGCTAGATTTAGCACAAGCTGGAATCAAGACTTTCAGGAAAAATATCAATGGAAACAGAAAAACAGAACATACTTTAAAGGGACATCACACTTAAAAGCCAATCTCTACTAGGGTTGTCCAGGAAATATTAATAACTCATATATGCAGATGACACCACTCTTATGGCAGAAAGTGAAGAGAAACTGAAGAGCCTCTTGATGAAAGTGAAAGAGGAGACTGAAAAATCTGACTTAAACCTCAACATTCAAAAAAGAAGATCACGGCATCTGGTCCCATCACTTCATGGCAAATAGATGGGAAAATCATAGAAACAGTGACAGACTTTATTTTCTTGGGCTCCAAAATCACTGCAGATGGTGACTGCAGCCATGAAATTAAAAGATGCTTGCTCCTTGGAAGAAAAGCTATGACCAACCTAGATAGCATATTAAAAAGCATAGACATTTCTATGCTGACAAATGTCCATCTAGTAAAAGCTATGGTTTTTTCAGTAGTCATATATGTATGTGAGAGTTGGACCATAAAGAAAGCTGAGCGCCAAAGAATTGATGCTTTCGAACTGTGTATTGGAACGGACTCAGAGTCCCTTGGACTGCAAGAACATCCCACCAGTCAATCCTAAAGGAAATCAGTCCTGAATATTCATTGGAAGGGCTGATGCTTGCTGGGAGCCAGTGTGAGGAACTCCGCCCATGGCAAAGGTCATGAGGAAGGAGGCTTTGGCATATGCAAAGGCGTGATCAAGCCTCAGGAAACCCCTGTTCCCGAGCATCTACCCCCCCAAACCAGAGTCTACCTACTTTACTGTTTCATGCTCTCACCTATACCTCTGACTTTATCGGGGGCTGTTCCCCACTGGTTCTCTCGGAGGAGTAAACGTGCAGCTCCAAGTCAATAAAAATTCCTGGGCATGACAAGAGTGTTTCAACATACAAACTCCTCTGACGGTTATCTAGCCCGCCTGTACAGGTTCATCTGGCCACATGTGATTGTTTACAGCCTCCCAACCATGAGAGGCACGAGATGTTTTAGACTTACTAGAGGCAGATTCTTTTGGCAAGTTAGAAAATTATTAGTATAGTATAGTGAGTTGATTAGAAATTATATTGATGAAGGGTTTTTTCATTTGTTGTGCCAATAATTACTGCTAATTCCCCTGGGTGTGACAAGGGTGTCTCAGGTCAAACCTCTCTGCTGGCAAACTAGCTTCTGTGACAGGATTATCCATACTCCTGCCACTATGCACATGATTGTCTACTACCTCTCAACCATAAACAGCACAGAGAGTTTGGAGTATTTTGAGAGTCTTAATTAGCATAGGGCTTTTCTCATTGTTGAGTCAATGATTACCGCCAGGCCTCCATATCCTTAGGCACCTGGGAATATATTAATCAATCTATTTGGAATATAGAAAAGGAAATATAGTAGCTTTTGATGTTAGCAATACTAGACTTTTTGAGTTAATGAATTTTCTCTTTTGTTATAGATCACTGAACTTTGTTATAAATCACTGTGTTCTTGCTATGTAAAAATGTAATTTTATCACTATCTTAAGACTAAATAGATCTTAAGGGGGACATTGGTGAAAGGATTTTCATTTTTTGGGCTGTTTGCTGCTAAATCTCCATATTCCCTGCTCTTATAATGAATATAACTATCATATAGGAGAAATAAGTATTAACATTTAAGCTTAATCATGTTAACCTTGGGTTAAATAAATTCCTTTCTTGGTTGTGACCCATTACACCCTCACCCTATAGGAATGCAACTTTACCTGCTACTTTCAGAGGGTGGCACCTGGTTTAAGAAATAACACCCTTGGAAAAGATAAGTTTTTTTGTTATCAGAAAGAAAGGGTCGTAAAATGTCAGCAGGCCTCATGGCCAGAAGATGATGTAAAACCCATAAGACCTTTGTATAATTTTATATGAAGCAGGGTCAGGTCTGCTGACCCCTAGGTGACTCTGTATTCACCCCTATGTATATAAGAAAACTTGAAAAATAAAGAAATCGGGTCAGTTTCTGGAAAGACTGATTCCCCCGTGTCGTTTCTTTCTTGCTCCCCATTTTTCTGGCTGAATTCCCATTTGGAATGTGGGCACTCACCAAGCCTGCTAATTTTGCCTGGGCTTCTAAGATCGGACTGGGGAGGCCTCAGTGCCTCCTCTCCTTCGGGAGAACGGAAAGACGCCTGTGGCCTATGTAGGTGGTGATTGGTATTCCACGTAAACCAAGTTATTCAGCCTCTTTTTCTCCACTAATTTTCCTACTACACTATCCGTTTCTAATCTCTCTATATATCTGTAATTAAATAAGTTTTTTCCTAGGAGCTGACTCCATCCCCACCTTTGAATTACCCTGGATCCACTGGGGCTGGACCCCAGCAGATGCTGAAGCTGAAGCTTCAATACTTTGGCCACTGGATGCGAACAACTGACTCATTGGAAAAGACCCTGTGATACTGGGAAACACTGAAGGCAGGAGCAGAAAGAACCACAAAGGATGAGATGGTTGGATGGCATCACCACCTCGAAGGAGAAGAATTTGAGCATGCTCCTGGAGTTGATGATGGACAGGGAGGCTTGGCGTGCTGCAGTCCATGGGGTCACAAAGAGTTGGACATGACTGAGCAAATCAACTTCCTGATTGACTATACCATACTCTAACTCTGTAAGACTTTTTCCGTATCAGTTTAAAGATACTAGTGTCAACATTACCAACAATAGTAAAACAACACATACAATAACAACAGAATAAAAATTCAAAGTCNTTAATGAATTTTCTCTTTTGTTATAGATCACTGAACTTTGTTATAAATCACTGTGTTCTTGCTATGTAAAAATGTAATTTTATCACTATCTTAAGACTAAATAGATCTTAAGGGGGACATTGGTGAAAGGATTTTCATTTTTTGGGCTGTTTGCTGCTAAATCTCCATATTCCCTGCTCTTATAATGAATATAACTATCATATAGGAGAAATAAGTATTAACATTTAAGCTTAATCATGTTAACCTTGGGTTAAATAAATTCCTTTCTTGGTTGTGACCCATTACACCCTCACCCTATAGGAATGCAACTTTACCTGCTACTTTCAGAGGGTGGCACCTGGTTTAAGAAATAACACCCTTGGAAAAGATAAGTTTTTTTGTTATCAGAAAGAAAGGGTCGTAAAATGTCAGCAGGCCTCATGGCCAGAAGATGATGTAAAACCCATAAGACCTTTGTATAATTTTATATGAAGCAGGGTCAGGTCTGCTGACCCCTAGGTGACTCTGTATTCACCCCTATGTATATAAGAAAACTTGAAAAATAAAGAAATCGGGTAAGTTTCTGGAAAGACTGATTCCCCCGTGTCGTTTCTTTCTTGCTCCCCATTTTTCTGGCTGAATTCCCATTTGGAATGTGGGCACTCACCAAGCCTGCTAATTTTGCCTGGGCTTCTAAGATCGGACTGGGGAGGCCTCAGTGCCTCCTCTCCTTCGGGAGAACGGAAAGACGCCTGTGGCCTATGTAGGTGGTGATTGGTATTCCACGTAAACCAAGTTATTCAGCCTCTTTTTCTCCACTAATTTTCCTACTACACTATCCGTTTCTAATCTCTCTATATATCTGTAATTAAATAAGTTTTTTCCTAGGAGCTGACTCCATCCCCACCTTTGAATTACCCTGGATCCACTGGGGCTGGACCCCAGCAGATGCTGAAGCTGAAGCTTCAATACTTTGGCCACTGGATGCGAACAACTGACTCATTGGAAAAGACCCTGTGATACTGGGAAACACTGAAGGCAGGAGCAGAAAGAACCACAAAGGATGAGATGGTTGGATGGCATCACCACCTCGAAGGAGAAGAATTTGAGCATGCTCCTGGAGTTGATGATGGACAGGGAGGCTTGGCGTGCTGCAGTCCATGGGGTCACAAAGAGTTGGACATGACTGAGCAAATCAACTTACTGACTGACTATACCATACTCTAACTCTGTAAGACTTTTTCCATATCAGTTTAAAGATACTAGTGTCAACATTACCAACAATAGTAAAACAACACATACAATAACAACAGAATAAAAATTCAAAGTCTTGAGACAATACAAAGAGTTCCCTGAGAATTGTGAATGACCTGCAATGTCACTGCAAGCCTGATGCCTAGAAGGAGCTGCTCTAAAGCAAGAGGCTTTAAACAAAATTAGAAAACTCTGACTTTCCTTTTCTTACTAAGTCTATGTTAAAGGGCCATAAATCTTGCCACATCAGCTGGCACACAGTCAGTACCAGTTTGAAAAGATTTTTGCAGCTTAGCTAGCTCCCATTACCTGCCCCTTGCCCTCTCCTAAAATTTATTTTCACTCCAGCAGGCAGCACCTCAAAAGTCAGTAATTTGTTACACAGCTTGTCCTCTCCAGTATAGCTTACTTAAGTGAGGGATTCATTGCAGGGTCAATTCCTGGTTCCAGAAGATCTGCTGGAGAAGGGATAGGCTACCCACTCCAGTGTTCTTGGGCTTCCTTTGTGGCTCAGCTGGTAAAGAATCTGCTTGCAATGCTGGAGATCTGGGTTTGATCCCTGTGTTGGGAAGATCCCCTGAAGAAGGGAACGGCTACCCACTCCACTATTCTGGCTTCAAGAATTCAGTTACTTCAAGAATACAGACTGTACAGTTCCTGGGGTCACAAAGAGTTGGACACGACTGAACGATTTTCACTTTCACTTATAAACAAAGATCTCTATGAATCACCAGTAATGCTGCCAGGAGGGGAAACCAAAATTTAAGAGCAGCAGGTACTGAACTGATGGGAAAAGTAACTTGGTGAGCAATGTAGTCATTTAGCTCCTAAAGAATCAGTACTATGGCCACCACAATCTTAAGATCTTTGTGAGAAAGAAAGATAGAAGGTGTGCAATCAAAGGGAGTGCAGAAAGGAAACATTTTCCACAATTCACAATGAAGAAGAGAGGAATGAATGAGCAGATGAGACTCCAAGAAACAAACCAGCATAAACAAAGTATTTCAATCATCTCAACACCTGGAAAGAGTGAACTGAATTTTAATCAACTTTGGTTGGCACAGATATTTTAAAAGGAATTTGCACTTTTTTGGGAAAGGATGATTAATAATTGTTTTAATTCAGTGGTAGATCAGTACTTTATTTCCCTGTTAGATCTCATTTAAAGATTTCAAGTATTGAGAATTCTACTATTTAACCATAAACAGTTTCTCAAGAAAAGAAATATTTTTCATAATGTGAAGTAAGAATCCTAGTTATTTTTATAATTCTGAAGAGTGAGGATTAATTCTTAGAAGGGCTAAATTTTCCATGGATGGAGAATGACTGCTTAATCTTTGCCACCTCTCTCATAAATGCAGGCCAAACATACAAGTGCTCCATACACTCTAGGGTGCATATCCTTAAGTTGATCAAATATGCACCTTACATTTCTATAGTAAATTATTTGAAATGTTAATATGTACAAATCACTCTGTAAGGTGAAAACATGAGAAAGGATTATTTTCATTTATATACAGGTTAGAAAACAGATTTGCCAAGGTAACAATTGGTCTGAGGTCACAGATTTCTTTCTCTTTTCCATAAATAACTTATTATTGCTATATTCTTATAGTCCAGAAAATCAAAAAATAAAGTCTGTCTCTAAGAAATTCACTGACTTACAATGTACATGTCAAAAGTCTTTCCCCTCAGGGGCTGTTGATTTGAAAAGACAGTAGGAAGAAGACAGCCTGGACTGGCATGAGGATTTTGTTTAAGACAAACAGCTGGCATGATATTATTTTGCTCATTTTTTTTCTTGCCATGGAATATAACTTCTTTTTATTCTACACATTATGAGAAGACATATAATCAAAAAATAAAAAGTGAATACAGTATAGTCAACAACACTGTACTATAAACTTCAGAGTTGCTAAGAAACTAGATCTTAGTTATTCTCAACACAAACAGAAATAATAATTATGTGACATGATAGAAGTTTAGCTAACTCTATGGCAGTGATCACATTGCAAAAATATAAATGCATCAGATGAACAAAGTTGTACAGCTTAAATTTATACAACGTTATATGTTCAATTATAGTTCAACTTTAAAAATGAAAGAAAGAAATGCCAATGCTGCATTGGTAAACAATGTCAGCTATAAATTGGCACTTGCCATCCACCTCTACAAGGATTAAATCAAGTGCTCCTGCAGCTGCTGATTTTTAACACCCCCTGAAGAGAGTTCAGGGTGGAGAGCAGCAATGAGGAACTCTGTGCTCTGGAAGAACTGTCAGAACAGGTTTTCACATAGTTAGGTATTTGAGGGAGCCAATTTTATGAGCCCAATTTTTGTATCTCCTCACATCTAGAAAAGCATTAAAATCCTTCACAGTAACGACTGTTTCTTGTGACTAGCAGAAATCTAGTAGAATTTAGTAGAATCCTTCTGGAAAAACATGGGCTGGATTGCATGTACTCTCCCTTCACCAGAATCACATAAATCCTGTCTTTCCCCCCACCTCTTCGGAGCAGCTTCTCAGTGCTATCTAAGTGCTATCTCCTCAGCTATAATTTTCATTTTGCCCCCAATAAAACTTAACTTGCAACTTTCATGTTGTGCGTTTTTTTTAAGTCGACACAATTTTCCTACAGACCTTCAGAAATTACTGTCTTCTGATTCATAAGTAGGTGTAAGCGTAGTGCAAGGATTGATCAAGAAGGTTTAGATGAAGAGTGTTCGGCTACTGTGACAGGGTCACTCTGGGATGGGCTTGATCGTCTGAAGATGGAAGAGTAAGGGAATCTGAAGACAGCATTATTCCCAAAGGATAACATACAGTGGGGGAAAAAGGAAAGTAAGACAGAATAAAGAATTCCCTTCTACCTATTTTCATCTCTTTTTCCCTTGGAATAATGGGATCATGATTTATATTTTAGAGAATGCTTTGTTTTATCATGCTCTCTTCTATTGCTATTAAAACAAAAATAAGTTTTCCCTTACTTTCTTAAAGCAATGCTTTGTTTCCCCTGCTTTTCTTTCTGATTAGAACTTCCAAAATAAATTGTGTTCAAGTGATTCACTTCCATGCATCATCAGGATATCTGCATGTCCATATGTCTTACCCCATAAACTGTCAGCATATATGTCTACCTACAAAGATACACATGCATACAAACTCTGTCACAGCATATACATGATTAAGGCATTTTATTTGAGTACTCACTTAATACACTCTTCTATAAAGTCTACCAAAGGTATTTAAAGTGTCAGATTTCTAAAAATTTTAATTCAATTTTTAAGCGTAAATTAACAAATTTACTTCATTTTTTGTTTGCTATTTTCAATAACTTGACAATTTCTTGGCTTGCAATGGAAGTTAAATTTCAATATCTACCATAAACAGGATATTCATTCCCTTCTTCAAAATACCTATCATAATCCCTTGTTAATCCCTAACTTTTGTATGAATATTGGATGAAATGCTTACAAATGTAACATATATAAAATATTCAGAAGCTAAATAGCACAAATTAAAAAATGAAACAAAAAAAATCTAACAATAGTCTAACTTAACAAAAAAAAGATGAAGACCTATATAATCCCTTCAGAAGAAACAGGTTTCATTAATAAAAAAGGACAGAAAATATATAACGAAGAATTATAAAAATAACACCCAACTACAAAAATGTACAATACCTCATATTCAACCTTTGACTCCAAATAGCATCATTAATATATTAGCATGTTTTAGTTACATACATATAAAATAAGACACACAGGTTATTTCATGTCATAGCTCTGAGAGTTCTTCAGATCCTATACATGTTTAAAATTGCTGTTTATATTTGATACAATTACTGTCTTTAAAAAATAAAATAGCATATTTTGTATTTTTTTCTTCTCTACATTTATTTTTTTAATATAAATTTATTTATTTTAGTTGGAGGTTAATTACTTTACAATATTGTATTGGTTTTGCCATACATCAACATGAATCTGCCACAGGTATACATGTGTTCCCCATCCTGAACCCCTCTCCCTCCTCCTTCCCCGTACCATCCCTCTGGGTTATCCCAGTGCACCAGCCCCAAGCACCCCGTATCACAATCAAACCTGGACTGGTGATTCATTTCATATATGATATTATACATGTTTCAATGCCATTCTCCCAAATCATCCCACCCTCGCCCTCTCCCACAGAGTCCAAAAGATTGTTCTATACATCTGTATTTTTATACTGAATAAAAGATGCACTGACTCTGTTTCCCACTAAGTTCACTGAATATGATATCCTGTACTACAGTTTTAGCAATCTAGGCTGGATGATGCTAAGAAAAGACTACAATCAATCTAAGAACTCCAAGAAGAAAGTGTTTATCATCAAGTATAGAAGGCTTGGCAAAATCATCAGTGATTGATATATTATTTTATTATTGTCCAGTTATTTACCATATAGATTTATGATGAGTTAAAGTATTGACTTGCATGTGACCATGGGTAGCTTATTTCACAGTACCAATATGTTTAAACATGAGGTGCTATGTCTTAGACCTATTTTCTATTGAAGTCACATTTTTGTGCACATGAATTTCCTTTTAATTTTCAAAAGGCATTTAGTCACAAATTTTATGCAACTTTTTTTGCAGTTTAAAAACAGAAAGTTCTTTGATATTGGCTGACTTTCTACTTACTATTTTTCTAAAAAGATATTCTTAAAATGTGAATGACATTTATTTAGTAAGAAAATACTATGATATAATATTTGGATGAAGTAAATATTCTCAAGCATCAGTAGTGAAGAAGACTATATGCTAAGGGCTTTAACTATCAGAAGAGATATAGGTTAAATCACTATAAATAAGAAGATTCTTAAATACTTTTTGCTATTCAATGTTAAAAATGTTTGTTTCATTCATAGAAATTGAGTTCATTTAAAATATCAGCTGATTCCTTCATTAAATCAGAACCAAATTACTAATTTCAGTATTAATGGTTAGCTTTGACATGTTTAAAAAGGGTAGAAGATACTTAATAGACTTGTCTTCCACCTTGAAACAAACTGTTCAGGGAAATGGAATTGTTCAAAGATACACTTTCTTTCTGTCAATCTGTGAGATATAATTATTCTCTTAATGAACCTCTCAACGAGTGGCAATCTTTCAGAACTTGAACAGGTAAAATATAATGATAATGGGAACAGGTTTATAAGTATAAGGATAAAGTGAGGTTGTTATTTTATACCATATTATGGGATAATTAGAGTTAACAGTGCAGCATTTGAACTTTCTCAAAAAAGCCGCTTGGGGGCTCATTTAAATTAGTTATGTTTATCCATAGAGGTTTTTAGTCTTTTTTCAAATGACTGTCACGTTACAACATTCAGGCCTCAATTTTTAATTTACTGTGATTAATAGCTGTACTGTACACCAGCCAATAGACAATGGCTAAAACAGACACCATCTGCTGCTGCTGCTCAGTTGCGTCAGTCATGTCTGACTCTGTGCGACCCCATAGACGGCAGCCCACCAGGCTCCTCCGTCCCTGGGATTATCCAGGCAAGAACACTAGAGTGNCCAAATTACTAATTTCAGTATTAATGGTTAGCTTTGACATGTTTAAAAAGGGTAGAAGATACTTAATAGACTTGTCTTCCACCTTGAAACAAACTGTTCAGGGAAATGGAATTGTTCAAAGATACACTTTCTTTCTGTCAATCTGTGAGATATAATTATTCTCTTAATGAACCTCTCAACGAGTGGCAATCTTTCAGAACTTGAACAGGTAAAATATAATGATAATGGGAACAGCTTTATAAGTATAAGGATAAAGTGAGGTTGTTATTTTATACCATATTACGGGATAATTAGAGTTAACAGTGCAGCATTTGAACTTTCTCAAAAAAGCCGCTTGGGGGCTCATTTAAATTAGTTATGTTTATCCATAGAGGTTTTTAGTCTTTTTTCAAATGACTGTCACGTTACAACATTCAGGCCTCAATTTTTAATTTACTGTGATTAATAGCTGTACTGTACACCAGCCAATAGACAATGCCTCAAACAGACACCATCTGCTGCTGCTGCTCAGTTGCGTCAGTCATGTCTGACTCTGTGCGACCCCATAGACGGCAGCCCACCAGGCTCCTCCGTCCCTGGGATTATCCAGGCAAGAACACTAGAGTGGGTTGCCATTTCCTTCTCCAATGCATGCAAAAGTAAAAGTGAAAGTGAAGTTGCTCAGTCCTGTCCAACTCTTAGCGACCCCATGGACTGCAGTGTACCAGGCTCCTCCATCCATGGGATTTTCCAGACAAGAGTACTGGAGTGGGGTGCCATTGCCGGCACCCAAGTTATAAATCTATAATTTATCCAAGGAAGAAAAATATGATTGTTTTTATTTAACCAGGGGAATAATTATTCAGTATGGAAGGAATCGTGATCTATATGAATCTCTCTCAATTTCCACAAAAACAGAGTTGGCTGGATGTTGTCCAAAAAGCTACCATTTCTATATTAACTAGCTCTATACTGTATTTGTAAAAACTAAAATTCATGGCAGTGGAACTCTAGTGGTTAGTTGTTTTGGTTAAAGGTACATACAGGTCAAAGATAATTACTTACGGTGAGATTTGATTCTTTCAAGGAACAAGTCTCTTTGCTCTCTGCTATACCCTACCCTGACCCTGGAATACTTTGGTAGTTAAGACAACTGTGTGTAAGGAATACCAGGAACCAGACTGTGGCATTTTCATTATATCCATTAAGGTAATCAGAAACTTGGTGGCTCAGAGGTTAACGCATCTGCCTCTAATACGGGAGACCTGGGTTTGATCCCTGGGTCCGGAAGATCCCCTGGAGAAGGAAATGGCAACCCACTCCAGT
>SJYV01011386.1:23158-37263 GCA_006410875.1 Neotragus pygmaeus | reverse complement strand
CAGCCTAGCCTTACACCTAAAGCAACTAGGAAAAAACAAACAAAACCAAAAGGTAGTAGAAAGAAATCATAATAATCAGAGCAAAAATAAAATAATAGAGACAAAGAAAATAATAGCAAAATCAATTAAATTAAAGCCTTCTTCTTTAAAAAGAAAAACAAAATTGTTAAACCTTCAGTCAGACATATCAAGAAAAAAGAGAGGGCCAAAAATCAATAAAATTATAATTATAATAGTAGAAGTTACAACCCACACCACAGAAATAAAGGCTCATAAATGACTACTACAGGACAACAAAATCAACAAAAAATGGATACCCAAGAGGAAACAGTTAAATTCTTAAACGGTAAAATCTCCCAAGATTGAACAAGGAAGATACAGAAAATATAAACAGACTAATTAAAAGTACTGAAATTGAATCTGTGTTTTTAAAAACTCCCAACATAGAGAAGTCCAGGACCAGACAGCTTCACAGGTGAATTCTAGCAAACATTTAGAGAAGAGCTAACACCTATCCTTCTGCAATTATTTCAAAAAACCGCAGAAGATAATTTCCACTACCTTCTGCCATTTTTCAGGCAACTTCATAATTCCATTTCCCCAAAACTTTTTTATCTTTTTGAGCAAAGAATTTTTCCAGTTCCTTTTACAGTCTCCAGGGGAGCTGAAATTTCTTCCATTAAGAGAATTTTGTAAAGACCAAAATAAAAGGAAATCTGAAGATACAATGGCTGGTGAATATGGTGGGTGAATCAGAACTTCCAGCCAAACTGTAACAGTTTTTGCCCAGTCATCAAAGAAACATGTGGTCTTGCATTATCCTGATGGAGACTATGCATTTTTTGTTGACTAATTCTGGACACTCTTCATCAAGTGCTGCTCTCAGTTGGTCTAACTGGGAGCAATTCTTGTTGGAATTAATTGTTTGGTTCCCCAGAAGGAGCTCATGACAGAGGATTCCCTTACCATCCCACCATACACACCACACCATCTTCCTTGGAAGAAGACGGCTTTGGTGTGATTGGCGGTGGTTCATTTCACTTGCCCCCACAATCTCTTCCATTTCACATTATTGTACACTATCCACTTTTCAACACCAATCACAATTTGTTTTTGAAATGGAACATTTTTATTACGTTTCAGTAGAAAAACACATGTGAAATATGGTTAAGAAGGTTTTTTCACTTAGCCTAGGTGGAACCTAACCAAGCTGGTACAAATGACTTTCAAATCTTGATTTGGATATTTTGAGTATGTCAGCTATCTCCTACATGATATAACATTGATTCTTCTCAGTTGATGCCTCTATTTGATCACTATCAACTTCAACTGGTCTACCTGATGATGGAGCATTGTCCAGCAAGAAATCTCCAGCACAAAACTGCACGAACCATTTTTGTCATGTTTGATGAGTCACAATACATTCTCCATACACTGCACAAATCTATTTTTGTGTTTTAGTTGCATTTTTACCTTTGTTGAGATAATAAGGCATAACATGTCAAAACTGTTGCTTTTTTTCTTCTGTTTTCAATATTAAAATTGCTACACAAAAATTCACCAATTTTGATAAGTTTATTTAAAATGGATGCTGATATGACAGCTGTCACAATAAAATCTAAGAAACTGGTTTCGAATGACATTAAAGACAACTAAAGCACTACTAGAGCCATTTTATGGGAAAAAACCAAATGAACCTTTGGGCCAACCCAATATAAAATAGATTACAACAAGGATGTACTCTGTAGCATAGAGAACTACACTCAGTATTTTGTAATAACCTATCAGGGAAAAGAATCTGGAAAAGAATATATAACTGCATTACTCTGCTGTACACCTGAAACTAACATGACATTATAAATCAACACGCCTCAATACAAAATTATAAAGTAAAAAAAAGATACAAAGATATTCACATTAATTGTACCAATGCCTATTTCCTTGTGTTAGGCCATACTATAGTTATGTAAGGTATAACCATTAAGGGAAACATGAAGAANATTATAACATTATAAATCAACACGCCTCAATACAAAATTATAAAGTAAAAAAAAGATACAAAGATATTCACATTAATTGTACCAATGCCTATTTCCTTGTGTTAGGCCATACTATAGTTATGTAAGGTATAACCATTAAGGGAAACATGAAGAATACAATTGTTCTAAATCCCTGAATCTTAATCATGTCATATAAAATTTTTTTAAATATATATGCAAACCAAAACCATCTGTAAACATTTTCTTCTAAAAAGGCAAGCCAGACCTGGAGAGGAAACATTTTCAAAACATGTATCTGGTAAGATCTGAACTTGTTCAACTCAACAATAAGACCCAAACCAAAAAACAAAATGAAAAAATGGGCAAAAGATTTGATGAAACACTTCATGAAAGGAGATTATGAATGGTTAAAAAGCACATGAAAAGAAGTTCAACACTGTTAATTACCAGAGAAATGCAAATTAAAATCCAGTAAGATGCAACTAGACATCAACTACAACGGTTAAAAATAGTAAGACTTACCAAATCAAATGCTGGTAACCAAACAGCAATGGAACTCTTAGGCATTGCTTATAGGCATAAAAAACAGTAGACCTGATGGGGAAACATCTGGAACTTTCTGAATAAGTTACATATAAACTTACCAGAAGACTAGGTAAGCCTACTCCAGGTATTTACATAAGAAATAAAAACATATTGACACAAAGACTTATATGTGAATGTTCATAGAAGCTTTATTCATAACAGCTCCAAACTGGAAAAACACCCATGTACCCATGAGCTGAAATAATAAACTGTAGTATATGCACACAAAAGAAATCTACTCAGGATAAAAATAAACTGGTGATACACACACAGGAGTCTCAAAAGCATCATGCTAAATATGGAAGTCAGATAAAAGATACTATATATAAATTCATTTATATAAGATTCAAAACAAGGAAAAAGTATTGAAATAGAAAATAGATCAGTGATTGGTTGGCATCTGAGAAGAGGTATGAGAGGAAGGGACTCACTGCAAAGGGGTACAAGGAATTTTGGGGGGATGATGAAAATATTCCAAGCCATGACTCTGATGATGGTAATCTACTGCATAACTTTTTAAACTTATTGATGTGTACAATGAAGCACTGAATTTTATTTTTCATTTAATATTCCTCAATAAAAGTGATTAATATTTTTAAAAAGAAAAAACTGAATCCTCAATAAAAGTGATTAATATTTTTAAAAAGAAAAAACTGAATCTGCCTTCTTGAGGAAGGTGCATGGAAAGGTCTGCTCACCCAATGAGACGAGGTGGCTGTAGTTCTCCAGCATTACATCTCTGTACAGGGTCCTCTGAGCAGAGTTCATCTGATGCCACTCTTCCTGGGTGAATTCCACGGTTACATCCTTGAATGACACTGATGCCTGTAACAATACATTTCTACTCAATCTGAGGGTTCAGAATTGGGACATAGAAAATATTTTTGAAAAGTAACTCATACTATGTTTTCTGTTTATGTTTTAATGATTATTTTATATTGGCCTATAGGTGATTTACAATATTCTATAAGTTTCAAGTGTACAGCAAAGAGATTTACATATACATATATATTCTTTTTCAAATTCCGTTCTCATTTAGATTATGACAGAATACTGAGCAGAGTTCCCTGTGCTATACAGTAGGTCTTTGTTGGTTATCATTTTAAACATAGCAATGTGTATATGTCAATTCCAAACTCCTAATTTATCCCTCCCTCCTCACCTTTCCATCCATGATGCTGCAAATGGCATTATTTCACTTTTTAATGGGTGAGTAACATTCCACTGTATATATGCACCACATCTATATAGATTCTTTGATGAACATTTAGGCTGCTTCCAGGCTGTGGCTGCTATAAATAGCACTGCAATGTACACTGGGGTGAGTGTATACTTTCAAACCATGGTTTTCTCCTGACATATGTTTAGAGTTTAAAACAAAATGCTATAAAAGATGAGCGACTCTGCCTTTACACTAGAACAGGGTTTCTTCAATTTGGCACTACTGACACTCTGGACCAGATAAAGCTATTTCTATGGAAGACTGTCCTGTGTATTCCAGGATGTTTACCAGTATCCCTACTTCTACTAATCAGATATCAATAGCATCAATCAAAAATATCTTCAAATACTTGCAAATGCCTCCTAGGAAGAAAAATCTCTCCTCATTAGTGGACAATATCTTCAGCAACAAAATAAACTACCCAATTTTAGGGATGATCTATCCTAAGGCAAAGCAACAGAGATAAAGAATGGGAATTAACCCTTAGAGGAGAAAAATCTGGTCATTATTTATTTATTTTTTTTTGTATAGCTATACAAAGAAATGCTCCACAACCAACTGATAGATGCTGATGCCATACACAGAGACTGGAAAAATAAATAAGAACCAGAGGTTGGGTCACAGAGAGTGGATGTTGTTCAATTGTACTCAAAACACCTGTGGAATTTACAAATAGAATTATTTCATGATTGGCTGCATGATCCTGGAATGGAAAAGGGAGGTCTAAAATGAAAAAAAGGATTTAGGAGACATCAGTCCTTAAGATGGTAACTGAAATCATTAGAGAAAAAGGGTTGGTTCAGAAAGGATATAAAAATTTTAGGAAAGAAAACAATCAAGGAATAAATTCAAGGGAAAAGCAAAATTTTAAAGTAAGGTATAAAGATAAGCCAGGAAGACTGAAAAATAAATTCTCAGTGGTAAAAAGAAAAACAAAAATATTAAGAGTGAAGTGAAGTGAAGTGAAGTGCAGTTGCTTAGTCGTCTCCGACTCTTTGCGACCCCATCGACTGTAGCCTACAAGGCTCCTCTGTCCATGGAATTTTCCTGGCAAGAGTACTGGAGTGGGTTGCCACTTCCTTCTCCAGGGGATCTTCCTGACCCAGGGATTAAACCCACATCTCCTGCACTGCAGGCAGACGCTTTACTGTCTAAGCCACCAGGGAGAATTACAACCAAAAACTGTTTCTCTAGTTTAAAAGAATAGACTAAACACACATACTTATATCTCCTGTCTCCAAAAACACATTCAGGTAAAATAACAAAACCTTTAATGTAATAAAAATATGACAAAAGAGGAATGCAGAAAAACCCCAGCACAAGGCCTGAATTTTGAAAAAATTCTGGAAGATAGAGGGTAAGGCAATACCAGATTTAAAAAAAAAAAAAAAGAACACTATTGCCCACAGTCTAATGCAAACACAGAAGTGAGCAAAAGGAGCAGTGCACTAGTAAGAGCCCAGAAAGATGTCTAAGCTTAAACTAGAGAAAGCGGATAGTAGGAAGAAAAATAAACAGAATCACTTTCCTATTTAAATACAGATAACATCATTTAATGAGTGAAAAAAGGCTGGATACAAATGTCATTTGGATAAATAGATAGCCATCTGGAAAAGAGAGGTCTATATATCAGACCACAGAGCAAGAAAAATTAAAATATATTCAAGATTTAAATGTAAAAAATAAAGCCATACTCTAAAAGACTACAAAGAACAATTCTTTTATATCGTTATAGTGGGTAATGGCCAACAACGACTAAAAATCAACAAAGCATAAAAGAAAAAAATGCTAAATTCGACAATATAAAGATAACTGTTTTCAAAACACTCTGAATAGACAAAGTAATTTTGAAAAAGAAAATAGAACTGGGGGGATGGGGAGAGGGGATCAGGCTACCTGACTAGAGAACATACTACAAAGCTACAGTCATCAAAACAGTATGTTACTATCCCCCCCCCCCCACCAAAAGACAACTCAAAACTTATGGGATGCAATAAAAGAAGTGTGAAGAGCAAAGTTTACAGAAATACAAGCCAACCTCAAGAAACAAGAAACATCAAATAAACAACCTAACCTTAGAATACAAAGCAATTAGAAAAAGAATAAAAAACCTGACGAAGTTAGTAGAAGGAAAGGAAGCATAGAGATCAGATGTTTGATTTATTTTGAAATAAATGAAAAAAGAGCAAAGTTCAATAAAACTAAAAGCTGGTTCTTTGAGACAATAAACCAAGTTGACAATCAGCCAGATTCATTAAAAAAAACAGGGAGAAGACTCAAATCAACACAATTAGAAATGAAAAAGAAGAAGCTACAACAGACAATGCAGAAATACAAAGGATCATAAACCACTACTACCAGGAGCAACTATATGCCCAAAAAAATGGACAACCTGCAAGAAATGGACACATTGTTATAAAAGTATAACCTTCCAAGACTGAACCAGGAAGAAACAGAATATGAACAGACCAATCACAATCACTGAAGTCAAAACCATGATCAAAAATCTTCCAACAAACAAAAGCCCAGTGCCACATGGCTTCACAGGCAAATTCTATCAAACATTTAGAGAATAGTTAACACCAATCCTACTCAAATTTTTCTGAAAAATTGCAGAAGGAGGAATACTCCCAAACTCATTCTATGAGGCCACTATCACCCTGACACCAAAATGAGACAAAGATACCACAAAAAAAGAAAACCACAGGCCAATATTACTGATGAATATAGATGCAAAAATCCTCAAAAAAATTACAGCAAACAGAATCCAACAACACATTAAAAGGATCATACACCATGATCAGGTGGGGTTTATCCCAGGGCTGCAAAGATTCTTGAATATACATAAGTCAATAAATGTGATACACCATATTAACAAATTGAGAAATAAAAACCATAGATCATCTCAACAGATGCAGAGAAAGCTTCTGACAAAATTCAACATCCTTTTATCCTCCAGACAAAATTCAACATCCTCCAGAAAACTGGCATAGAAAGAACCTACCTGAACATAAAAAAGGCCATATACAACAAACCCACACCAAACAACATTCTCAGTGGGGAAAAACTAAAAGCATTTCCTCTAAGATCAGGAACATGACATGGGCGCCCACTCTTGCGACTGATAGCTTACGGTGAATGCTGTCAGATTAGTGATCTCCAAAAAAGATTTAGCTTCAGGACCAAGGACCAGGCTTGATCGCTCAAAAGAGCTTTTCTGTAGCAGTTTAATTTATTAAAGTAAGAAAAGGGACAGAGAAAGCCTCTGACATAGACATCAGAAGGGGGATGGAGAATGCCCCCCTTGCTTGTGTTAGTTATTAATTATAATAACTTTTAAAATTAGTTATTAACAATAAATCAAAAGAATGTCTCAAGGCTGTAAAGATCTTACTAGACCCACTCCCATAATTACATTTTAAGATAACAGGATTAGCCAGAAGGTTTTCAGGAAGGAGAAACTATCCTCAAGCAGGACACACTGTTGTTATATAATCCTTCAGTTCAGTTTAGTCAGTCGTGTTTGGCTCTGCGACCCCATGAACCACAGCATGCCAGGCCTCCCTGTCCATCACCAACTCCCAGAGTTTACACAAACTCATGTCCACTGAGTCGGTGATGCCATCCAACCATCTCATCCTTTGTCGTCCCCTATTCCTCCTGCCCTCAATCTTTCCCAGCATCAGGGTCTTTTCAAATGAGTCAGCTCTTCACATCAGGTGGCCAAAGTATTGGAGTTTCAGCTTCAACATCAGTCCTTAGTACAGTTTAAACTGTGTTGTTTGTTGTGTAATCATCAGACTAAGGAATGTAGAGGGGAAAAAAAAGATGTCCTTTCCTCCTCCTTGAGAATTCCAGACCCCTATCTCTGCTTTGAGAGCCCAAGACCCCTTTTTCCTCCTTAGAGACCCCAGACTTTGTATCAACCTGCCTAGGAATCGACTCTCTCACCACTATTATTCAATATAGATTTAGAAGTCCTCACCATGGCAATCAGAAAGGAAAAAGAAAAAGGAATCCAGACTGAAAAACAAGAAGCAAAACTTTCACTATCTGCAGATGACAGGATACTAAACATAGAATACTCTAAAGATGCCACCAGAAAATTGCTAGAGCTAATCAACGAATTCAGTAATGTGACAGGATACCAAATGATACACAGAAATCCCCTGTATCTGATACTAACAATAAAAAATCAAAAAGGGAAATCAGAAAGTAAACAATCCCATTCATCCCTGAAACAAAAAAGAATAAAATATCTAGGAATAAACCTACCTAAAGAGATAAAAGACATATATGCAGAAAACTATAATATTGATGAAAGAGATCAAACAGATGGAGATATATACCATGTTCTTAAATTAGGAGAATCAATATTTTAAAATTTGAGAATACTACCCAAAATCATCTACATATTCAATGCAATCCCTATCCAATTACCAATGGAATTTTTCCAGAACTAGAACAAAAAGTTTTACACATTGTTTGGAAACCCAAAAGACCCCAAATAGGCAAAGCAATTGTGAGAAAGAAAAATGGAGATAGATGAATCAATCTTACTGACTTCAGACTATGTTACAAAGCTATACTCATCAAGACAATATGGTACTGGCACAAAAACCAAAATACAGCTAAGTAGAATAGGATAGAAACCCCAGAAATAAACCCATGTACCCATGAGTACCTTATTTTTAAAAAAGGAGGCAGGAATATACAATGGAGAAAAGAGAGCCTCTTAGCTGGAAAAACTGGACAGCTATATATAAGAGAATGAAATTAGAACACTTCCTAACAAACTCAAGTTGAATTAAAGACTTAAAGGTAAGGCCAGAAAATATACAGCTCTTAGAGGAAAACACAGACAGTACATTCCTTAACATAAATCACAACAGGATCCTCTCTGACCTCCTCCTAGAGCAATGGAAATAAAGACAAAAATAAACAAATGGAACTTTATTAAACTTAAAAGGTTTTGCACAGCAAAGGAAACTGTAAAGATGAAAATACAGAAAATACAGACTGTCTCCCCTCAGAATGGGAGACAATAATTACAAACAAAGTAACTAATAAACAATTAATCTACAAAATACATAAACAGCTCAACAGAAGGAAAACAAAACCGAATTTTAAAAAATGACAAGACCTAAACAGACATTTCTCCAAAGATGACATAGATATGGACAACAAACACGTGAAAAGATGCTTAATGTCACTCATTACTAGAGAAATGCAAATCAAAACTACAATGAGGTATCACCTCACACCAATGAGAATTGTCATCATCAAAAAATCTACCAACAATAAATGGTGGAGAGGATGTGGAGAAAGGGAACAATCCTGTACTACTGATGAGAATGTAAATTGCTACAGCCACTGCAGAGAACATCATGAAGATTCCTTAAGCAACTAGGAATAAATTTACCATATGACCTAGCAACCCCATTACTGAGCATGTAGCGTGAAAACATGACAATTCAAAAAGACACACATCTCAATGTTCATACGACATTATTTACAATAGCCAGGACATGGCCAAGTAGAAGGATGTGCACCCTTCTCCTCCAGTGAGAACATCAAAATCACAACTAGCAGCTGAACAACCACTGACAGACGGATATTGGAATCCACCAAAAAAAAAAGATAACCCACGTCCAAGGACAAAGAAGTTACAACGAGATGGTAGGAGGGGCACAATCATGTTAAAATCAAACCCCATACCTGCTAGAGACTCTTGGAGGGCATAAATAAAATCTTGTGTGCACCAGGACCCAGGGGAAAGGAGCAGTGACCTCCACAAGAAACTGAGCCAGACCTGCCTGTGAGTGTTTCAGGGTCTCCTGAGGAGGGGTGGGTCAGCAGTGGCCTGCTGTGGGGACAGGAGTACTAGCAGCGGCAGTCTTGGGAGGTGCAATGTGTTGACATTAGCCCTAGCATAGAGCCTGGAGCCCTACCATAGAGCCGCCAGGTGGGTGATGCACAAACTGGAAAACAACTATAACAACGAAGTTCTCAATGTAATTCGAAGGTTCTAGGCCCCTTATCAGACTTCCCAACCCGGGGATCTGAAAAAGGGACCAGGAATCCCCAGGTTTGAAGGTCAGCACAATTTGACTACAGAACAATTTCCAGAGGACTAGGGAAACAAGCTGATTTTAGAAAAGGCAGAGGAACCAGAGGTCAAATTGCCAACATCTGCTGGATAACCGAAAAAGCAAGAGAGCTCCAGAGAAACATCTATTTCTGCTTTATTGACTATGCCAAAGCCTTTGACTGTGTGGATCACAATAAACTATGGAAAATTCTGAAAGTGATGGGAATACCAGACCACCTGACCTGCCTCTTGAGAAACTGGTATGCAGGTCAGGAAGCAACAGTTAGAACTGGACATGGAACAACAGACTGGTTTCAAATAGGAAAAGGAGTATGTCAAGGCTGTATATTGTCCCCCTGTTTATTTAATTTATATGCAGAGTACATCATGAGAAACGCTGGGCTGGAAGAAGCACAAGCTGGAATCAAGACTTCTGGGAGAAATATCAATAACCTCAGATATGCAGATGACACTACCCTTATGGCAGAAAGTGAAGAACCAAAGAGTCTCTTGATAAAAGTGGAAGAGGAGACTGAAAAAGTTGGCTTNCCCTTCAACCATCCCCCCCACCCCACTGCGGAACAGCTTGGCCAGGGCCCAGGGTGCAGGACGTGCGGGGCCTGCAGGCAGGCAGGGGAGCGGCGACAAGCACGGCGGCCACGGCTGCCCCAGAGAGAACCGCAGAGAATCAGCCATCGTCCTGGGTGGGACACGGGCCGACGCGTCAAACGCTCAGCTTTCTGCCTGTGAGGAGTTATTAGTGGTTCTGGGGAAAAGCCCTGTCTCTTATACACATCTAGATGGGTATAAGAGACNGCACGGCGGCCACGGCTGCCCCAGAGAGAACCGCAGAGAATCAGCCATCGTCCTGGGTGGGACACGGGCCGACGCGTCAAACGCTCAGCTTTCTGCCTGTGAGGAGTTATTAGTGGTTCTGGGGAAAAGCCAGAGAAAAGATGTTTTACATGGAGTAATAAATTCTTCCATGAGCCACAAAGCCCCACAGATTTGCAGCTAATAAGCCCACAGGTGTAGGTGATTAAGGACTGGCAAGGGAAGAGCTCAATGTTCCCAGGGTTGGCCTTGGGCAGCTGCGGGCTGAGGCTGGCCAGAGGCAGGGCACCTGGGCGCCAGCCGGCGGGCAGCGGAGCAGGCTGAACTGCAGCCCCCAAAAGACAAGTCCCAGTCCTCACCCTTGGAACCCGTGACCTTATTTGGAGAAAGGGTCTTTGCAGACATAAGACAGGGACCCTCTCAAGAGTGCTGGCTTATCAGGGCGGGCAGCAGAGCCAACCAGGTCCTCACCCAGAGAGGAGCCCCAGGACACCTTGAGAAGCGGCCGCAGAGACAGCAAGGAGCAAGGACCTTGGCAGGTGCCAGACGTGAGGAGCTCCTGCAGATTCCGCCACAGACCCCTCAGGAACCACCCCCTCCAGCCCGACTCCGGACCCCCCGCCCCCTGCGCTGTGGCGGATACAATTCTGGAGTTGTTTTTAAGCCACAGAGTTTGTCTGATTTGTTACGGCAGCCACAGAAAACTGGTCAGTGGCTGTGCCCAACTTGCTGGGGAACCCTGTCCAGGCAGGCCTGGCTCAGGCGCGGGGAACACTCTCCCTGTGCCTTCTGACTCAGTGCAGGAGGGAAGTGGGGTGGAGGGAGGGAGGAAATAGGAGTAACTACTGGGGAGAAAGGCACATCACTGTCCATCTGGTGCTACAGGGACGACAGGCCGAAGCAGCCAACGGAAGTGAGCACCAGTGTTCCAGGCTCTGGGAACTGTGAAACATCTCCCCCGCTTTCTACCTGTGGGGACTGAGGCTCCCGCAAGCCCAGGCGCCTCGCACGTGCCACGTGCGGATGGCAGAGCCAGGGTCTGGTCCCTGGAGGGACCTCCGTGCAGAGCCGCCTGGTGGCTGTCCCTGGTCAAGGCTGACCATCAGGCCCAGCATGGGGAGGTTCAGTTCAGTTCAGTCACTCAGTCGTGTCTAACTCTGTGGCCCCATGGACTGCAGCACGCCAAGCCTCTCTGTCCACCACCAACTCCTGGAGTTTACTCAGACTTGTGTCCATTGAGTCAGTGATGCCATCCAACTACCTCATCCTGTCGCCCCCTTCTCCTCCTGCCTTCAATCTTTCCCAGCATCACCATCTTTTCAAATGAGCCAGCAGCAGGTGGCCAACGTATTGAAATCTCAGCTTCAGCATCAGTCCTTTCAAGGAACAGTCAGGACTGATTTCCTTTAGGATGGACTGGCTGGACGTCCTTGCAGTCCAAGGGACTCTCAGGAGTCTTCTCCAACACCACAGTTCAGAAGCATGAACTCTTTGGTGCTCCCTGGGACTTGGCTGGATGCTTTCAGGGCCCAGGCTGGGGCAGAGTCTGCTGGCCAGGGTGGTTTCAGGGATGAGAGGCAGAGGACCCTTTGCCTGGCGGCTGCTATTGCCATAAAAACACTCTGCGAGGCAGATCCTCGGGAGTCCGCAGGGAGGAGGCACAGCTTCAGGCCATCCCCTCAGACCTCTGCTGGGCGCTGGTCCCAGGCTAGGGGCACCGTGGCCCTGGCCCCTTCCTGGGGGAGGCCCAGCAGCACAGGCGCTGGGCTGCTCTGATTCATTCAGTGAGGTGAAAAGAGGCCCGAGGGAGGTGACGCGTTCTGAACCCAGGCCCCTCTGTCTTCTCAGGGCTGCAGGCGTCAGACCCCAGACCCAGGCCAGTGGGGGCAGGCTCAGCTGTGAGCACGGTGGTTAGGCCTCTTCTTTCTGAACAACTTCAGCTTTCTGAACAAATTCACCGGTAACTTCAGCCGGGCCTTTAAGGACTTTTCGCAACAGTTCTGCAGGGCATGCCAGGGTCTGCAGGCATGGTATCCAGACACTGATCTCAGGGCCCGGCAACATCCTCGGAAAACCTCCCGGGGGGGGCGCAGCTTGCTCCCTTTTCCTTTTCACCAGGCCCCTGGCAAGTCCATGGACTGATCTGGGCTCAGGGAGCTGGCACTGAATGGCTTGGGGTCCACCATCTGTCACTTACGAATGACGAAACCAGGGCAGCTTGCCCCAAATCTCTGGATGGGTCTGGCCTGAAAAGTGGAGGTGCAGGACTCCAGAGGACTCTGACCCTGGATCTCCCGAGGGGCTGGCACCCTCACTGTGGGAGCAGAAAGGAGGCGTGAGTGCAGGATGGCGTCTGTGCAGGATGGCGTGAGTGCAGGATGGCGTGAGTGCAGGATGGCATCTGTGCAGGATGGCGTGAGTGCAGGATGGCGTCTGTGCAGGATGGCGTCTGTGCAGGATGGCGTGAGTGCAGGATGGTGTCTGTGCAGGATGGCGTCTGTGCAGGATGGCGTGAGTGCAGGATGGTGTCTGTGCAGGGTGGCGTCTGTGCAGGATGGCGTGAGTGCAGGATGGCGTGAGTGCAGGATGGCATCTGTGCAGGATGGCGTCTGTGCCTGCTGCCTGCGGCCAGGCTTCCCTGCAGGCTCTGCACGGTGAGGTGGCCTCAGGGAGCCAGGAGCCAGTTCCCACAGCCCGGCCCGTGCGGTCAGTCTCCCCGAGCAGGCAGGGCCTGCGCCCCCCGCCCCAGGCTGCAGGCTTCATCCTACAGCAGGAGGGTAGACAGGCAGCCCCGGCCCCCACCCCGCCCTGCTCTCCTGGTGCTGCTGTTCTGGCATAAAAGAGAGTGTGCGTGTTCACCTCACTCGTGCAGGTGAGGGAATCCAGGGCCCACAGGGCAGGGGGCTCCTGCTCTGGAGCCCCAGCTGGCAGAGGGAGACCCGGCCCGGGCAGGGGGCGGAACCCAGGCCATCTGGCCTCCAGAGCAGAGGTCACAACAGAAGCAAGGTGATGTGTGTGTGTGTGTGTGTGGGCACCTGTGTGTGTGTGTGTGTGTCTGGGCACCTGTGTGTGTGTGGGTGGGCAGCTGTGTGTGTGTCTGGGCACGTGTGTGTGTGTGTGTGTGTGTGTCTGGGCACCTGGCCCTCCTCCCAGGTGGAAGAGCTGGGGGCCGCTCTGTCTCTCCGGAGCGGAGCCCACAGCTTTTAAGCTCAGCTGCAGCTCGGGCCAGGCGGCTTTGGTGAGAGGGTCTCGGTGGCGGAGCCTCGGCCCTGCAGAGAGCCGTGCACAGAGGCCCCAGGGTGACCGCGAGGCTATAGAGCGGGCCACTGGCTCAACAGTTCAAGGTCTGACTTTCTTTCCTCCCGCTTCCAAC
>SJYV01011386.1:0-11648 GCA_006410875.1 Neotragus pygmaeus | reverse complement strand
GGGAGGGGCGGGGGACCCCAGGGAGGGGCAGGGCATCTGGCAACTGCAGATCCTCCTGGTGGTTTTGGCCGTGAGGACAAACACTGCCTTCAGGAAGACCACAGCCAGGAGCCGGGATAGGCGAGGAGGTTGGGGGCCAGGCTCCAGGTGGCTGTCCTCGACCTGACTCACCCACAGCCCCCAGAAGAGCAGGTGGAGAACTCGGGCCCTGCTCCCTTGGAGCTGAAGGAGTCGCCAGCCTCACCCCCCGTGCCCAAGGGGCCTGGAGCCTAGAGGAGGAGAGAGGGCTGCCCCAAGCGGGTCAGTGGCCGGGCTGGACTCACACTCAGAGCCTCTCCACAGCCTGGCTCCCTACCAGGAAGCACCTCTGAGCCCAGGGGCCACATCCCCCTGGAAACCAGAGTCCCTGCAGCCCACAGACCCTCTGGAATCTCATTCTCTGATCCTCCCTATATCCCACCAGATCTCAGTCAGAGACAAGATCAGAGGAAGAGATCGGGAGTCCTAGTGGATCAGCAGCTGCCGTGCCCGTCACCAGGGATCCATTCAAAAGGCTAGGGCCCGCTGCCTGCTCCCCGAGCTCTGAGCGCAGGCCAGCAGGGCCCGGGAAGGCGGAGGGCGGAGGGCAGGCCCCAGTCCACGCTGCTCTGGGTGCGGGGCCTTTCCCACTCCAAGTCAGGCACGTGGAGGAGAAGGCGCAGGGCAGCTGGGCAGGAGCCACCATTGCTGAAGCCGGCGGCCCCCAGAGAGCAGCCAGCCTCTCCTCCAGCCGGCACTCCCAGGGCTCCCCGGGGCTGCCCCTCGCCCTGAGCAGCGCTGGGCTGGCCAGCCTGCAGGGTCCCCCCGGGCCTGCCCCGCCGCTCCCACAGAGGAGCCCCTGTGGGCAGCCGCCTCCTCCCTGCACGCAGCCCTCCAGCCGCACACACAGAAGGGCAGGCGGGCGGGGAGACCCAAGAGTCAGGGTGGCCGCGGGGAGCCACTGGGTGGGACACCCACGAATGTCCTGCTCCCAGAACCGGAAGCCCTCCGCCCCCGGCCGCCCTGACTCAGGATTACAGTTAGTATCTCCCCTCAGCCTCAGCTAGGTCAGGCTGCATTAAACGCAGCCTGGTGGCCTGATGCAGGCTTGCAGGCTCTGAGTGCCAGGTCGGCCTGGGCTCGGCGCTGGACTCCAGAGTGGGCTGCACACAGCCCGTCTCTGGAGAAGCTCCTGGACTGTCTGTCCTTTAATCAACAACACAGAGACCTCGGCCATCAACTCCCGTATGGGCTCCTCGCCAGGCGGGCCAGCCTTTCACACGCGCCTTCCTCCTGAACCCCCACCCGGACCCTGGAGGGCTGTCGCGTTTGCCTCCTCGCCTGCAGCAAGGCGTCTGTGGCTCCAAACCCACGGATGGGACTTAAGCATGTGGGAAATGCTCTGCAGCTGGGGCCTGCCCTCTGCTCGCGGAAAACCCAGGAAGGCCTCACGGAGGAGGTGACATCTGAGCTGGTTCCCAGGGGAGGGGTTTCCTGAGGGGCAGTGCTGGAGGAGGGCGGGAGGAGCAAGCTCGAGGCAGGAAGGGGGTCGGGTGCCTGGGCTAAGCCTGTGGGGGTGAGAGAAGGACCTGAGGGTGAGGTGGTGGGTCCCCAGTGACTCGGGAGGGCAGGGGTGAAGGCAGAGGTGGGGCCCCAGTGCACAAGCCAAGGGCCCCGAAGAGAAGGCTCCCGAGGGGCAGAGCCACGGTCAAGGGACAGAGGCCATGGTCAGGGGGCAGAGGCCACGGTCAAGGGACACAGGCGGGTAAGCGAGGACAGCGAGCGCTTCCCGAGGCCCCCAGCAGGGCCCCACACCCCACACACTGCACACACACACACACGCTCGGCCCCAAACACACTGCACACACACACACAAGGCCCCAAACACGCTACACACACACACACACACACACACACACACACTGCACACACACACACCCCACACACTGCACACACACACACACGCACAGCCCCAAACATGCTGCACACACACACCCCACACACTGCACACACACACACACGCTCAGCCCCAAACACGCTCCATGCACACACACAGCCCCAAACACACTGCACGCACGCACANTACACACACACACACACACACACACACACACACTGCACACACACACACCCCACACACTGCACACACACACACACGCACAGCCCCAAACATGCTGCACACACACACCCCACACACTGCACACACACACACACGCTCAGCCCCAAACACGCTCCATGCACACACACAGCCCCAAACACACTGCACGCACGCACACACACACACACACACACACACACACTGCCCCAAACACGCTTCACACACACACACACACACACTGCCCCAGACACACTGTACACACACACACAGCCCCAAACATGCTGCACACACACGCACAGCTCCAGACACACTGCACACACACACACACACACAGTGCCCCAAACATGCTTCACACACACACACACACACACACACACACACACTGCCCCAGACACACTGTACAGACATGCACAGCCCCAAACACGCTGCACGCACACACACAGCCCCAAACACTGCACACACACATACTGCCCCAAACACACTGCACACACACGCACAGCCCCAGACACACTGCACACACACACACACACACACACACCNCAAAGTCTGTTTTAATTGTTTTTTAAAGGATTTTTTTTTTGGTCTTCTGAGTTAACAGTCCCCGAGATGGAAGAGTCACTCACCCTGGCCTCAGTGAAAGAGAAAGCCCGGTGGCAGCTGAGATGGCCGCACCCAGAGCCAGCAGGCGGAAGGCCTCAGCTCGGCAGGACCCCCAGCAGCGGTCTCCGGGCTGCGAGGCCTGGCGCGTCCCCAGAGCTGCTCCCGGCTCCTCTTACACCATCGCTGCTTCAAGCCTGAGTGTAACCTTAGAGCCTGCCCGCTTGCAGCAGGGCCTGAGGTGGCCCCAGCCCGCGACTTGAGGGAGATCAAACCTGCGTTTATAATCTGAGCAGCATCGAAAGAGCAAGTGAAACAATGAATTGAAAATGTTTTCATTAGCATCAGAAAATCCTGAAAAGAGTTCCAAGTCAGCGCGTGGCGAATGCGCGTGTTTATAAGGAGCTTCCCGAGCAGGCCGAACTGACCCCACTCCTCTAGACTCTCTCGGGCCACACCTTCTCCCAAAGCCGTCACCGCTGGCTGACCTCCGCAAGGCCCATGTGTCGGCTGAGCCCCTAAGGTGGACCCGGGGGGCGGAGCCGGCTCACACCAGGGCCACCAGCAGGCCAGCGTCGGGAGGAGGGAGGAGTGGAGGCGGCGGGGGAGGGGTGCGGCACTCACTTCGGCAGACGCGGCCGGGATTGGAGAAGCGAGCTCCGGCGTCGCCCTCTGCTGTGTCCCAGCGGCCACACACACAGGCCCGCACGCACGGGAGAACGAAGGTCCTCTGCCTAGGCTGCAGACGCTGGTCTCAAACCTAGGAAATCAAAGAAGCGTCTTTACCGACATGTAGATCCTAGCGGGGCTTTCGAGCACGAGTTAAGACGCCTCTTCGGTGACACCTGGCCCCCCCTCTAATGCTCTCCCGCTGCCCGGGGCACTCTGTAAGATACGCGCCATGTGGGAGACGAGAAGGCAGCGTGCAGGCTTGCTCTCGAGCGCTTTGGTGAGAGTGGACAGTTCTGCCAGGGCACACGGTTAGAGTCTCTGCTATCTAGGACATTTGTGCTCATCTAGTGACAATGGAGAAAACATGCCTGAAAAATACTGAAAATTGCAAGTCACACAGCTGAAAATAGAGACTGAAGTAAAGGGCAATGCCAAAGAAAGAAAATAAAATTGGTAATAGTCGTGAAATAAATTAGCACAAAATATTTTCTTAAGAAATGCTATCAGTTCTGAAATAAAACCGGAAAAAAAATCAAACTTTAAAAATGGTCTGAGCATTTCTTCTCACTATTATAAACCACAAGCATCATCGTCCAGGAGGCAGTTGATACGAAACCATGTGTAAGACCATCAGAATTTGCTCCAAAGGCCCTGTGTTTGAAAAGACAAGCATGAACGGACGGGGCTGCTGACCAAGCAGCTGAGCCCAGAAGCGAGCCGGATGGGCTCAGGCTGACGCGGCTTCCCTGCACAGACCCTCGGGAGCAACACGGCTGCCCACCAGCCCCGGCCGGAGGCCCCTGTGAGCGCTGCACCTCGCCCTCGGGAAGCGCGGCTGCCCAAGGGGACGCGCCCGACGGCACCCTCCCCTCTCTGGGCGCAGTGCCAGACACCATCTGCCGCAGGGGGCAGGCCGCAGGCCGAGTGCTAGTGCTGAGCTGAGGGCGGAGGCACTGCCCGCCCCAGGCCCTCGCACCGCACGCGAGGCCCAGCCTCACTCCCACCAACCCTGCACTTGGCTGTCAATGTGCACTTGGGCAATTCGGAATTTCTTCATCGAATGCCTCGTAGAGAAGAATTTTAAAACTAAAATTCAGAGGTGTCCTTGAAAAATTAATAATACTATAGTGGTTAAAAAAAAAATCAGCACTCTATCTTACTGGTGATTTTGGCCTCACCGCAGGGCATGTGGGATCTTAGTTCCCTGACCCGGAACTGAACTCGTGCCCCTTTCGGTGGGCTTAACCACTAGCCTGCCCGGGAACCCCTGAGTACTCTACTTGAACATCATCACTTTGCTCAGGCTTAATCCTGTGAACACTCCTAACCCAGAAACTAAAAAATGTTAGTTATATTTGCCTGCAGATTAGAAAAAACATAAACTGGCTTAGACATCATTGTTTTCCAAATATCATGTTCAATGTAATTACTTCCACAACATAATAAACAGGAATTGGCAGTACCTACCTGTTTTCATTTTAAGGAAGCAGAACATTGCTAGTTTATGGATAACCATGGTTTATACTGGAGTGCTTAAAAAATGATCTTGCTATTTAAAACAGCACATCAGAAACAAATGAATATAACCTAAAAATATGTGAAAGACCTTTACAGAATATTATTATATATACTTTATATATACACTTGAATATCTTTTTAAAACCTCAAGAAAAATACTATACTAAATTTAACTGTAAATTACAGAGAACGAGACCACCCTGCCTGGGGCTGCTGGACCTCTTTTTTAAAGAGCAGGTAGATCACACACGTGTGACTTAGTCACCATGCCGTACACCTGAACATAGCACTGCTAATCAACTATATTCCAGCACAAAATAAGAAGGTTTTAAAAAATAAATAAGGTTAATTTAAACAATTAACCCAGTAACAATTATTTTCAAAAAGAAAAAGAAGGCTGGTCTTATCTGTGAAGCGGTGTGAGGCGGCCAGACCCGGGGTTCTTGCTCGGGGTGGGAGCCTGGCCTCCGGGCCGCGGCAGGACTCGGCCAGTCACCACCCCCACTTGCCCGGCGCCACCTGGCTGCAGGGTGAGAACACCCAACAGGAGTCAGGTATCACCAGCAGCAACTCTGCACTGACAGCTTCCAGCCGAGATCTGAGGTTTCTTTTTTCAGAAATAATGAATTAGGAAGAGGCAGGCTGGACAGCTTTGTTTACAGAAGAGCGGAGTTTTCGGGGAAATAACTTTCTATGAGAAGATGCATTATCACCTGCTTACATCTCCCAGTGATATGCGCTCCAGAAGGTTTTAATAAAACCTGTGTTTCCTCTCATAGGGAGATCTGCCTCAGTGTCTCAGCCAAAGGCCCATTATTGTAAAGGGTCTTTCTTCTTAGAAGACAGAAAATATGATCCCACAGCTCTCAGACCCAGAGAGCACTGACTTTCCTTCCAGCGGCGCGGTCAGAAGAGATGTGCCCGGCACCTCCCCCGGAAAGAGCTCGGTGACAGCGAGTGATGGAGGGCCTTCCGGGGCAATGCCGGGTGGTGGTCCGGGGCCCCCACACCCAACAGGGCTCCTCGGGACACTAGAGGCCACTCTGACAGGCGAAAGCCCTCTGTCTCACCCTGGAGAGGCTTGTCTCTTTCGCACCGTTGCCGGGAGTTAGGTGGCACATGCCTGGGCTGGCTCCGTCTGCTGCTGAACAGACGTGTGTGGCCGGCCGAGGCTCAGCCCTCCCCTGGAAGGCCTTCCTAACCCAGAGCCCGGGGACAGGCTGCCATGGGTTCCGCAGCCCACGCAGATCTGACCGCCATTTCAGCTCCATCTGCTGCTCCCTGTATACCTGAGGTAGACATCTGATTCCACTTCTGCACGTTCACCCACTGAATTCAAGGGGAGCAACCACCACCTCCCTGGACAGCGGCGCCCTCCCTTGGGCCAGTCCTCCGCCCCCCCCACCTCTCGCTGGCTTTCTGGGAGTGAGCACCCCTAATTTCCCCCATCCAATCTTGCCTTCTCATGCCAGACAACTGCCAGCATGGTCCAAAAGAGATTCAACCATTTCCCTCCCTTCAGATCCCATGGCTTCCCAGCACCTACAAACGAGGCCCCTGTCCAGGGCTCCATCTCCCAGCGCCCACAACCACAGCTTCACCGAGAGCCTGGGCCCAGGCAGCCCTCTCCCTCTGCTCCGTTTGCGTAGAGCCCCAGTGCCCTTCTCTTGTCTGGGACGCCCTCCTGATCCCGATTCCCACCCCCTTGGTCTCCTGACACCCCAGCTGCGCCCAGCTAGCTTCTGTGCACCCTCAGGCTGCAGCTGAAAGGTCACGTTCAGGAAGCATCCAACTTAGGTGCCAAGGTTAGAGCTCCCTGGTATTTAACCACATAACAGAAATGTGCTATCTGTTGATTAATGAGCCTTTTTCTCCAACTAGACTGTGAACTCTCTGAGGGTAGGAGCTAATCCTGACTTGTAGAACCAATGGACATCACACAGGTGCAGACAAACGGGAGGAGAACGGCTACCACACTGTTTTGCCTTTAACCTGAAAAGACTCCTGGCTCCCCTCACCCTTCTCTCACCCCCTCCACCCCGTGCTGGATGATCTCCTAAAGACTCCTGGCTCCCCTCACAACTCTCTCGCCATCCCCCCCCCGCCCCCCTTGCTGGATGAACTCCTAAAGAACAGTGTGACTCCACATGTCTGGTCCCCACACTCCTTATCCTCATTAACCTCAAGCACTTTATGTGTTTCCTCATCTAATCAGAACTGTGGCGTCCGCTGCTTCATTTCCAATTATAACTGGGAACAACCAGAAACAATAATTACAGGATTTTCCTGCTACTGTAAACGTAAACACTTAATCCACACCATTTCGAGATCACACTTTTTAATGCTCTGTCCTCCTGTATGTGAAGTACCGGGCTAAGAGTGAGTGTTCACCAGTACTAAAAGGGTTTGTAGTATAAACAGCAAGTAAAGAAACCTTTAAATAGGTGTTTTTCATATTTTAGATAAGGCTCCCATCTTCCAATAAAATTAAAGATCAAACAAGGAAAACAGAAAGACTAAGAGCAAAGCAGCTGGGCGAGGCCCTCCTGTTTTGAAGCCGTGTGCGCCCTGGGGAGCCCCTCACGCCCCCCGGGGAACCACTGATCTGCGCTTAATTACTCTCACTCGACCAAGTCTTGCCCCTGCAGTTTTACTCTGCACAGATATCTAAAACCATCTGTTACATGGTTCTTACTCCCTAAACTAAACTTCAGTCAATAACGGCTCACGGAGTGCCCGTATGCCACTAAACGGAAAACAAGGCTCTCAACTAACAAGCGGGGTTACAGACACAACTCAGACTGCAAGACTGAGGAATGAATCACACAGGCCGCCGAACAGAGCAGTAAATCACCACACTGACTGCAGTGAACAGCAAGTCATAAACAGCAACACTGTGGTCTATGCTTTGTCTAGCCGACATTTATTTTGGCCCAAAGGAAGTAAAGTTTCAACTGGAGCCAGTCTAGCCTCTTCTATCTGGACATCAAGTGGGCTAAGCTGTCCAAAATAGCAATGAGCTCCAAACTCAGGAAGAAAGGGAGGAAGCAAACGCAGGTGTCGTCAGTCGAGAGGACAACTCAGCAGCCCTCCTGCAGGGCCCACGGAGCACAACTACTCTCCAGAAGGCTCGCAGCAACGCCACGCGCGCTCGGCTGAAATTACTGTTTCGTTTCCACTGCCCTGCGAACCCAGTGTGGGTGCTCACATTTCGGGTGTGTTCAGGGCCACTTAGCTTGAGTCAGCAGTGGGCCCCATAACACCCGCAGCTCTCTGGGTTCTCACCTCTCCTTGCGATACAGAGGTGCAGACAGGCGTTGCAGTGCTGAAGCTGGCTTCGTCCTGCCACCAAAAGTGCCGGCACTTATTGAGCAGGAGGAAGAAACAGCAGCAAGAAACTTGGAAACCCGAGAACGGAAGGATGACTGAAACTGACGTAGGCCAGAAAGAGCGGACTCACAAGCTTGCAACGGGCAACACTGGGAAATAGCCCAGTTTTCATCATGGAACCCCCAGAACCTGAAGACGGTGACACCTGTAGACACTTGGAAGTAAGGACGCAGAGCAGAATGAAAATACAGGACGGATCGAGCAACGAGCGTCTGTTTAAGGAGCAATGAGGCAAAGCCACGTGGTCATCTCAACGGTGCAGGAAAAGCGTCTGTCAAGATCCAACAGCTCTTCGTGACAAAAACATTGAACAAAGTAGGAAAAGACAACTTCTTCTCTCTGACAAGGGGATTTGCTAAAACTTACAGCTAACACCACTCTATGGTGAAAGGCTGAAAACTTTCCCCTGAAATTAGAAACAAAACAAGGACATCATTTTTCCACTGCTATTCAAGATTCTACTCGATCTAGCCAGAGCAATTAGGCAAGAAAAAGAATAGATGGCATCGAAATTAGAAAGCAAAAACTAAAATTACCTCTATTCACAGATGGCATTATAAAAAATTTTAAAGAATTCACAAAAATCTATTAAAACTAGTAAACTGAGCGAAGTTAAAGTTGCAGGATACAAGATCAAGACACAGAAGTCAGTTTTGTTCCTATTTACCAGCAATAAAAGATCTACAAATGAAATTAAGAAAACAGCAGCTCTTAAACCAGCAACAGAAACAGGAACAAACGTAGCCAGAGGTTGTGAGTTTGTTCCTCACCTGGAGCACCAAACAAAACAAAACAAAACAACCAGTAACACACTTACTTGAACAAGTCTAAGAAAGTATAAAACTGCTACACTGAAAATGATGAAATATTGCCGAAAGAAATGCAAGACATAAATGAACAGAAAGAGAGCCCCATTCATATGCCGGAAG
Organism: Neotragus pygmaeus; assembly: GCA_006410875.1. NCBI lineage: Eukaryota > Metazoa > Chordata > Mammalia > Artiodactyla > Bovidae > Neotragus > Neotragus pygmaeus. Next base: position 2,426 of record SJYV01011386.1, on the reverse strand, counting down.
ACAACGGTGTTAACCAAACAATACTCCCCTAAGCAAGAACAGATTCAATGTACTCTCACAATCGCAAAGGCCTTTTTTTGTAAATGGTAAAGCTTTTATTTAAATTCATATGAACTGCAATGAATCCCAAATAGGCAAAAACAATGTTGCAAAAGAACAAATTTGGAGGACTCACACTTTCCAATTCCAAAACTTTCTTCAAAACCATGTTCCCGTCATAACGACAGACATGTAAACTAACAGGACAGAATTAACAGTCCATAAAATAAACTCATACATTTATGGGCAGCTGATGCTCCACGAGGGTGCCAAAACCAGTCAACAGGGGAGGAACAGCCTCTCCAAGACGTGGGGTTGGGACATCCGGACATCTGCAAGCAAAGCTGGACCCTGACCTCACCCCCTACACAAAAACTGACTCAAAATGAACTAAAGGCCTACATTTAAGAGCTAAAACTATAAAACTCTTAGATTAAAAACATAGAGATTTACCTCCACGACCTTGGATTTGTCAACAGTCTCTCAGGTACGATACCAAAAGCATGAGCAACAAAAGAGAAACTGAGTGTGGCTTCATCAGCCGAGTGAAGAGACAACCCAAGAACGGAGGGACGCACACACAGCATTCCGGAGACTAAAGAGCTCTCACCACTCAAAAGGCAGGTAACCCAACCACAAAACGGACAAAGGACGAGATGGACACTCCCGAAAGAAGAGACATAAATGGCCAACAGACACATAAAAAGATGATCATCAGCTACTATGGAAATGCAAATCAAAATCAAACTGACACACCACCTTACAAGTACTAGGACGGCCGTAATAAAACAACAGAAAATGGAAAAGAAGTGTTGGAGACGATGTAGAGACACTGGAACCCTCGCGCACTGTTGGTGGGAATCTAAAACGGTGCGGCTACTGTGGAAAATAGTTTGGTGGTTCCTCTACAAATTAAACAGAGTTACCATGTGACCCAGCAGTTCCACTCTGTTACTGATATATACCCCAAAAATGAAAACAGGTGCTCAAACAAAAACTTGTACACAAATGTTCATAGCAACATCATTCATAATGGACAAAAAGTGGAAACAACTCAAATGCCCACTAACAGATAAATGGATAAGCAAACTGATATATTTGTACAATGGGATATATTCAGTTGCAAAGAGGAATCCAAGTTCTGACACACTCTACAACATGGATAAACCTTAAAAACATTCTGCTAAGTGAAAGAAGTCAACATAAAAGGCCACATACTGTAATAATCCATTTGTGTTAAAAAAAAAAATTCCAGAGCAGACACATTCATAGAAACAGAAAAAACTTTAGCTGCTGCCAGAGGCCCCTAATAGGTACCGGGCTTCCAGCTAGGGTGATAAAAAAAAGTTCCGTAACTAGACAGTGACGGCTGCACAGCCCTGAACTTAATGCCAGGCGCTGCACAGGTTAGAATGCAAATTGCATCCCGCTTATTTTTTACAACTTAAAAAAAAAAAAAGCAGTCAGCTCCTCGGCATGGATCCCCTTCCTGCCTCCCCGCAGAAAAGCCTGGAGCACAAAACCAGGGGCTCTCTAGGCCAGCAAGTAAGAGGGGCGGTCGAGTTCCAGAATGCCTTCCTGAAGTGGGGGATAAGATCGCATTTCCGCTCCAGTTTGTGAAGGGCACACCATGGTCTTCCACTCTTGAAATGAGGCAGGAGATTGGGAAGACCTTCTCTGGACTCTAAAGTCCAATCCAAGGCCCCAAGGGCAGCGACGCTGGGTGTGGCTCAAGGAAGCCCAGCCCGCCCTCTCCGCCAACAGAGGCAGGACCAGCGCAGGTGCACAGAGCTCCCCCCGGGGTTGGCAGGCGAGGGCAGGGCTCTCAGACGCCCCGGTGCTGCAGGACAGAGGACTCAAGCAAGCCAGCACTTAGGCCACGGACGGAGAATGAGACGCCAGGGCATGCAGAAACCCGACACAAAATTTTAGAGGAATATACAGTAACGACCAAACCAACCTCCGGGAAACGTAAAACCTGATGGTCAAAACGAAACGCTCCACAAATGAGTCAGGAGATTAAGGAAATCCAGAAAGTCAAACGAGAAGACATCGGTGGAAGATAGGACAGAGAGAGATGACAAATCAAGGGATCCAATGCCCCAATACAGCAGCATTTCCAAACACACAGGGAAAAAAAAGAAAAAAGAGAGAGAAGAAAACTAGCAAAGCAAACAAATCGAGAAAATTAAATTCTCCAGAACTTCCCAGTCGCCTCGCATCTCCAGACTTGAGGGAATTCTGAAGGGGCCGAAGAAACGGACGCACACACAGCCGCCCGCTCACGCCTCGGAGCGCCGAGGGCGGGGCGAGGGGCCGGGCCGGGCACGGAGGACCCGGCGCCGCGCCCGCACCCGGCCCGCCCGCCCGCCCTCGGCCCCCGCCTG
>SJYV01011384.1:13610-45180 GCA_006410875.1 Neotragus pygmaeus | reverse complement strand
TTCATACTGTTCATGGGGTTCTCAAGGCAAGAATATTGAAGTGGCTTGCCATTCCCTTCTCCAGTGGACGACGTACATATCCACATTTCAGAAACTTTATCTAAGTTTTACTATCTCTATGGTAATAACGTTCAGTAATAAAGTATACTCTAAGCAGTTTTATCACTCCTGTGATAATGCTCTCCAGTAATTTTATGTACCAAATAATACTAGTTAAGTATTTATTTTAGATGCACTGGGGCTCTCTTAAGCATTTTAAAGCTGTCTGGAAGTCAAAAGAACTTTAATGAAAATTGTATATTTGGAAAGTTTTGAAAACAATTGGTCAAATAAGGTCATAGATCACTGTGAAACATTACTTATTCCTTAACCAAAGTGAAAAGACGTCTGAAACGCAAATACAGATCACTTAAAGGCACAGATGCTCACACAATCTGTTATCAAAGTCAGCATTCCAGGAGAACTTTGTCCTTCTAACAGAAAGAGAAAACCAAATCTAGTCTTGTACCAGTTTGCTTTTAATAATAACAGTCATTTACTTAATTAAATTCAGTATAAACAGCCCATCTGTACCATGCACAAAATTCTTTTTTCAGTGTTGCCTTTCTACAAACCTTTCATCATTTTCTCTATGTTATTTTGTTCTTAAATTATCCCACGTTGAAACAACTGCATAAACTTCCATCATTTAACTTGATTTAGCCCAACTCTAAAATTTTACATTACCAAATATCTGTAGAGATCGTTTATATCTAAAAGGCACAAAAAGAGAAATGCAAATTTCTCTTCTAACTCATTATACAAAACTAAATCATCTTGGCTATTTTTAGGAAAACTTTTTTTCTCCAGTTCTCAAGTATCCACTTGTTTTAAAAAAGAGATAATTAACCTCCAATTAAAATAAATAAATTTATATGAAAAAAAACCAGATAATAGTAATAGACAGTAATGTATATCATTTGCTCACATTCATATGGTTCACTTTAAGCAAAACCAGAAAGAGGGAACATGATTTGTACTCAGCCAAGAAGACAACACAGATACCCACGCACACATCCTTCAATATAGGCCAAATTGCAAAAGGCCCATTTTGATACAATAGCAGAGCCATTAGGGGTCATTGTTCTCCAGATCTTAGAGAGTATTGAGAATACACAGTGCTACAATAAGCATTCAGTTTTTTTTTTTTTCTCATTTACATGAACATAGCTGAAGATCTGCCAATTTTGCAACATATACCCTAGTGGGACTGTAAGATGGAACAGAGCTCTGATCATCCATACTTAATTATTCATGGCTGGTGTCATCAAATATCAAGCAAACAACAATTCAATATGTTCTCTCAGGATCACAGTTCCCTAGCCCCAAAAGGGAGATTCCAAAACCATGTCCCTTTAGTCAAAATGGAGAGAACCTCAACCAACATCCCATCAGAAATAAAGCTGAATGAATGACCAAGGCTAGTCCAAAAGGGAAAATGCTAACCAGTGCTGCACCACAGGCAAAGCCCAACTCACGCGTTATCACACATGAGCTGCATTACTCACCAAAGACATCTCAGTTGGCCAGAGCAATACTGACGCACATAAAAACAACAAACATATGGTCCCACATACAAAGAATCAGCCCAGGGATAGCCCCCAAATTCCACCTCCATTTCCAGATGGAGGCCACAGAGTGACCTGGCTCCCAAAAGAGAATGGACACAGAGTGACTCACCCCAAAATGATACAAAAGCATATAAAATATGGTTGCACAGACAGAAATTCAGAGGAGGTGTAAAAATTTTACATCTACTCCCGGATAGAGGCCTTTAAACAGATTGGCCCAGCTCTCTAAAGAAAACAGACCCAGAGTGGCTCACTTCCTGTAAGGGAAGCAGCCCAAATGGAGTAGAGAGAGTTCCCAGCGTGCACAAGCTTGAATGACTTACCTTCCAAGCAACACTGAATGGAGACTGCAGCTCTGGCATTTCTTTGCTCCAAGCAGTCTCGTGACATGAGGCAGTTGGTACCTCTCAAGGACAGTGCCTCCCAGTTCCCTGGAGCAAATGAGCTCCAGCAGCCTCTGGGGACTCAGAGAAGGGGCTTTCTGTGGTTGGAGTTGATCTACTATGGGCACAGACTCTTGGCTGCCTTGCCAAAATTGTAACTGAAAGCAAGTTCATGTGCCTGATGTACAGTGAGGCCAAACAATAAGGAAATGTCAGAGTTTGGAGCAGAGCAAGGTTTATTTTAGGGCCATGCAAGGAGATGGGTGGCTCATGCCCCTGAAACTCCAAAATCCCCAAAGGATTTCAGGAAAGTATTTTTAAAGGCTAGGTAAGGGAGACGGGTCACAGGGTATGTGATCAGCTCATGTACAATTCTCTTGATGGTGAGGTAAAAGGCCAGTGTCACAGGGGTTAACATTATCAATCCTTAGGCTTCAAGGGACCTAGGAGCTATATACTCATGGTCATCAACTAGTTAACATCTTCCTTTAGGTGGGGGTTTTCACATCTTAGAACAACTCAGGAAATATGATTCAAATACTGTCATCTAGGTGCTTCAGAGAGGGGTTAAAGCAGAGGATATGGGGAAGGGATCTGTCTTGGGAAGGCCCCATAGGGTCCTGCTCAGTTACAGATAAAAACCTATGAAGAACTGGGGTGGATGCAGGGTGGGAGGATAAAGGTAGGCGTGTCAGTGAGTGTTCAAGATGAAAGATGAACAAGATGGAAACCAACCTGGCTGTGAGAAAAGGTTCCTGTTGGGACAGAGGGATATGTGATAGGAAAAGCAGGTTGGGGCTACTTGGCACTCATATTAGTCCTGATTGTACTGAGGCAGGAGGCTTGGCTTTGCAAGCTGCATAAGATGATATATCTTTTAAATTTACCTAAATACACCAATGTTTATTTCTCAGGGACTGATAAACTTTGAGCAATCTGTTAAAGCATCAAGATAACTCACAAGATTCTCAATTCTTTGGTCTTGAGTTGTGTCCTTTAATCACTTGCTCCTTGCTTACCAGTTCCAATCAGCGGTACTTTAATCCCATCACAACGTTGTGAGTTGGTCAGCAAGAACAGTATTTTACTTGTCCTCGTTTTTTACTGAATTTTTGCAAATGTATCAAATGTGTGTGTCTTTTTCTTCTCTGAAAGAAGAAGATTTAAAAGTTATCTGTGTGCAATAGTAAATTCTTGGTGTTAGCTGTAGTGTGGGAAAAAGTGTTGGGAATATGTGTGTTGATAAGACAAGGGACACTGTGAAGAAGTAAAAGTCTTTGACTAGCTGATAGGAGAGAAGGGAGACAAAAGGCCAGGCACGAAGCAGAAAAGGCCTAGAAGTTTTGAGGCAGGAAGGCTCTGTAGTGCCCACAGCCTGGTGGACCCCAGGGCAGAGGGTGTGGAGAAAACTGGAGAGCCTTGGGGAGGGTGGGGCATGCAGCCTGCACTGCTGCTTCAATTATTTTGAAGTAAAAGGAATAGAGAGTGGATGAACAGGGAAGGGATGAGAAAATGGATTTTGAGCAAGTTTTAGGAACCAAGGAAAGTCTCAGAGGAAAGGAGAGAAGATTCTAGCTTGAGCATTGATACTCATGACTAATTGGATTTGGCTTGGGCTACTCTGAGAAAGCCAGAGTGGTGACCCACATCAAGATATCTCACCAGCAATGTGGGTGTTCTGATATCAGCCTGGATGGGTTCCAGTGACATCTGTACCAGGCACTGTGCTTGGTCATGGAGATTCCATGTAGTATGTGAGTAGTCATTGCCCTGAAGGAATGTGGTCTCTGGTGGGACAGTTAGCAGGAAATACTGCTGCTGGTTGAAGAGTTGTAGGAGGAGAGGGAAAGAGAAAGGATCATGGTGGAGAGGACAATTCTTGGGGTGGACCTGAGTTGAGGGATAGCTCATGGCAGTGGTTGAACTGTTGAGTATACGCCCTTAGGGATAAATTGGAATTAAGGAGTCAATTTATCCAGGTCTCCAGGTCCAAATCCTTATTTAGATGGTGACATGTGATTTAGGTTCCTGTCAGTCATCTAATGGAGGTGAAAATCTTCATCTTTCGATGGTATCCAGAGGGCTCTGTCTGGCATTTTGAGATTTGGCAGCAAAGGAATTTGTGAAAGTCCTTAAATCAAGAGCCATGGGGAAAGAAATGTGCCTAATTGAGCAAATTCATCTCTTTTCTGCATGGGATTACTCAAGAGTGGTGTCATGGTGACAGCTGCTCTTTGTCTGACTTTGTCCTGTTCAGAGCAACATTGATCCTTTCAGTTAATCCCTCAGCAGCCCAGGCGGATATTCTCCAGGTGTTCTCCTCACTTTCCAGAGACTAGTCAGGTAACCTCTGACTAGTTCAAGGTGATACAACCAGAGAGTGGTAAAACCTAGTCTCTGACACAGGAAGATTTCTGCCTAAGGTACACCAAGTACAATTTTTTCTCTTTAAAATGTTAAAAAATAGTGGTAAAATGCACAAATTTACCATAAATTTACCATCTTAACCACTTTTAAGCATTTGATTCAGGGTTGATATGTACATTCACATTATTATACAACCTATTTTCAGAACTCTTTTCATCCTGCATTAGTGTGTCATTAAACACTAACTCCCCAGTCCCTTTCCAGCCCCTGGGAATCACAGGGCCCCTTTGTTTCTCTCTAAATTTGACTGCTCTGAGTACCTTCATGTAAGTAGAATCCACAGTATTCATCCTGTGTCCATTTTATACCCCCTCCCTCACCATCAGTGTGTAAGGGCCCAGTTTCTTCACATCCTTGCCAAACCTCTTTCCTTCTTTGTTCCCCCCATATTGCTGCTGCTGCTGCTGCTGTCACTTCAGTCGTGTCCGACTCTATGCGACCCCATAGACGGCAGTCCACCAGGCTCCCCCGTCCCTAGGATTCTCCAGGCAAGAACACTGGAGTGGGTTTCCATTTCCTTCTCCAATGCATGAAAGTGAAAAGTGAAAGTGAAGTCGCTCAGCTGTGTCCGACTTTTTGTGACCCCATGGACTGCAGCCTACCAGGCTCCTCTGTCCATGGGATTTTCCAGGCAAGAGTACTGGAGTGGGGTGCCATTGCCTTCTCCATCCCCCCGTATTAGCTTCTCTAAAATGTGTGAGGTGGTGTCTCATTTCTCTAATGGTTAGTGATGCTGAGCATCTTTCTTGATCAAGCAGAATTTTACAGAGGACCTCTCAGGCAGGATGTCATTATCTGGGTAAGTCCCAGTGCTGATTTCCCGAGTGATTTCTGTAGGGAATAACTGTAGGATAAATGACCCAACATCTTTTAAGCCAGTTTGGTAATAAAACTCATAGATTTATACTTTCTTTTGGAATGAAATTGAGGCCTAGAAATATTAAGGGTCATGAATGTACTGAACTGAAATGGAGTAGGGGAGCAGGGGGGAGGCGGACCTTCAAGGCCCTCGGTCCTCATTACCACTTCTGGGAGTAGAATCCAGTCTTCTGACTCCTGGACCAGGGTCGTTTAGGTATGCCAGGCAGGGTTTGCACAATGTGAAGCTCAGTCTCTTATTGCTTATTTAATAATCCATAGACATTCATTTATTTAACATATAATTCTTAAGCATCTTCTCTGGACTATAACTATATTGTGTGAGGAATAAAGCAATAGGTATAAGAAATGTGACCTCCACTTTTATAGGTTGTTATCATCTCGCCTTGAAAATTTCCTAACTCTGGCAAAATCAGTAAATTGATCTTAATCTTTGGGCTATCTCTGCATATTAATTATTATCAATTACACAGTGCATACTGGATTTGAATGGGGTTTTGCAGGGTGACCTTCTATATAGTTACTATTTTCTCTTATTAAAATTAATAAGTAATTTGCAGAGAGATAATTTGAGATTATATAAATAGCATACTTCACATCAAACGTTTACCCATTAGTTCTAAGTTCCATGGATAATTTTCTAACCCCATTGTTCCTTCTACCTATGTTTGTTTGTATCTTAGAATGGAAAACCTTTCCCTTCTCTCCTGTTTATGTTGCAGTAAGGATTCATNTTTGTGACTAGCCTATTTTTAAATTTTTTTTCTGAGAGCATCTCTTTCTTGGACTACCTTGTAAAATGCAAAATAATAGGAAAGCATAACTGCTATTAGCATTTTATGTTTTCCAAATTCTTTCTGTAAAATTTCAAGTTCATTAGACGTTATCTCTAGATAGCCTCAGATGCTATCTCTCCCTGCAAGTCGTCGTGGATTAAGGTTTGACCGAATAGTCCCATGACACAAGCAACCATTGTTCCAGTCTTCATTAACAGGTCTATCACCTGACTCTAAAGACAATAAAATATGTTCTAGGTAAATTATTACCTTTACGCCCCAATCTATGCATGTATCAAGATTAGTGAGGTTAGGTTTTAATAACAATTTAAAAAACACAGTAAATTATAGTAAGAAAAGTTTTGTTTTTCTTGGTAGATTGATTCACTGGTTTGTTTTCCTACTGGAAATATTGAAAAGTTAACTAGGGTACTCAGACTACTGGAACAGGAAAATATGAAATGATTCTTTCAGAGTTGCATATGATAAAGAAGTTCCTTCCTTTTCCAGAGAAGGATGAAAATAGAGCACTGGTTGGTGTTACACAATCATTACATTTTTAGCCTGAAAGTGAGATATATCACTTGTGTTAAAAATTCATTGACTAGAACAGGTATATGGTCCCAGACATGAGTCTCAAGCCATGCAGCCCTACTATGAATATTGATGGAAGGATGAATTGAAATATTTGACAAATAAAATGGTGTGGGGAATATTGATATGACCCGCATTTGTTAAAACAAAGTAACTGAGCTTAGGGCTTCCCAGGTGGCACTAGTGCTAAAGAACCCTCCTGCCAATGCAGGAGACAGAAGAGACACAGTTTCAATTCCTGGGTTGGGAAAATCCCCTGGAAGAGGAAATGGTAACCTACTCCAGTATTTTTGCCTGGAGAATCCTACAGACTGAGGAGCCTGGTGGATTCCTGGCAGGCTACAGTTCATACAGTCGCAGAGTTAGACACAACTGAAGTGACTTAGCATATACACAGCTGAAACAAAGAATCTAGAAACCTTAGAAATACAATTACTATTTAATCATTGTTTTCTGTTCCCAAAGTTTTTTTTTTTTTTCCTTATCATGTGTTTTTCTTGATATATTCTCTAAGACAAAAAAGAAAAGAAATATAAAGCAACATAGAAGGGAAAGGAATGAAGTAAAATAAAGAGGACAATACCTTTATTAGAACAATAGAGACTGAGATAGAGATGTGGATCCTGAAAAAACATCCACTGATACTTATGAGTACTTATGCCTGATTCATCACTAGTCACTTTCATTTCAGTAACAATAGTCACTCCTTATAAAATAGCATAAAGAAAAATACCTGTGTACAAGTAGGCATGCAATTTAGCTGTTTTGAAATAAATTCTTTTTACCAGATATAATAATGATTGAACAGAGAGAGTTAAATGTAATTCATTTATGTAGGTGGATGCAATGCACACAAGTCTGTGGCTCACACAGAACTTAGGCTTGAGGGGAACAGAGGCTCACCGTCGCCTCCCATAATCCCAAGCATGCATGGTGACCCTGCTTTTTCTCCGAGAATTGTCTCAGGAAAATGGTCTCGGCCTAAGGGGCCGTTACTATGATAAATGTATTCTCTTCAGATACAGATTTCTTCTCCCTCTCTGGTTTGCCTAGTGAGCTAAAGACTCTCACTGATGGGAGTGTTAATAGGCCTCTCTAGCCTGAAGGCAATTTTGCCTTTTCATAGTCAATAGACTAAAAATTTTGAAAAGAAAACACAGCCTGAAATTCTTGTTAAAAGTGTACTGATTTTGTCTCTGTCTCTGAGAAGCCCTCGTCTTGAGAACAGTTTTGTTTTTTTTTTCACTGCATGCCTCCATACCACTCCTTTCTGCTAGCAACTTATTAGATTTCTTTTCCTTTTCTCCACTTCTTATTGGAGCTACCTTTTTTNGTGTGAGTGGGGTATTAAAGTCTCCCACTATTATTGTGTTATTGTTAATTTCCCCTTTCATGCTTGTTAGCATTTGTCTTACATATTGTGGTGCTCCTATGTTGGGTGCATATATATTTATAATTGTTATATCTTCTTCTTGGATTGATCCCTTAATCATTATGTAGTGTCTTTCTTGGTCTCTTTTCACAGCCTTTGTTTTAAAGTCTATTTTATTGGATATAAGTATTGCCACTCTTGCTTTTTTTGGGTCTCTATTTGCGTGGAATATCTTTGTCCAGCCCTTCACTTTCAGTCTGTATGTGTCCATTGTTTTGAGGTGGGTCTCTTGTAGACAACATATATAGGGATCTTGTTTTTGTATTCATTCAGCCAGTCTTTGCCTTTTGGTTGAGGCATTCAACCCATTTACGTTTAAGGTAATTATTGATAAGTATGATCCCGTTGCCATGACATGCAGATGACACCACCTTTATGGCAGAAAGTGAAGAGGAACTAAAAAACCTCTTGATGAAAGCATGTTAAAAAGCAGGGAGATTACTTTGCCAACAAAGGTCCGTCCAGTCAAGGCTATGGTTTTTCCAGTGGTCATGTATGGATGTGAGAGTTGGACTGTGAAGAAAGCTGAGCCCTGAAGAATTGATGCTTTTCAACTGTGGTGTTCAAGAAGACTCTTTAGAGTCCCTTGGACTGCAAGGAGGTCCAACCAGTTCCTTCTAAAGGAGATCAGTCCTGGGTGTTCTTTGGAAGGGATGATGCTAAAGCTGAAGCTCCAATATTTGGCCACCTCAAGTGAAGAGTTGACTCATTGGAAAAGACTGATGTTGGGAGGTACTGGGGGCAGGAGGAAAAGGGGACGACAGAGGATGAGATGGCTGGATGGCATCACTGACTCGATGGACATAAGTGTGAGTGAACTCCGGGAGTTGGTGATGGACAGGGAGGCCTGGCATGCTGCAATTCATGGGGTTGCAAAAAGTCAGACACGACTGAGCAACTGAATTGAACTGAACTGAACTCATCTGAACTGAGGCAAAATGAGGACTGCAGCCCAGGAGACAGCCTTAGAGAAATGGCTCCACGAAGGCAAGAGGAAGAGCTAGGATATATAGGAGTTTTGAAACAAAGGGCAAGTAGTCAGGAAAATCAAAGGATTATTGTAAATTAAAGTAAATCCAATTTCCCAAGTTAAGAAATTTAGTGCTTTTCTATGTATGGGAAGACAAGAGTCTGGGCTCACTGAAGTTACTCCTTTGATATATATCTCTGTTATCTGGAGCCAGTATCCTGTGTTTCCGTGTGCTGAGTTTCCTTAGGGCTCTGGGAATATCTGCAGAGAGTGGCTGAGGTCTGATGGCTACTAGATGGCAGGTATTCTTTTCCTTCCTGAATTTTCTCAGGGCTCACCAGCTCCTGCTAATGTTTGTGACATCCTTGTTTACTGATATTGCAGGAAATATTTAATTTATTTAATTTCTTAAAATAATTTCATCTCTCAATTCCTTGCACACTTCCTTATTTTATGGTGCAAGGTGTTCCAGACCAGCTTGTAATTTCTCTGGCTGTTGTTTTTCACCTACTGATAGTGGTTCTGCTGCTGGAAATGCCTGGGGCTTTGCTTACCTGGGTTCATACTAGTTATAGCAGCACCCACAGATGTTCCTTTTTTGGAACCAGTGTTGTGACCTGACCTGTACTTGTAGTTCTTAGGATTGTGAGACGAGTCTCAGCAACAACCATTAGGGAACTTTGAAAAGGCAAGGTTTATCATTCACATGTCCTGGAGGAAACAAGGTACACATTGGGTGACACAGTGATGTCCTGGATGAAAGAGAGAGAGTTCGGTTCAGTTCAGTTCACTCAGTCGTGTCCCAGTCTTTGTGGCCCCGTGGACTGCAGCATGCCAAGCTTCCCTGTCCATCACCAACTCCCAGAGCGCACTCAAACTCATGTCCATCGAGTTGGTGATGCCATCCAACCATTTCATCCTCTGTCGTCCCTTTCTCCTACCACCTTCAGTTGTTCCTGGCATCACAGTCTTTTCCAATGAGTCAGTTCTTTGTGTCGGGTGGCCAAAGTATTGGAGTTTCAGCTTCAGTGTCAGTCCTTCCAATGAATATTTAGGAGTGACTTCCTTTAGGATGGATATTTGGATCTCCTTGAAGTCCAAGGGACTCTCGAGAGTTTTCTCCAATACCACAGTTCAAAAGCATCAATTCTTTGGCACTCAGCTTTCTTTATAGTCCAACTCTCACATCCATATATGACTAATGGAAAAATCATAGCCTTGACAAGATGTACCTTTGTCAGCAAAGTAATGTCTCTACTTTTTAATATGCTATCTAGGTTTGTCATAGCTTTTCTTCCAAGGAGCAAGCACCTTTTATTTTCATGCCTGCAGTCACCATCTGTAGTAATTTTGGGGCCCAAGAAAATAAATTCTGTCACTGTTTTCATTGTTTCCCCAACTATTTGCCATGAAGTGATGGGACCGGATGCCATGATCTTTGTTTTCTGAATGTTGAGTTTTAAGCCTGCTTTTTCCACTCTCCTCTTTCACATTCATCAAGAGGCTCTTTAGTTCCTCTTGACTTTCTTCCATAAGGATGGTGTCATCTGCATATCTGAGGTCATTGATATTTTTCCTGGCAATCTTGATTCCAGCTTGTGCTTCATCCAGCCCAGCATTTTTCATGATGTACTCTGCGTATAAGTTAAATAAGCAGGGTGACAATATATAGCCTTGACGTACTCTTTTCTCAATTTGGATCCAGTTAGTTGTTCCATGTCTGGTTCTAACTGTTGTTCTTGACCTGCATATAGATTGCTAAGGAGGCAGGTAAGTTGGTCTGGTATTCCCATCTCTTGAATAATTTCCCACAGTTTGTTGTGATCCACACAGTTAAAGGCTTTAGCGTAGTCCAAGGAGAGAGTATTTGGATCTGGGTTTCTGCCTCTTTGTGGTTGAGAGTGTGGTGTCTAATATTCAGCAGGTTCACTCTTTATTGGTTAATTAAAACATGAGAATGGGAAAGTAAAATTAAAAAAATAAATAAATAAATTAAAAAAAAAAAACAGGAAGGGAGGAGCAAGCAGGCAGTGAGATAGTCTGTTATCATGTCAACCTGAGCTTTCTACAAAAGGAAACTTCATGGGTGAGCTGGCCTGGCTCTTTATCTAGTTGTGTAGCTGGCATGTGTTCATTGGAGGTGAATGTTTTTGAAATGGATGTCTCCATAGCTTGATGTTAGGAAATTGCATTATAATCCAAACAGCTAATTGTCAGGTGCTTGCACACAGTATCCCAACCTTGGAGTTAGCCGTTGCTTCAAGGAGCCTGTTTCCTTTAATGAAAAAATATATTAAAAACCAAGATCTAGGTGAAGGGGAACAAAAGGCACAAAATTCCAGTTACAAATAAATCATGAAGACTTAATGTCCAGTTAGTAACTATAGTTAATAATACTGTATTGCAGACTTTCCTGGTGGTTCAGTTATAAAGAATCCACCTGCCAATACAGGGAACACAGTTTCAGTCCTTGGTCTGGGAATATCTCACATGTTGTGGGGCAACTAAGCCCATGCAGCATGGAGCCCATGCTCCCCAATAAGGGAAGCCATCACAACGAGAAGCCTGAGCGCCGCAACTAGAGAGTAGCCCCTGCTCGACACAACTCAAGAGAGCCCATTCATAGCAATGAAGACCCAGTGCAACCATAAATAAATACTACTAATACATTGAAAAATTACTATATTGCATATTTGAAAGCGCCTAAAGTGCCTAAGGGAGAAGGCAATGGCACCCCACTCAGTACTCTTGCCTGTAAAATCCCATCGGCGGAGGAGCCTGGTAGGCTGCAGTCCATGGGGTTGCTCAGAGTCGGACACGACTGAGCGACTTCACTTTCACATTCGTTGGAGAAGGAAATGGCAACCCACTCCAATGTTCTTGCCTGGAGAATCCCAGGAACAGGGGATCCTGGTGGGCTGCCGTCTATGGGATCGCACAGAGTCGGACACAACTGAAGCTACTTAGCAGCAGCAGCAAAGTACCTAAGAGAGTCAATTGAAAAAAAATTGCAGAGCCTAAATATTGACAGTTATGTTTTATTCAGTAGATATTCTTAAGACTTCAAGTCTAGGAGGAAGCATCTCAAGTAACCCTGAGAAAAGTGCTCTGAGGGGGTGAGGGTGTAGAGCCCAGTTATATAGGAGTTTTTCCCTAAAGGACAGGTAGTCTGAACGTCAAAATATTCTTAATGAAAGAAAACCAGATATCTCAAATTAAAGAATTTAGTGCTTTTCTTTGAATGGGAAGATGCAGGAGTCTGCGCTCATGGAAATCATTCCTTTGATATGCACCCCAGTTATCTGGGGCCAGTATCCTGTTTTGTCATCCTGAGCTCCCTCTGGGGTCACTATTAGGGGTTGCTGCAGTTTGACCTTGTTGCTGGGAAGGATTGAGGGCAGGAGGAGGAGGGGCAACAGAGGAAGAAATGGTTGGATGGCATCATCAGCTCAATGGATATGAGTTTGAGCAAACTCTGGGAGATCGTGAAGGGCAAGAAACCCTGGGGTGCTGCTGTGCATGGGGTCTCGAGTCAGACATGACTGAGCGACTGAACAGCAACAACATATAGCAGGGTTTTTTTGTTTGTTTGTTTCCTTCCTGTGTTTCCAAAGGACTCACCAGTTCACTCACTCAGAGGGAGGTGGCTGCAATCATTGATGACTCTGATATCCTTTGTTTACTGATATGGGAAGCAGTATTTTGTTTCTCAATTGTGAAAGTTCTCATCACAAGAAAAATATTTTGTAATTGTGTAGATTAAAGAAACAAAACTTCTAACATTTGGGTGCTGGAATGTTCTTTGCCTGTCTCTTATACACATCTCAGCCTNGGCTGCAATCATTGATGACTCTGATATCCTTTGTTTACTGATATGGGAAGCAGTATTTTGTTTCTCAATTGTGAAAGTTCTCATCACAAGAAAAATATTTTGTAATTGTGTAGATTAAAGAAACAAAACTTCTAACATTTGGGTGCTGGAATGTTCTTTGCAGCTGGCGTGTCTTTGCTTTTAGGAACCCTTCAGTGTGGAGAAGGAAATGGCAATCCACTCCAGTGTTCTTGCCTGGAGAATCCCAGGGACTGGGGAGCCTGGTGGGCTGCTGTCTATGGGGTCGCACAGAGTCAGACATGACTGAAGCGACTTAGCAGCCTCAGCAGTAGCAGTGTGTAGAGCTAGGGCATATATATGAATGTATTGATGTTTAGTCATTAAGTTGTGTCTGACTCTTTTGTGATCCTATGCATGATAGCCTGCCAGGCTCCTGTGTGCCTGGGATTTCTGAGGCAAGATGCTGGAGGGTGTTACCATTTCTTTCTCCAAGGGATCTTTCTGACCCAGGTATCGAATCCTCTTCTGCATTAGCAGGTGGATTCTTTACTACTGAGCCACCAGGGATACCCATATATTCCCCCCAGTTATATCTTTATATATTTAAAATGTAGACTTTTCTGTTTAATAAAGCCCATTAATATAGGGTGCTAATTAGAGATTGCTACTGAATCCAAGTTCACTATGCTCGCCTCACAATAGGCTGATGAATCTGACAGACGAGCTGCTGAGGCAAGGTAGAGACTTTAATTGGGGAACTGACAGACAGAGAAGATGGCAGGCTCAGTTCAGTTCAGTCGCTCAGTTATGTCTGACTCTTAGTGACACCATGAACCACAGAATGCCAGGCCTCCCTGTCTATCACCAACACCTGAAATTTACCCAAACTCATGTCCATTGAGTCAGTGATGTCATCCAACCATTTCATCCCCTGTGATCCCCTTCTCCTCCTGCCCTCAATCTTTCCCAGCATCAAGTCTTTTCAAATGAGTCAGCTCTTCACATCAGGTGGCCAAAGTATTGGAGTTTCAGCTTCAACATCAGTCCTTCCAATGAACACCCAGGACTGATCTCCTTTAGGAGGGACTGGTTGGATTTCCTTGCAGTCCAAGGGACTCTCAAGAGTTCTCCAATACCACAGTTAAAAATCATCAATTCTTTGGTGCTCAGCTTTCTTTATAGTCCAACTCCCACATCCATACACTACTAGTGGAAAAACCATAGCCTTGACTAGACAGACCTTTGTTGACAAAGTAATGTCTCTGCTTTTCAATATGCTGTCTAGGTTGGTCATANATGCTCTTTCAGGTCCAGAGCCCAACACTGACTGACAACTGTCACAACGTTTCTTAATTAAATTTTCAGGAATGGTCCTGAATGATGTCCAGTCTGGTCCAGTGAATGATGGCTGATCTTGTCTAACCTTGGGTCAGGCATCAACCTCTTTCCATAAGCTGGGCCAGGAGTGGAAATTATCACAAAGTTCACAGGTTGAACATTCTAGGAGACTACTGGAAGGGCAGGCCCTTGCCGGGAACTGTGGGCAAAGTAGGCAGTGAAGTACATCTAATTCCTGACCGTAAACAATGAACTACACACCTTTTTTCTTTCCCATCTTCTGCCTCCCAGAAGACAGGTGAAAATGGGAGAAACAAGGTGGAGCTTGAAAGAATGCCATCTGCTGTCAGGACCCAGTTTAGTATCTGAGAGAGGTAACCACAGACTGGCATGACTATAGTCTGCAAACCCGCACAACCAGCATTAATGTATGTGAATATACATCTGTTATCTTCCTCCTGAAACTACTGAAAAGCCAATCCATTCCTGGCGATGGTGACAGCCTGAAAATGTCTGAAACACAGGATCTCTGCTTAATCTTAACCTCACACTTACCGCTGCATTATGACAAGTAAAACTGTAACACATTCAGATACTAAGAAAGATCCTCCTCCCCTTGGGTTTTCATCTGATTGTTTGGAAAATTTGTGATTAACATGTGATTACAGCGGTTTGACAGTTTGCTTGACAGCTCTGAAATTACATTCTTAATAATCTTCTACTGAAACTCAAAATGGCACTTCTAGAAACTTAGAACTTCAGCCAAATTGCAAGTTCACAAGAATTTTATAAACTCTCCCAATGGAGAAATTGTGTGTAAATTCATTTTATGAACCCACACTAGCTACTGCAGCTAAAGATTTGAATGGTCCTATTAGTTTTTTTTTTTTNTTTTTGCTTCTCTTCTTTTCACAACTATTTGTAAGGCCTCCTCAGACAGCCATTTTGCTTTTTTGCATTTTTTCTTGGGATGGTCTTGATCCCTGTCTCCTGTACAATGTCAGGCTAATGCCTCAAAATAACCATCTTATTCTTTTATAGATCACAGAGAAAAACAATAAGGAGCTAAAGTCAAAAGGCAAAGTAGAGAGTGAGAGGCAGTAAAGTAAAAGGGTCTTCAGTTTTGCAAAACATCTCTAAGGAATGGCCAGCCTTTGGAAGGGGTGTGTTAAGCTCTTCTACTCACAGGTAGGCTTGGACAAACTATCTCTCCGTGATCTGAACAAAGGCACTGTAGTTTACAGTCAAACAGAAGGGCAAGGGTTCTTTTAGGAGGCCATTGTGTATGATTTTACTAATAAAAGCAAGTCAAAGAAACAGTTTTCAACATGGAGTCAGAATTGGCTTCTTCTCTGCAACAAGATGTGTAGTTTGAATTTACATCTCTCTTCTTTTCTCTTAATTTTTAACAGGTGGATAAGTCCCTTGCTTAAAATTGGTCGCAAAAAAAGATTAGAAGAAAATGACATGTACTCAGTGCTTCCGGAAGATCGCTCCCAGCACCTTGGAGAAGAGCTGCAAGGGTGAGCATAGGCAGCAGGGAGAAGGGGAGGGAGAGTGAGAGTTTCCACGTNTAAAATTGGTCGCAAAAAAAGATTAGAAGAAAATGACATGTACTCAGTGCTTCCGGAAGATCGCTCCCAGCACCTTGGAGAAGAGCTGCAAGGGTGAGCATAGGCAGCAGGGAGAAGGGGAGGGAGAGTGAGAGTTTCCACGTGGGGCTGAAGGTGTGTGTGTGTGTGTGTGGGGGGGGGCTTTGCTTTCCTCTGGGTTCTTCTGAGCCTCCTCCCTTGACCTGGCATACTCACCCGTCTCAGGCTAACTCTGGTCTTAGCCCACTTTGGAGGTTTCGGGGAGTCTATGTTCCCTGTGCATCTGTGCAAGTGGAGAGAGCCCACAGTCGAGGCCTTGGAGGCTGAGCTCTGTCCTGGGAGGTGGGATCCCTGGAGTGTTACTGAGTCCAAGCTCACTCTGCACACCGCATGACAGACCAATGCATCTGAGAGACAAGGTATTGAGGCAAGGACTATGACTTTATTACTTTATTCAGAAAGCTGGCTGACCCAGAAGATGGCAGACTGGTGACTCAGAGTAACCATCTTGTCAAGGTCTGGATGCCATATTCTTTTGTAGAGTTAGAGAGAAGGAAGCAATGAGGAACTAAAGTCAAAATGCAGAATAGAGAGGGAGAGGCAGTGAAGAAGTAAAGTAAAAGGATTTCAGTCCTATAACACATCTCCAAGGGAATGGCCAGCCTTTGGAAGGGGAGTATTAATCTCTTCTTTACAGGTGGGGAGGTCAGATTATCTAAGAGCTGAACAAAGGCACTTTAGTTTACAATCAGGCAGAGTGGCAGGGTCCTCTGAGGCAGGCCATTATGTATGACTGTAATAACAAAAGCAACAAAAAGCAAGTCAGAGAAACAGTTTCCAACATGTAGTCAGAATTAGCTTCTTTTCTGCAACAGGAGGAAGGTGTCTGCCCTCTTAAGCTGTTCATGGCGCTGTGAATCCAGCAAAGTTTGGCAGGAACTCATTTCCCAAGACTAGGACTTTTCCCTTCAAGGCTTGTTGAAGGGAAACAGGCCTGGTACTTCAGGGTCTGCACTGTTCATCTTTGCTCACAGAAGCCCTTTGGGCAGTTAGCCAGCATCCATGGGGCAGCCACAGAGCGCCCTGTAGTGAAGGCTCATCTCCCACTCCAGCCCTCCCCTGTCTTCCCTTTGGTGGACATGCTGTTCTTTACTGTGCTTTGTTTCTCATCACAGGTACTGGGATCAAGAAGTGAAGAGAGCTGAGAAAGATGAACGGGAGCCTTCTTTAATGAAAGCAATCATAAAATGCTACTGGAAATCCTATTTGCCTTTTGCAATTTTTAAGCTTTTTGAGGTAAAAGCTTTTATATACAGTGAATTGCTGTATACATGCAGATCAGTACTGCTGCTGCTGCTGCTAAGTTGCTACAGTCGTGTCCGACTCTGTGTGACCCCGTAGACGGCAGCTCACCAGGCTCCCTCATCCCTGGGATTCTCCAGGCAAGAACATTGGAGTGGATTGCCATTGCCTTCTCCGAGATCAGTACTGAGATGGATGCAACTGATAGGGAAAGAGGCCAGTGGTTTAAGATCAGAGGATAAAATGTCTAGGAAACATGATGTAGTTCAATGGTTGTATTTATCTTTAGAATATGAAGATACTTAAAGGACTGGACCTCTGGGGGATTACTCTTTTCCTTTTAACTGATTAAAGTGTAGTATCCTGAAAAGAAGGACTAAAAAGAAAAGATGTTTTATTCCAAGTTACGGTATTGTTCAGTTCANTCCTTTCAAGGAGTAAGCGTCTTTTAATGTCATTGCTGCAGTCATCATCTGCAGTGATTTTGGAGCACAATAGCACAGGTGCTCAGCAAATAATTTTTAATTTTTATTGGAGTATAGTTGTTTTACAATGTTGAATTAGTTTCTGTTGTACAGCAGGGTTAATCAACTATCACATACATTACCTCTTTTTTTGATTTCCTTCCCATTTAGGTCATCACAGAGCATTGAGTAGAGTTCCCTGTGCTATACAGTAGGTTCTCATTCAGTAGGTTCTCATTAGTTCAGTTCAGTCGCTCAATCGTGTCCGACTCTTTGCGACCCCTATTTTATACATAGCAGTGAAGATATGTCAATCACACTTTCCCAGTTCATTCATTCAGTTCATTCTCTGCTTCCTCCTTGGTATCCATAGATTTCTTCTCTATTTCTGCTTTGTAATTAAGATCACTTATACAGTTTTTTTCAGATTATACTTATATGCATTGATATACAATATTTGTTTTCTCTTTCTGACTTACTTCACTCTGTATGCCACTCTCTAGGTCCCTCCACATCTCTACAAATGATCCAATTTTTTTCCCTTTTATGGCTGAGTAATGTGGCACTGTATAAATGTGCTACATCTTCTTTATCCATTTCTCTGTTGATTGACATTTAGGTTACTTCCATGTCCTGGCCATGTTAAATATTACTGTAGTGAATATTGAGATGCATGTGTCTTTTAAAAAATTAAGTAATTTATTTTAATTGGAGGATAACTACTTTACAATATTGTGGTGGTTTTTACCATGCATTGAGTTATAATTTTCTTTGGGTATATGCCTAGTAGTGAGATAGCTGGGTCATGTGGATCAGATCACATCTGATAAATGCTTTCCTAAACTGGCAATTGTCACCCCCTCGTCTTCAAGGGGAACAGAATCCGGAGCCCTGCATCTCAGCTGAAGTTGCCCAGAGCTCCCAAGAGCACATCCTTTCCCCTGGCTGCCCTCTTTGCAGTGGGCTGGGTATCCCAAGCCAAAGGCGCTGACTGGGAGGAGCTCCAGTTTCACTGTAAATTGTGGAGAATTTGTGAGCAACCCATGCTGGTTCCTGTCCCTGGCTGCGGGGGTGGATTGCTGGTTGAAGGTGGAGTCTGGGAGCCTGGCATTGGTAGAGGGTGAAGGAAGGATGTGCCGGGAAAACCAAAGGCAGAAGCCGTGAGGTCAGTAACCTCCATGACCCTGAAGGGCCTGGGTCGAGATCCCCCAGAGGACAGTTCACCTGGGGACACAGTGCCGGCAGCCCATCTGTTCTGGCTGAGCCTGCTGGGGGTCTGCTGCAGACCGCTCTGGGAGGCTTGTGCTCTCCATGGTCCCTTAGTGCTGCCTTAGGGACACGGGTGGCCTGTGAGTGTGTGAGAGCAGGAGGGATGGAAGATGCAGTTGCTGAGAGAGGGATGTTTTACATGGAGAAGGTAGTGGGTTGTCATCAGACCACTGTGTTGAGGAAAAGGGGGGTGGGTCAGGTGGTTTGCAGGTGGGCAATGTAGTTCCTTGTTTAAGAGGCTCTGTTGGACTTCCCTGGTGGTCCAGTGGTTAAGATGCCATGCTTCCAATGCAGGTTCCATCCCCGGTTAAGGAACTAAGATCCCACATGCTGCATGGCATGGTTGAAAAAGGAAAGAAAAAGACTCTGTTTTACTGACGGGCACTGTGAGAAGTAGGCAGCTGGGTAGGTGAAGTCTGCCTCACACAACTGGAGAAACCAGAGAATCTGTCAGCTCACAGGTGACTGGATAGTTCTGGGAGTTAGAGCTCTCCTTGATGACACAGATGGGTTGGTCATTGTGCCAGAGGATGGGACAGGTATGTGGGGCAGAGTGTTACCTTTGAGAGGGCGCAGACCACCTAGATAACTGCAGTGCCTTGTGAGGGGCAGTGAGGAGTGTTGATTCCAAAACTGTTTATCTCCAGAAATACTTCCAGGAAGGCCAGGCCTGAGGTTGCATAAGGTGCAACTGATGGAGCTTTGGCTCCTCTTTCAGGAGGTTGGTTGTTGGGTGGTCATGGCAGAGGAGTGGGAAGTCAAGGACCTTGCAGATGTGGGTGCTCATCCTTTGTAGTACTAGCAGTACTAGTAGCAGTAAAGGGGCTCATACTCAGTAGTTGTGATGGTGGCCACAGCAGTACTATTAGTAGTACAGTAATAATAGTATTAAGTATACTTGAAAAATACTATAATCTGGAACTTCTATGAGTACGTTATATGTGGTAAAAGTTTTATTCCTTTGGTTAACTAAGTCATAGGTGTTATATTACCCCCATTTAAGGAGAGAGGACATTTAGTGCCAAGTAGTTATATCACGGGAGAAGGCAATGGCACCCCACTCCAGTACTCTTGTCTGGCAAATCCCATGGATGGAGGAGCCTGGTAGACTGCTGGCCATGGGGTTGCTAGGAGTCGGACATGACTGAGCATCATCACTTTCACTTTTCACTTTCATGCATTGGAGAAGCAAATGGCAACCCACTCCAGTGTTCTTGCCTGGAGAATCCCAGGGACGGGGGAGCCTGGGGGGCTGCCATCTCTGGGGTCGCACAGAGTTGGACACGACTGAAGTGACTTAGCAGCAGCAGCAGCAGCAGCAGTTTTATCATGTGTCTGTGGTCACACGAAGCATGAAGGACAGATTGAGGTTCCCTCTCAGGTGCTGTTACTTGTCAGCCTGACCGTCTCAATGACTGAGAGCTCATCCAGGGTCAGGAAGGTTCATCTTGAGAGCTTTGTTTTCATGGTCTCAGACTCATGCATCCTGACCTTGGCCCAAGTATAAGAAACAGGATACTAGGAACGCCCTGGAACAGAAAGTCAGATTGGGGATCATAAATGAGTGTAGAACCAAGGTGATAGAACCCCGGGTTCCTGAAGTGACTAGGTGTTGATACTATTATCAGCACGCTTTGTTCAGGTGGGCCAGCAGCCCTTTAGGAAGCCACTTTCCCTCATTACCATCCCCAAGTGGAAGAGGTTGTAACTGACCTGGTGAGCTAAGTTCTAAATAACCATCCACATTCTTAAGACACCATTACAGACTGGCTCCTTGAGTAGGAAGGCAATGGTTCTTGGACATGACAACGTTGGGACTTCGAGGAATTGATCTCTGCCCAGATCATCAATGCTGTTAACTTAGAGTACCTGGAAGCTTGCAAAGAGCTGGTATCTCTGTGATTCTGGAGGCACATTTGCTCAGTGAGAATGAGAACCCCAGGTCAGTTACTGGGATGTGGAGCAGTTCTCCTTCTCTGTTGTCTGAATACACTTTCCTGCACATAGTGTGTGCCCCAGGCCTGAGGTCTTAGGGTGATGGCTGGGTAGGACCAGCTGGACTGATTGGGATAATAATGGAAGAACTCTTCATTCTGATGCAGTGAAGTTCAAGAAGTTTTTGGACAGTAAAGGTCAATGAGAAGCAAACCTTGAATATTTCCCCTGGCAGCTAAAAGAAGCCTGAAATCCAACACAAATACTTCTGTTGTCTTAGACTTATATGTCGACACTCTGCTGTTTAGAAAAGTTTGAAAGAAGTTATTTCTTATAAAAAAGCTAGAAAGAGTCTGCCACATTTCAGAAATGATTTGCAGGTGGTATTTGGGTTTTCAGTGATTAAATCTGCTGAGTTAGATGGAATGAAATTTAAA
This sequence comes from Neotragus pygmaeus, assembly GCA_006410875.1. NCBI lineage: Eukaryota > Metazoa > Chordata > Mammalia > Artiodactyla > Bovidae > Neotragus > Neotragus pygmaeus. Next base: position 23,940 of record SJYV01011384.1, on the reverse strand, counting down.
TAATTGGTTTCATGAAATAACTTCCCATTTTTTAAATTTATTTTTTAAATTTTACTTTACAATACTCTATTGGCTTTGCCATACATCGACATGAATCCACCACAGGTGTACACAAGCTTTTGTGATCTTCTGTCTATGCTGCTTTCCTGTCTTTGTATTTTATTTTATTTTTTTAGAAAAGCATAGCACATACTTTGTTTTATTTATTTTTATTTTTTGGCCATGCAACATGGCGTATGGGATCATAGTTCCCTGATCAGGGATCAAAACCTTGCCTCCTGCATTGGAATTGTGGAGTCTCAACCACTGGACTACCAGGGAAGTCCCTGGTCTTTGTATTTTAGATAGTGGAAGATCTAAACTGAACCCAGGATTCTTTAAAATGTAAACAGATTTTCTTTGTGACCTCCAGTTCTTAATTCCTCTGGTACATGGAATGCCTTGCAGATTATCCGTGATTCCCAAGCAGTGTGCTGTTACCAACCATAACTACCGGCAGCACCAGCAAGAAGAGGCAGGTGATGCCAGTTCAGGGTGAAGCTTTTAGGGTTAGGATTCAAACTATGAAAACCTCTGTCCTGTGAATATTAGGAATCACTTTAATGCTTAGAGAAACAAGTACCAGACTAATGTTGAATTTGATGCACTTGTAGGTCACTCCTAATTAGAACAGAATGGCCAGTGAGCTCTCGGCATGCCTGATCCCTGTTTGCACCTCCACAGGGAATGTGGGTGGGGAAGACAGATTTCTGCTTGATCAGGGCCCTCAGGGTGGAAAGGAGGAGCTCAAGCCTCTGCCTGGGCAGAGACACAGAGACCACCTCCCAGGTCATCAGCACTTCTCTCTGAGAGATGAGGTCTCCACCTGCTGGTGTGTAAGTGGGATGATCTCAGAAAGCCAGAGTGGGTTCACCCAGTCCCTTTCTTTAAGAGGGGATGAGTGGCCGGGAGTTATGTCCTATTCTCATGACCCTTAGAAATGGCTTAGCATTGCCTGGTTGCCCAGTCACTTGGTCTTTGTCTGAGGTCACTTTTGCTGATGGTCTCTGGTCCAGGTAGGAAGCATGTATTTGTGTAAACCTTCACTTTGGAGCTCAGCTGATGGGCAAGAAGTAAACAGAAACCTCTGAGTCTCACAATAAGGTTTCTGCCTTTACTGAGAGCTGGTTCCCCAAGAGCCATACTGGGTCTTTACATTTATTTCCCAACCTTTTGTTCTAAATGTTCCTCACTTCCACTCAACCGAGAAGACTAGGGAGTAGGGCTGCTGGTGGAAAAGGTACAATGGAGTGAGAGCAACCACTGAGAACAACACAGTAAGAGACCGGAGGAAGGAGCATTGACTCAAATGGACAGGGACCTGCTGTGTGTACCCTGCTGGTTCTTGAGTATATACATTATCCACTTAGTATTAGTAATATCCACAGTGATGACCTTGAGTCATAATGTAGCCACACGTTCTGGGAAACAAACTCACTCAGAAGGACAATGCAGATAGTGGAGTGCAGTTTATTACACAGGCGGACTCAAGGCAGAGTCTCCTCTTAGCCAAGGACCCTGACCAGTTTTTGTGAAAACCTTATATACCCTAAGTGTACGTGCTCAAACCCACCTCCCCAAATTCCTTGAAACTAGTCTGGACAAGATGAAAGAGAGATACGATCAAAGTTATCCCATGATTCATGTGTCATAAGCCTAGATAGATAAACAGTGGACGTTTATCAACAGGCCTGTGGTAATACCCCATAGCATAATGGGATTTACGACTTTGTTCTGTTACAGAGATAATTAGCATATTCTTTTAGGTGAGGGAGAGTCTAGGTACAAGTCCTGAAGCTCCTTCATCTGGAGGGGTCTGGTTTTCAATTGATATATCGTTTCCATAGATACTGGGCATATAGCTCAAAAGTCCACAGTATGGCCCAAGATGGAGTTCTCCTTTCAAGATGGAGCCTGTTCTGTCTGTTTCCTCCTTCAGTTCCGTTCAGTTCAGTTCAGTCGCTCAGTCTTGTCGGACTGCCTCCTTCAATAAATGAAGGTTATCTTTTCAATCCACTTTCGTCTTCTTTTTAAAAGCATATATATGTTTTTATTGTAGGATTAAAATTTTTTAAAATTGAAGTATAATTGGCTTACAACATTGTATTAGTTTCAGGTGTGCCACATAGGTTTTCAAGAATATTTCAAAAATACAAAAACTGTATAGGATTACAGGGCAGCAGAATATGTCACCTCAGAACATGCATCTTTGGATTGTTTTGAGCTGATTTTTTAAATTTTTTATTTTTGAGAGTAGTCCCAGGAGAAGCTCTGAAGACAGAGTATAAGTTAACCTTCTATGAGGGACATTTACACTGATAAAGGAAATCTCCATTTTAAGGGTGTCTCCCTCTTTGTACCAGAAAGATGACTCTAAATCACATAAGAATCCTGTCAATGGAGAAGTCTTCCAGAAGCCTTAAATCTGTATAACACACCCAGTCCCACCCTGTTGCTTTTCCTATTAATCTCTCATAAGACTACTTCACTTTTCTGTTTGTCTTGAGCTCAAGATTGTATTTAAGGTAGTGAATTGAGCCAGGAGTTACTCAGTTTTCCTGGGTATCTCCCAGGTGTACAAGAGGTATGCATATTAATAAACTTCTGTTTCTTTTTCTCTTGTTATTCTGTCTTTTATTACAGGGAGTGTTAGCTAAGAACTCAAGAGGGTAGAGGGAAAATAAGCCTCTATGTCATCCTAAGTCAGCTTCAGTAGTTCCCAACTCACTAGCAGTTTTGAATCATCTGAACCTCTACTCTCACTTCCCCAAATTATTTTGAAGCAGTACCTAGATATCTCATCATTTTTATTCTGTAAATATTTTAGTCTGTATCTTTAAAAGATGTAGAATTGTCCCTTTATATAATTCTATTCACATTATTATACCTAAACATTAACTTTAATATCATCAATATCAAGCCATTGCACACTCTGCCTTGTAGTCTGAAGCAGAATCAAAAAAAGTGCATTTGGTTGACAGAGGTTGCATGGTTACTTTCTATTCCCCTCCACCTCCTGTCTCTTTCCTCTCAGCTATTTATTTTACTTATTATTACTTTTTAAATGGAAGAAACCAGGTTATTTGTCCTGGAGAGATTCCCACAGTCTGGATTTGGCTGATTGCTTCTCTTCCTGTGTCATTTAGCATGTTCCTCTGACAGCCTACAGTCCATGGGGTCACAGAATTGGACATGATTGAGCAACTAACACTTTCTGGTACCTTAAGTTAGTGGTTAGAAGCTGATCTGACTCATTCAGGATTTCCCTGCCCCTCCTCTATGTAGGAGGTAGGCTTGTAGGGTTGTGCACCTCCCTTATAAAGTAGATAAAGTCTTCTCTTTTTTTGTGTGTGAGATGTTAGGAACTATTCATGATCATTACTCAAGATTCATTAACTCATTAGGAATTACAAAATATTGATGTTCTAATTCTAATTTTTACCTTTTTCATTTATTAGCTAAAATACAGGCACTTTGTCATTGTGAACTCTTTGGTTACCCTGAGCTGTAATATGTATAGGAATGGCAGGGAAAATTCTTATTTTTTTAACTTAAAACTTTTTTTTTCCTTCTTTATTATTTTTGCCAAACCAAGTGGCATGTGGAATCTTTGTTCCCTGACCAGGGATCAAACCCATGTTCCCTGGATTGAAAGTGTGGAGTCTTAAACACTAGATCACCAGTGAAGTCTCTTTTTTACTTTTTTTTCTTAGTATATGTGCTTTATTGTAGTATAGTTGACTTATAATGTTTCAGGTGTACAGAAAGGTGATTCAATTATATATATTAGTGTTAGTCACTCAGTCCTGTCCAACTCTTTGTGACCCCATGGACTGTAACCTGCCAGGCTCCTCTGTCCATGGAATTCTCTAGGCAAGAATACTGAAGTGGGTTACTATTTCCTTCTCCAGAGGATCTTGCCAACCCAGGGATCGAACCCAGGTCTCCCACATTGCAGGCAGATTCTTTACCATCTGGGCCACAAGGGAAGCCTTCAATTATACATATATGCATATGTTATTTTTGAAATTATTTTCTATTTAGGTTATTATAAGATATTGACCATAGCTCCCTACGCTATACAGTAAACCTTTGTTGCTTTTCAGGTATTTACTTTTTTTTTTTTTTAATTAGAAATCTAGCATTCTATCCATACTAAGTCAAACAAGTAGAATCAAAATGTCATAAAATTTTTAGCTAGGCAGAAATTCATGTTTTTTAAAATATATATTGGTGGCTCAGATGGTAAAGTGTCTATCTACAATGCAAGAGACTCAGGTTTGATCCCTGGGTTGGGAGGATACGCTGGAGAAGGAAATGGCAATCCACTCCAGTGCTATTGCCTGGAAAATCCCATGGACAGAGGAGCCTGGTAGGCTACAGTCAGCTTTCCTACTGCACTTGATAAAGGTTTGAGAAAGAACATCAAAAACAAAAGAAGAGATGGAGAAATTGGAAAGCATAAACTAAATAAAATTGGAGCACTTAATATGAAATACAAAAAGTGGAACAAATTCAATAAAAGTAAAAGATCATCATATAGTCCAGTTATTTTTAAACATGGCTGCTCATTAGAGATCTATCTAAAGCTCTGGAGAAAAAAAAGCAATACCTAGACATTTGTATTTTTCAAAAAATTCCAGGATAATACTGATATGCAACTGTATTTTAAAAACTGATAACATGTTTTTCTATTAAATTGCAGTTTTCATGATATAGAGTTCTATTGTTTTTCTGTTGACCAATCATGACAAAATGGTATTAAGTGAGTACTAGTTACATAACTACAATAGAAAAGATGTTTATCAGTTTTCACAATCAGGAGCCAGATATAAAAAGAAAAGATAATTACAATTGCAAGCCATAATTAACCTAACAATATAAAATGAAAGAAAGAAGTGAAAGTGTTAGTTTCTCAGCCATGTCTGACTCTTTGTGACACTGTGGACTGTAGCCCACCAGACCCCTCTGTCTGTGGGATTCTCCAAGCAAGAATACGGGAGTAAGTTATCATTCCCTTCTCCAGGGGATGTTCCTGACCCAGGGATCAAACTTGGGTCTCCTGCAGGCAGATTCTTTACTGTCCAAGCCACCAGGGAAGCCTATTAACAATATAAAATAATTACATACAATTTGGGGGGTCAGGCAGAGTGATGTAGTAAGTGGAAGAGCACATATGCATATATTTTCATCCACTCAACCAGTCTGTGTCTTTTGGTTGGTGCATTTGATCTGATTACTGTTTTCTTAATTTTTTGAGTTTATTTTCTGTAGGTCTTTTCCTTCTCTTGTGTTTCCTGGCTAGAGAAGTTCCTTTAGCATTTGTTGTAAAGGTGGTTTGGTGGTGCTGAATTCTCTTAACTTTTGATTATCTGGAAAGCTTTTGATTTTTCCATCAAATCTGAAGGAGAGTCTTGCTGGGTAGAGTATTCTTGGTTGTAGGTTCTTCCTTTTGAGCACTTTAAGTATATTGTGCCATTTCCTTCTGGCTTGTAGAGTTTTTATTGAGAAATCAGTGATTACATGATGGGAGTTCCCTTGTATTTGTTGTCTTTCTTTTGGTGCTTTTAATATTTAATATTTTATCTTTGTCTTTAATTTTTGTCAGTTTGATTACTATGTTTCTTGGTGTGCTCCTCTTTGGATTTATATTGATTGGACTGTCTATGCTTCCTCAACTTGGTTGACTATTTCCTTTCCCATGTTAAGGAATTTTTCACCTATTATTTCTTCAAATATTTTCTCAGGTCCTTTCTTTCTCTTTTCTCCTTCTGGGACCCCTATAATGCAAATATTCACATGCTTAGTGTTGTCTTTGTCTTCATTTCTTTTCATTCTTTCTGTCCTTCATGNTTAGAGCCAGACATCTTGGAATGTGAAGTCAAGTGGGCCTTAGGAAGCATCACTATGAACAACGCTAGTGGAGGTGATGAAATTCCAGTTGAGCTATTTCAAATCCTGAAAGATGATGCTGTGAAAGTGCTGCACTCATATGCCAGCAAATTTGGAAAACTCAGCAGTGACTACAGGGCTGGAAAAGTCAGTTTTCATTCCAATCCCAAAGAAAGACAATGCCAAAGAATGTTCCATCTATTGCACAATTGCACTCATTTCACGTGCAATCTAAGTAATGTTCAAAATTCTCCAAGCTAGGCTTCATCAGTACATGAATCGAGAACTTCCAGATGTACAAGCCATGNGAAAAGTCAGTTTTCATTCCAATCCCAAAGAAAGACAATGCCAAAGAATGTTCCATCTATTGCACAATTGCACTCATTTCACGTGCAATCTAAGTAATGTTCAAAATTCTCCAAGCTAGGCTTCATCAGTACATGAATCGAGAACTTCCAGATGTACAAGCCATGTTTAGAAAAGACAGAGGAACCAGAGATCAAATTGCCAACATCCGTTGGATCATAGAAAAAGCAAGAGAATTCAGAAAAACATTTACTTCTGCTTCATTGACTACACTCAAGCCTTTTACTTTGTGGGTCACACCAAACTCTGGAAAAGTTCTTCAAGAGATGGGAATACCAGACCACGTGACCTGCCTCCTGAGAAACCTGTATGCAGGTCAAGAAGCAACAGTTAGAACCAGACATAGAACAATGGACTGGTTCCAAATTGGGGAAGGAGTACATCAAGGCTGTATATTGTTACCCTGCTAATTTAACTCACATGCAGAGTACATCATGCGAAATGTTGGGCTGAATGAAGCACAAGCTGTAACCAAGATTGCAGGGAGAAGTATCAATAACCTCAGATATACAGATGACACCACCCTTATGGCATGAAGCAAAGAGAAACGAAAGAGACTCTTGATGAAAGTGAAAGAAGAGAGTGTAAAAGCTGGCATAAAACTTTCAAAAAATGAAGATCATGGCATTTGGTCTCATCATTTCATGGAAAATAGATGGGAAAACAATGGAAACAGTGACAGACTTAATTTTCTTGGGCTCCAAAATCACTGTAGATGGTGACTGCAGCCATGAAATTAAAAGATGCCAGCTTCTTGGAAGAAAAGCTATGACCAATCTCGACAGCATATTAAAAAGCAGAGACGGTACTTTACCGACAAAGGTCCATCTAGTTCAATTATGATTTTTCCAACAGTCATGTATGGATGTGAGAGTTGAACCATAAAGAAAGCTGAGTGCCAAAGTATTGATGCTTTTGAACTATTGTGTTGGAGAAGACTCTTTGAGATTCCCTTGGACAGCAAGGAGATCAAGCCAGTCAATCCTAAAGAAAATCAGTCTTGAATATTCACTGGGAGGACTGATGCTCAAGTTAAAGCTCCAACATTTTGATGTGAAGTGATGTGAAGAACTGATTCATTGGAAAAGACCCTGATTCTGAGAAAGATTGAAGGCAGTAAGAGAAAGAGACAACAGAGGATGAGATGGTTGGATGACATAACTGACTTGATGGACATGAGTTTAAGCAAGGTCTGGGAGTGGGTGATGGGCTGGGAAGCCTGGTGTGCTACAGTCCATGGGAGTCACAGAGAGTTGGAAATGAGTGAGTGACTTAACTGAACTGTGCAGTTTTTCAGCACGTTATTGAAGAGACTGTGCTTTCTCCATTGTGTATTCTTGCCTCCTTTGTCTTAAATTAGTTGACCCTAAGTGTATGGGTTTATTTCTGGCCTCTATATGCTGTTCCATTGATCTATGTGTCTGTTTTTGTGCCAGCATCATACTCTCTTCCCTCGGACTTCCCTTGTGGCTCAGCTGGTAAAGAATCTGCCTGCAATGTGGGAGACCTGGATTTGATCCCTGGGTTGGGAAGATCCCCTGGAGAAAAGAAAGGCCACCCACTCTAGTATTCTGGCCTAGAGAATTCCATGGACTGTTTAGTCAGTGGGGTCACAAACAGTTGGACATGGCTGAGTGACTTTCACTTCACTTTCATACTATTATTTTGATTGCTGTAGTTTTGTCCTATGGTCAAAGTCAAGGAGTGTGGTTCCTCCAGCTTCGTTGTTCTTCTTCAAATTTTTTTTTTGACTATTTGTATCATTTGTTTTTCCATACAAATTTTATTTTGTTGGTTCCAGTTCTGTGAAAAATGCCATTGGTAATTTGATAGGTGTTGCATTGAATCTGTAGATTGCCTTGGGTAGTACGGTCATTTTGACAATACTAATTTTTCCAATCCAAGAACATGGTATATCTTTCCATCTGTTTTGTCATCTTCAATTTCTTTCATCAGTGCCTTATAGTTTTGGGGGTACAGATCTTTTACCTCCCTAGGTAGGTTTATTCCTAGGCATTTTAGTCTTTTTGATGCGATGGTAAATGGGATTGTTTCCTTAATTTCCCTTTCGGATACTTTGTTAATAATGTATAGAAATCCAGCACATTTTTATATCCTGAAACTCTACTGAATTTACCAAATTCATTGAACTCTAATAGTTTTCTGGTAGTGTCTTTAGGACTTCCTATGTATAGTGTCATGTCATCTACAAATAGTGACAGTTGGACCTCTTCCTTTCCAATTTAGTCTTTGTATTTAAAAGAATTGTCTTTTTACAAAGTCAGGAATTGCTGAGGTAAGACCACAGAGGTAACGTGGATTTCCAGAAACATCACTCAGTCATGTCTAACTCTTTGTGACCCCATGGACTGTACAGTCCGTGGAATTCTCCAGGCCAGAATACTGGAGTGGGTAGCTGTTCCCTCCTCCAGGGGATCTTCCTAACCCAGTGATTGAGCTCAGGTCTCCCCACATTGCAGGCAGATTTCTTTACTAGCTGAACCACCAGGGAAGCCCAAGAATACTGCAGTGGATAGCCTATCCCTTCTCCAGGAAATCTTCCTGTCCCAGGAATTGAACTGGGGTCTCCTGCATTGCAGGTGTATTCTATACCAGCTGAGCTACTAGGGAAGCCCCTCCAGACACATGGGAGAGACAGTTTCCTCATGCACTTTCATGCATCTAGAATCTTGCTGAGGTGAAGATATAAGATGTTTCTTTTTTTGTAGGTTACAGGTAGGCTGACTCTTTAGGGCAAAAACTGGTGCTGCAGAGCAGCTCTAAAAGGCCCATCTGAATGTTCTGGTTTATGTTGAGGCCCTACTTGCTCATCCCTAGTCCTGGAAAGAAATCAGATTGAGTGTTAGAAATGGAATGGCTGCTAAGCTTATAGTCATAGTTTGTATTGTTGAGTGATTTTGTGGGATGTATGATATATAGAAAATGACTTGTCTTTTAATTACCTTTCCACAACTGTGAAAAATAACTTTTGACCTTTGATCACTGATTTTTTAAAAAGTTGCAACAAAATATACACAACAAAATTTACAGTTTTAACTCTTTTTAAGGGCACCATTTAGTGACATCAGGGACATTCGCATTGTTGTGGAGTTATCACCATTATGCATCTCCAGAACTTTTCCATCTTCCCAAATCTGTACCCATTAAACACTAAGTTTCTACTCCCATCCCTTCACCACCATCACCATTCTACTTCTCTTTATGAATTTCACTACTCCAGGTGCCTTATATAAGTGAAAGCATATAATGTCCAGATTATGTTTTCAAGGTTTATCCATTTTATATCAAGTGTCAGAATTAAATTCCTTTTTAAGACTGAATGATATTTCATGATAGGTATGTACAATATTTTGTGTATTCATTCATCTGTTAATAAACATTTGGGTTGTTTCCATCTTATATCTATTGTGAATGGTGCTGCTATGAACATAGGTAAACAAATATCTGTTCAGGGTTGTGCTTTCAGTTTTTTTGAGTACATTCCCAGTAGTAGAACTGTTGTGCTATATACTAATTTTATGTTTAATTTTTAAATTATTATTATTATTTTTTTATGTTTAATTTTTTGAGAAACCGCCATAACCTCTTCCATCAGTTCAGTTCAGATCAGTCACTCTGGCATGTCTGACTCTTTGCGACCCTATGAATTACAGCATGCAGGCCTCCCTGTCCATCACCAACTCCCGGAGTTCACTCAAACTCATGTCCATCGAGTCGGTGATGCCATTCAGCCACCTCATCCTCTGTCGTTCCCTTCTCTTCCTGCTCCCAAGCCCTCCCAGCATCAGAGTCTTTTCCAATGAGTCAACTCTTCACATGAGGTGGCCAAAGTACTGGAGTTTCAGCTTTAGCATCATTCCTTCCAAAGAACACCCAGGACTGATCTCCTTTAGGATGGACTGGTTGGATCTCCTTGTCCAAGGGACTCTCAAGAATCTTCTCCAACACCACAGTTCAAAAGCATCAATTCTTTGACACTCAGCTTTCTTCACAGTCCAACTCTTACATCCAT
>SJYV01011384.1:0-11972 GCA_006410875.1 Neotragus pygmaeus | reverse complement strand
ATCTAGGTTGGTCATAACTTTTCTTCCAAGGAGTAAGCGTCTTTTAGTTTCATGGCTGCAGTCACCATCTGCAGTGATTTTGGAGCCCCCCAAAATAAAGTCTGACACTGTTTCCGCTGTTTCCCCATCCATCTGCCATGAAGTGATGGGACCAGATGCCATGATCTTTGTTTTCTGAATGTTTAGCTTTAAGCCAACTTTTTCACTCTCCTGTTTCACTTTCATCAAGAGGCTTTTTAGTTCCTCTTCCATCATGGCTACATAATTTTATATTTTCTACTTGATCACTTATTTTTCTCTTTAACTTGAGAACTAAATGAAAAGTTTTCGTGAATTCTGACATTTTGTTTGGATCCATGGCTCCAGTTGGTGGTCCACCGAAACATCTCACAGTGGTCACTTCAGATTCCTGATCTCTAGGGCATATTTTGGAACTTTTTACCAAATAAAGGGATCGTGTAAAACAGGCTATTTTTTGTAAAGTCAGGGATTAAAGGCCATAGATTCCTCGCCAGAATATTATTTTGAATATTATTTTCTGTTCATTTTATTGTATATTATTTTAAAACATTTTTTAAAAAAGAACTTAACAAGTATTTATTTTTGTTTGTGCAGGGCCTTTGTTGCTTTGTATGGGCTTTCTCTTGTTTCTCTTGTTGAGGGCTGCTCTCTAATTTCAAAGTGCAGATGGCTTCTCTTATTACAGAACACAGGCTATAGGGCGCTCAGGCCCAGTAATTGTGGTGCACAGGCTTAGTTGCCCTGCAGCATGTGGGATCTTTCCAGATGAGGGATCAAAGCTGTGTCGCCTGCATTGGCAAGCAGATGCTTAACCACTGAACCACCAGGGAAGTCCTCTGCTCATATTGGAATGAGGAGACTAAGATCAAAGTTCTTAACTGATTTCACATACGGTGTTAATGATTGATTCCAAGTTCCCTAATTTATAGTCCAAATCCTCTAATTTCTTGCTTTAAGGCAGTGTCTCCACTCTCATCTAGTTAGGCTCAAATTTACTTTATTTTGCTCCTAAGTCTAAACCTACATCCTTTACACTCTGGGCAGACCCAAGTTAATTGAGAAACAGGGTGGGGGATTTTGTTTCTCCCTCCTACTCCTCCCTTTGCTATCCTTGTGGGCAGGGCTTTTACCACATTGAGGAGATGAAGGATTAACATGGGTCCCTAGAGCCCTGCTGTCAGGGGTTATCCTGCTCATCCTGATACCATGCATGACCCCAAGAAAGTGTTATCCATTTTGCTATGTTTTAAGTATGAATTTGTATCCACATGGGAATCCAATTCTCTGTCTCCCTGTCTTATTTCAGACCCTTCGCCTGAGTAACTCGGCCATGGGGAAGACCACCACAGGCCAGATAGTCAACCTGCTGTCCAACGATGTGAACAGATTTGACAGCGTAAGTGCCCAAGGGATCCTCTTTCATTTTTCACTGGGTTCAGCTTTTTGGGAGCCAAGTGCCAGGGTTTGGTGTCAGCCAGGGTTCTGTTGAGAACCTAAGATAAGGGTTGTCATTATCTAGCTCTCATCTATTCTATGTGCAATTTACATGTAAAAATATGTATTGTCCTGTGGATTCGAATTTTATTTTTCTAATACTAGATAGGCAGCAGTGTTCTATCCCAGCTCGGTTAGTATCCCTAAAGGTCCTCCTGGTGTAGCCCTTCTTGGCACATGTTGTCAGTGTTGCTGAACTGTCTTCCTCCTCCTCTGGATGATGAAGGCTTGGAGGGCAGGGATTGTTATTTCCCCTGGGCCCTGTTCAGTGCTGCCACACAGGGAGCCTGTGAGGAATATGCCAAGTAGGTGGTCTCCAGCCAGACTCAACTTCCTCTCAGCTGTCAACCCCACACTCTTTTTTTTTTTTTCACACTTACCTTATGACTATGCAGTACTTATTTCCACTGTTTCCTCATCAGTTTGCCATGAAGTGATGGGACTGGATGCCAAGATCTTAGTTTTCTGAATATTGAGTTTTAAGCCAACTTTTTCACTATCTTCTTTCACTTTTTATCAAGAGGCTCTTTAGTTCTTCTTCACTTTCTCCTTAATTGTGGTGTTATCTGCATATCTGAGGTTATTGATATTTCTCCCGACAATCTTGATTCAAGCTTGTGCTTCATCCAGTCCAGCATTTCTCATGGTGTACTTTGCATATATTTTTGGGCTCCAAAATCACTGCAGATGGTGACTGCATCCATTGAACTGAAAGATGCTTGCTCCTTGAAAGAAAAGTTATGACCAAAATAGACAGCATATTCAAAAGTAAAGACATCACTTTGCCAACAAAGGTCCATCTAGTCAAGGCTATGGTTTTTCCAGTAGTCATGTACGGATGTGAGAGTTGGACTATAATGAAAGCTGAGTGCCAAAGAATTGATGCTTTTGAACTGAGGCATTGGAGAAGACTCTTGAAAATCCCTTGGACAGCACGGAGATCCAACCAGTCCTTCCTAAAGGAAATCAGTCCTGAATATTTCTTGGAAGGACTGATGCTGAAATTANATGAAAGCTGAGTGCCAAAGAATTGATGCTTTTGAACTGAGGCATTGGAGAAGACTCTTGAAAATCCCTTGGACAGCACGGAGATCCAACCAGTCCTTCCTAAAGGAAATCAGTCCTGAATATTTCTTGGAAGGACTGATGCTGAAATTATAATACTTTGGCCACCTGATGGGAAAAACTGACTCATTTGAAAAGACTGTGATGCTGGGAAAGATTGAAGGTGGGAGGAGAAGGGGACGTCAGAGGATAAGATGGTTAGATGGCATCACGAACTCAATGAACATGAGTTTGAGCAAACTCTTGGATTTGCTGGTGGTCATGGAAGCCTGGCATGCTTCATTCCATGGGGTTGCAAAGAGTCAAACATGACTGAGTGACTGAACTGAATGAAATAATGGTGACCTCCTTCAAAAGGTCCTGTGTATGCACTGCCACAGTCAGTGTTCCCAGCCCTGTAGCAGGTCACTGCCAACCCATGCCTCTGCCAGAGACTCTTGGACCTGTCTCTTATACACATCTGATNCTGCCACAGTCAGTGTTCCCAGCCCTGTAGCAGGTCACTGCCAACCCATGCCTCTGCCAGAGACTCTTGGACACTCACGGGCAAGTCTGGGTTAGTCTCTTGTGGGGTCACTGCTTTTTTCTCCTTGGTCCTTGTGCATACAAGGGTTTTTTTTTTTTTTCTTCTGCTCTCCAAGAGTCTGTTTCCCCAGTCCTGTGTAAGTTTTGGTGGCCCTATGGTGGAGTTAATAGTGATCTCCTCCAAGAGGGCTTATGCCATACCCAGGTCTGCTGCACCCAGAGCCCCTGCCCCTGTGGCAGGCCACTGCTGACCTGTACCTCCTCAGGAGGCCCTCAAACACTCAAAGACAGGTACTGACTCAGTCTCTGTGGGGTCTCCTGGTGTGCACAAGATTTTGATGACCACAGGACTGGAAAAGGCCAGTTTTCATTCCAATCCCAAAGAAACTCAATGCCAAAGAAAGTTCAGACTACCACACAGTTGCACTCATCTCACACACTAGCAAAGTAATGCTCAAAATTCTTCAAGCCATGCTTCAACAGTATGTGAATGGTCCAGAAGTTCAAGCTGGATTTAGAAAAGGCAGAGGAACCAAATTGCCAACATCCATTGGATCATAGAAAAAGCAAGAGAGTTCTAGAAAAATATCTACTTCTGCCTTATTGACTATTCCAAAGCTTTTGACTGTGTGAATCACAACAAACTTTGGAAAATTCTTCAAGAGATGGGAATACCAGACCGCCTGACCTGCCTCCTGAGAAATTTATATGCAAGTCAAAAAGCAAGTTAGAACTGGACATGGAACAACAGACTGGTTCCAAATCAGGAAGGGAGTGTGTCAAGGCTGTATGTTGTCACCCTGCTTATTTAACTTATATGTAGAGTACATCAATTGAAAAGCTGGGCTGGATGAAGCACAAGCTGTACAAAAAAAGATCTTAATGACACAGATAAACATGATAGCACGATCACTTACCTCGAACCAAATATCCTGGAGTATAAAGTCAAGTGCCCCTTAGGAAGCATTACTACCAACTAAGCTAGTGGGCATGATGGAATTCCAGTTGAGCTATTTTAAATCCTAAAAAATGATGCTGTTAAAGTACTCCACACAAAATGCCAGCAAATTTGGAAAACTAAGCAATGACCACTGGACTGGAAAAGGTCAGTTTTCATCCCAATCTCAAAGAAGGGCAATGTCAAAGAATATTCCGAGTACCACACAATTGCACTCATTTCACATGCTAGCAAGGAAATGCTCAAAATCCTACAAAATAGGCTCTAACAGTACAGGAACAAAGAAATTCTAGATGTATAAGCTGGATTTAGAAAAGGCAGAGGAATCATAGATCAAATTGCCAACATTCCTTGGGTCATAGAAAAAGGAAGGGAATTCCAGAAGAACATCTACTTCTGCTTCATTAACTATACTAAAGCCTTTCGCTGTGTGGATCCCAATAAAATGTGGGAAATTCTTTAAGAGATGGGAATACTAGACCACCTACCNCAACATTCCTTGGGTCATAGAAAAAGGAAGGGAATTCCAGAAGAACATCTACTTCTGCTTCATTAACTATACTAAAGCCTTTCGCTGTGTGGATCCCAATAAAATGTGGGAAATTCTTTAAGAGATGGGAATACTAGACCACCTACCTGCCTCTCAAGAAACCTGTATGCAGGTCAAGAAGAAGGAGTTAGAATTGTACATAGAATAACGGACTGGTTCCAAATGAAGAAAGGAATATGGCAAGGCTGTATATTGTTACCCTGCTTATTCAGCTTTCATACAGAGTACATCATGTGGAATCCTGGGGGTGAAGCTCAAGCTGGAATCAAGATTGCTGCGAGAAATATCAATAACCTCAGGTGTGCAAATGACACCACCCTAATGGCCCCAAACAAAGAAGAACTAAAAAGCCTCTTGATGAAGGTGAAAGAGGAGAGTTAAAAAGCTGACTTAAAACTCAACATTCAACAAACTAAGATCATGGCACCCAGACCCATCAATTCATGGCACATAGATGGGGAAACAATGGAAACAGTGACTCACTTTGTTTTCTTGGGCTCCCAAATCACTGTAGATGGTAACTGTAGCCATGATATTAAAAGATGCTTGTTCCTTGGGAAAAAAAATGTTATAACAAACCTAGATAGCCTATTAACAAGGAGAGATATCACTTTTCTAACAAAGGTCCATGTAGTGAAAGCTATGGTTTTTTCACTAGTCTTATATGGATATGAGAGTTGGACAATATCATGAAGTCTGAGCACCAAAGAATTAATACTTTCAAACTGTGGTGCTGGAGAAAACTCCCGAGAGTCCCTTGGATAGGAAAGAGATCAAACCAGTTAATCCTAAAGGAAATCAACCCTGAACATTCATTGGATTGACTGATGGTGAAGCCAAAGCTTTAATCCTTTGGCCACATGTTGTGAAGAGTTGACTCACTGGAAAAGACCTTGATGCTGGGAAAGATTGAGGGCAAGAGGAGAAGGGGACAAGAAAGGATGAGATAGTTGGATGGCATCACTGTCTCAATGGACATGAGTTTGAGCAAGCTCTTGGAAATAGTGAAGGACAGGGAAGCCTGGTGTGCTGCAGTCCATGGGGATCACAAAGAGTCAGAAATGACTAAGTGATGAACAACAACAACTTCTCTTTCAGTTATTCATTCATCAGACTTGAAGTCAGGTACCTCTTCAATTTCAGGGATGAATAAGTCTTAGTTTCTTCCCTGGAGAAGTCAAAGCCCATCAGGGAAGTAAATACACAAGTCATTACTGGAGGGAGTGGTAGGAACCATAATGTAGACTTTCCTGGGGTTGCAGGGAGCCCCAGGGAAAAAGAGGTCTGAATTTTGGGACACAGAGAGAGTTTAGGGATGCCCTGAGATCATTTGCATTGTTGACAAAATCATTTTCCTTCCAGTGTGCCTGTCTGCTTCTCCCTGGACATCCCTGAACCCAGCCTTGTGCTGCCCCAGAACAGCATCATCTGGGGAGAATGCTTCGATTTCTGCTTCAGCAGGTTTAAAACCCACTGAGATAATTTCTATTTAGGCTCCTGTCTCTTTCTTCAGAGCAAATTGTTTCTAAATGTGTGCTTATGGTTTTGCTTTTATACAGTTCTAAGAAGATTTTGTGTTTTTCTTTTAAGGTAACGATACGCATGCACATCCTATGGATTGGGCCACTTAATGCTATCACAGTGATCCTCCTGCTCTGGAAGGAAATAGGAATATCATGTCTTGCTGGGATGGCACTCCTTATTATTTTTATGCTTTTGCAAAGCTTCTCTGGGAAGTTGTTTTTATCATTCCGGTAAGAGAATCACTGGTTTTAAAAAATAGATGATATGTACTTGGTGAATCCACAGTCTACTCTATGCTTTTGTTAAAAACAACAAAAAAACCCCACAACCTTCTCTGATCTCTTCTTTTGCCTGTGTTGTGGACCCTTCAGGCTTAGCTAGTGGAGGCTCCATCCTTAAACCAAAGAATGATCTTGAAGAGGGAAAGGTGAAGCCATTTCCTGGCTCTTCCTGGAACTGTACTTGAATAAGTATAGTGTCTGTAAGCAGAATTTACCTAAGTCCAAGTTATTTAAACATTATTAAATAGTAATCATCCTATAGGCCCAATTCAAGCTGCATATATTTTTGCTATGCTTGTATTAGGATCATTTTCAGTTATTAAGTTCATGTCTTGTTTTTAATTCACTGTTTGCATTACGTTATCAGAACTCCAAGGGTATAAAGACATAAATTTATAAAGCCCCACAGTACCAACAGCTTATGTGATAAAAGAGTGTCTAGTGATGAAGGGTCTAATGGTGATGAGTCAGACTTGAAGCATATATCAGGGGATTGGAGGTGTGTTGTTCAGATTGTCAGGTGATGAAGATGTACTGTTTGAAGCACATTGAGCTCTTTTCCTTTCTTTTCTTGGTGATTTTATGCATATTATTTTTCTCTACTTAGAATTTAATTTCTTATCTTTGCCACAGAAAGATGTTCCTTATCCTTTGAAGCCCTGTTTGAGTGCTACCAGATCTCTGAAGCTTTTCTTGCTCTCCTTTCCCAGTGGAATTCACAGCCCCATCTTTTCTGTTCCCGAGGACTTTAATCCTATTTTATTATAGCACATTGTCTTTCCGTTAGATTAGGGTGTCTTCTGCCCTCCCTACCTGACCACAACCTCCTTGGCCAGGTGGTTTGTACCTGACTTACTTCAGGTCTTCCTTAGCCGATTCTGAAAGTTCTCCAAGTTATTTGTTGAATTGGGCTGAATGGTTGACTTCCTAATTGAAGTCTTCCTCCGTTTGTACTCTGAGTAGGACCTGCCTGTGTTATCAGCCTAGGAGAGTTGTAGGAAATCATATGATCCCTGGCCTCTGACTGTGCCACTGCTGCTGTCAGTAAGGAAATTTTTGCTGTGATCACTAAGGCTCATCTCTCACGTTTGTTCCCTTAGGAGTAAGACTGCAGCTCTCACAGACACCAGGCTCAAGGCCATGAATGAAGTTATAACTGGCATCAGAACAATAAAAATGTATGCTTGGGAAGAGTCATTTGCAGAGCTTATTACCAGATTGAGAAGGTAACTTTCTGTATATGTCACAGCTTGTACTTTTTTATTTTCTGTTTTTACTGAATGGTTTAAAAGTATTACTGTTCTTTTATTTACCATCCTCCTAAAGGAAAAATATATATGCTTATATATGCTTCTTTCTTATATATAAATGAAATTTCACATGTCAATACCCCAAATTCCAAGGACACAATGATCCTAAGATGTTAGTATTTGAGTTGANGGTTTAAAAGTATTACTGTTCTTTTATTTACCATCCTCCTAAAGGAAAAATATATATGCTTATATATGCTTCTTTCTTATATATAAATGAAATTTCACATGTCAATACCCCAAATTCCAAGGACACAATGATCCTAAGATGTTAGTATTTGAGTTGATGACATTTAAACTAAAACTACGATTTATGTTAATATAGAACAAATGGGAAGATTGTAGAGATTGTATATTTGTATTGGGCCAAACTTTATGAATCAGTATTTTTTATTCCAGAGTCATGAAAATACCATTCCTTTTCAATTTGCTTTAGGTTTATAGCAATTTTTTCCATCTTTCGTTTAAATATCTGATGAGTGTTTATACTCCAGCAAAAGGTATTTATAATTCTCTGGCTGCACCCTGTTACTTCTCACCTTTGCACCTTTGTGAGGGCCCCTCCCGCTGCTGGGAATACACTCTCTCATCTTCCTTCTTCTCTGGCTTCCACCAGCCCTAACTGACTCCCGCTCATCTTCTCAGGATCCATGAATGTGTGAATTGCCCTGACTTTACTGCTCTGGGTTACACATCTCTGCTTTGTACTCCCTTGAGGGCCATGCTGTCTGCCTCTGTTGAATGTCTTGGTGGACCTGTGAAATCTTAGTTCCTTGACTGGGGATCAAACCCATGGCCACTGCGTTAGAAGCATGGAGTCTTAACCACTGGACCACCCATCTTGTTTTCTAAGTTCATGAACTCCTGGAAGGGACAAGTTCTCTCTTTCTGTCATCCTCAAGGTACCCTGCACAGGACTTGTGATTACAAATGCTTATTGAATGAATGTTCAAACTCAAGTGTTATTGACCCAAAATGTTTAAAAGTGTGACATTAAGCCTCCATTTAGTTGGGAGAGTGAAGTGGTGATGAAGTGTGTGGTCCTTGGGTCGGGGCAGAGCCCAAGTGTGCACTGTACAGTGTCTCCATGATGTGAGGGGTGGTTCATCTTAATCTGTGTCCACCCCCTAGAAAGGGGCCGCTCACACAGGGCACTTGAATTCATAGCTTGGATGTTGATGCTTCTTTTAAAATCTTTTCTTCTCTCTTTTACAGGAATGAAATTTCCAAGATTCTGAGACGTTCCTACCTTGATGGAATGAATTTGATATTCTTTGACACTGCAAGCAAAGTCATCCTTTTTGTCACCTTTACCACCTATGTGCTTCTTGGCAACATTATCACAGTTAGCCAAGTGTTTTTGGCCATAACACTGTACCAAGTTGTGCAGTTTACAGGCATCCTCCTCTTCCCCGTGGCCATCGAGAACATAGCAGAAACAATCGCCAGTGTCCGAAGAATCAAGGTTTGGTGACATAACTTTTTAAAGTTTTAAGTAGATTTTAGGTAAAATGATTTCTTTTATTTGGTGTCACTGTGTGTCAGTTAGGTGAGATTTAATGCTTTCGGATATAGCTGGTAGCTGTTCCAAAATGTCATACATACTCACCTCTCTTCTTTGGTAGAACACATTACAAATAATGTAAGATAACTGCTCATTTATGAGCAGCGGTAGCAGAGGCATAGGGCTCTTGATGTACAAGTGATGGCTGCATGGCAACTAAAATGTCTAAAAGCAAAAGAAGTAATAGATTGCATCTCCTGTGTTAACTTTAATGACTAGCAACTGTGTTCAGTCCCGGGGTGAATTGGATTCCTCTCTGAGTCTGGAGGGAAAGAACTTGCTGAGAGGTCCTGCTCCTTGGTCAGGAAGAGTGGCCTCAGATTCACTTAATTCACTCTTTAAAAATGGTTTCTTTCCTCCACAGATGGTTTGCTTGTTGATTTCTGAACATGCCTTTTGGATCTGACTTGTCCTCTTTACCCTTACTCTTTAATCCTATCTCTAGTTGGCTTCTTCCTTTCAGATTTGTGATTTCTACCATACCCACTGTCTCCTTTTTTTCTGTCTCTGTATTGCCAAGGGCAAATGATTTACATCACCAAAATAAGAGCCTGGCATACAGTAGGCTCTAAAGTACTTGAATGCTTATAAGTAGGTCTAAAATGAAGGTAAACTGGCTTTGTGAGCCAGCCTGGGCATGACTTTGGGTGTCTGAGATTTATAAAATATTTAATTTCTTTTGTCCTTCTCCTCAGTGATGGACCGACAGTAACAGATCCATAGTGAAGTTAGATAGGTCTGGGTATGATTTTATCTGGGTGTGATTTTATTTTATTTTTGGGTCTTATGATAAAAGTTGAATTTTTTAATGATGAAGTTTCTATATACTATATTAAAAAAAAGATTACTCACAAAGCACATCAGTCGTACAGGGTTAGTTCTGGTCCCCTGAGTTTTGTCACTCTTTCTGCCAGGGGCTTCTAGCAACACTGTTAAGGGATGGTCCATTCAGTTCAACAATTTTTTTCCCGTTAGCTTTCACATCTTGAAAGAAAACACTTAGGAATATCCATGGACCATAGTCACATTATCAATGACAGGGCAGTGTGTCCAGACGGAGGCTTCATACATGTACTGTACTGCTGTGATTTTGTTACAGTGCTGTGATTTTGACACATCCACTATCTTTGATCGCTGATACCAGGGTTCACTGTGTGGTCTCGGTACACACAAAGTCTTACAGGTTTTCTCATTTAATCCTGACAGCAATTGAATGAGATTAGCATGTGTCCCTGCTTTACAATTAAGGAAACAGGTTTCTTTATCAGGTGAAACAACTCACCCATCCTCAAATAGCCTGTAAATGACGTTCTAGGATTCTACCCAAAGCCTGGTTTCTTAGCAACTGTTGCATTATTGTCTTCTTAGTACCTTCTGCCAAGTGGAATAACTCCTTAAGTGTGATTTACATCAACTCCGAGAGATGCTAATAAACAGGGAGGCCTGCGATTCATGGGGTCTCAAAGAGTCGAACATGACTGAGAGACTGAACTGAACTGAGTCTCACTCTGAAGATATGCAAAGGTTCCCAGCTTCCTGAAAAATTAAAAATTTTAACTGTTAGCTCCACTGGCCATTCTGTTTGTTTCCCAGCACTCTTGACAAGTGAGGAGGGAGGGAGGTGGTAAGGTTGTCTCTGTGACTGCCACAATCACCCCCACTTTGGGGTCTTGGCTCACTCTGTTGGGGCCCCGGGTCGCCTTCTCTTCTCTCGTTGATTTAAGCAAATACTGCTGAGCCTCCAGTAGCCCCATGAGCCTCTCCCAGCACTTTCATTCACGCTGATCCAGGGCTTCCATTTATGTACACAGCCAGTCCAGCGCCACCCAGCATCATGTCGGGTGGGCTGATGTTGACTCCCTGGTAGTGTTCCAAGCCCCATGACAGCTGACTGTATCTGGTAGACTGTGTCTGATTCTTTAGTGTAGTGCCTGGAACATACTGGACATATCATGGGCATCAAGTACATACTGGATTGACTGAAATGACAGTTACAGGAAATGGCTGGTAGCCTACAGAGGCCCAGGGTGGCTCAACCTGAACTAGAAGCCAGAGAAATGCAGAGGGAGGGAGCAGGCTGGGGTTAGCATTCCTGGAGAATTGATCTTTGGTGTGTGTAAGTGGTGTGTTTCAACTTAGGGGAGCTGGATCTTATCAAGAATGGAAATAGATCTGAATCTTCCCTTTGTTTTCTGTGTCTGTCTATGTATCAAACCAGCCCAACTGGACTCACTAGGCCTGCTCTCTAAAGAGAGGAGTTGTGGCTAGCACAGCCCAGTGTTCATGTAGACTCTGCTGGCCTGGCTGCTGGTCTGGGCTCTTGAGTCTTGTAGATAATTAGGAACACTCAGTCTTGATTAACAAAGTTAGCCAGAAAGTCTTGCCAGCCATCATGAGATAAAAGAAGATTAAAACCATCAGACTTTATGCTAAAATGTATCTGGAGTCCAAAGATGATCTTGACACAGATTTTCCTCCTGTTTGGAGTTGGCCAGTCTTTTTTCTCTTTTTATTTCTTTCTTGTTTTCATTTTATTTATTTATTTTTAATTGGAGGATAATTGCTTTACAATGTTGTATTGATTTCTGCTGTACAAGATCGTGAATCAGTCATAATCATACATATATCCCCTCTTAAATCTCCGACTCTTTTCAATCCTGTGGACTGTAGCCCACCAGAC
>SJYV01011381.1:210642-255207 GCA_006410875.1 Neotragus pygmaeus | reverse complement strand
TGGGTGTTCATTGGAAGGACTGATGCTGAAGCTGAAACTCTAATACTTTGGCCATCTGATGCAAGAGCTGACTCATTTGAAAAAACCTGATGCTGGGAAAAATTGAGGGCAGGAGGAGAAGGGGATGAGAGAGGATGAGATGGTTGTATGTCATCAGTGACTCAATGGACATGAGTTTGGGTAAACTCCGGGAGTTGGTGTCAGACAGGAGGCCTGGCGTGCTGCAGTTCATGGTGTCGCAAAGAGTCGGATACGACTGAGCAACTGAACTGAAGTGAATGAACTGAAGAACTTTTAAGTTCTATTAAGATCTATTCTTTCAAGTCTTTTTAAGATCTATTCTCTTAGCAACTTCCAAATACGTAATATAGTGCTGCTGTTTAGTTACCAAGTCATGTCCAACTCTTTTGTGACCCCACGGACTATAGCCCACCAGGCTCCTCTATCCATGGGATTTCCTAGGCAAAAATACAGGAGTGGGTTGCCATTTCCTTCTCCAGGGGATCTTCCTGACTCAGAGATAAAACCAGCATCTTCTGCTTGGCAGGCAGATTCTTTACCACTGAGCCACCAGGGAAGCCCCCATGTAATATAGTACTATTACCTACAGACACCACGGAGTACATTAAATCCCCATAGCATTTATTTTATAGCTAGAAGTCTGTGTCTTTGATCCCCTTCACCCACTGCACTCCTCCGCAACTTCCCACCTCTGGCAAACACCAGTCTGTTCTCTGTCTCTCTGCGTTTGTTTTTGCTTTGTCTGGACGACACATAGACAGTGTCCGTCTTTCTCTATCTGACTTATTTCACTCAGCATAATGCCATGCATGCTGTCACAAATGTCAAGATCATTGTTTCTTTTAATGTATGTACACACACACTGGAGAAGGAAGTGGCAACCCACTCCAATATTCTTGCCTAGAGAATCCTGTGGACAGAGGAGCCTGGCAGGCTGCTGTCCATGGGGTCACGCAGAGTCGGACACACCTGAAGCGACTTAGCATGCATGCATGCATGCATTGGAGAAGGAAATGGCGACCCACTCCAGTGTTCTTGCCTGGAGAATCCCAGGGACGGAGGAGCCTGGTGGGCTACAGTCCATGGGGTCACTAAGATTCAGACATGACTGAACGACTTCAATTTCACTTTTCACTTTCATGCATTAGAGAAGGAAACGGTGACCCACTCCAGTGTTCTTGCCTGGAGAATCCCAGGGACGGGGGAGCCTGGTGGGCTGCCGTCTATGGGGTCGCACAGAGCCAGACACGACTGAAGCGACTTAGCAGCAGCAGCACACACACACACACATGCGCACACTACCTTTCATTCATCCATTCATCCACTGATGGGCCCTGGAGTTGTTTCCATAACTCTCCAGTTGTCTGTGTGTGTGAGTGTGTGCTCAGTCTCTCGGTTGTGTCCAATTCTTTGCNCAGCAGCACACACACACACACATGCGCACACTACCTTTCATTCATCCATTCATCCACTGATGGGCCCTGGAGTTGTTTCCATAACTCTCCAGTTGTCTGTGTGTGTGAGTGTGTGCTCAGTCTCTCGGTTGTGTCCAATTCTTTGCGACCCCGTGGACTATAGCCCACCAGGCTCCTCTGTCTGTGGGTTATCTCAACAAGAATACTGGAGTGGGTTGCCATTTCCTCCTCCGAGGGGATCTTTCTGACCCAGGGATTGATCCCATGTCTCCTGCATCTTGCATTGGCAGGTGGGTTCTTTACCACTGAGCCACCTGGGAAGCCATTTAGTTGGATTTTGGTGGGTTCATGTCGATGTATGGCGGGGCCAATAGAGCATTGTAAAGTAAAATTTAAAAAAATAAATAAATAAAAATTTTAAAAAATTTCGTAATTATCTACTAAAGTATCTCTTATATCTTTTGTTAGATTTATTTCTAAGTAACTTGTTTTCTGTTCATGTCATACATGCAACCTTTTTAACATTTCATCTTTAATACTTTGCTGTGGCATATAAGGACACAACTGATTTTTGTATATTGGTGTTATTTTCATTCAGAAAATCTGCTGAGCTCCTGCTCATTTTAATAGTTTGTCTGAAGATGCTCTAGATTCCTACATAGATCATTATATTCTACCATAATCACTGACAGTCTGGTTTAGAGTTCCTTGTCTGACCTTAATATTCTGGCTAGGACTTCTAGCACAATGTTGAATAGAATTGTAGAGCAGACATCCTTGCCTAATTCCTGGTAGAAGTCATTTATCTGTTAAGAAATACCCCTTCCTATACTAGTTTAGTGAGATTCTTATCATAAATAGGTACAAAATTTTACCAAATGCTTTTTCCAAGTCCATTAAGATATTTTCACTTTTAATTTGCTAATATTTGAGATTGAGTTAGTAGATTTAAAAATGCTATACCATCTTTGCATTAATGAAGTTATCACAACTGATTACAATGTGTCATTAATAAATATTGATGGACTTGACAATTCAAGAACCATTATCAATCTTATCTATCTTCACAACATCTTTCTAATACCTTTTATTTTCACTATTTCTGAGTCTGTATGTTTTAAAGGTATCTTGGGTACATAGCACACAGCCAGGGTATGGCCAGGGAGTTGTTTTCTTCATTTTTGCCTACCATGATATCCTTACCTTTTAACTGGAGGTTTTAGTTCATTTACTGGGGTTCCTGCTATATTTGGGTTTATGTCTACAACATTATTTTCTGCTTCCTGCCTTCCTTGTTTCTCCTCTGCTTCTTTTTAAATTTTCTCTTTCTTCTTCAGAATTAATCAAGGCTTTTCTTTAATTTGTTTTTTTTTTCTTTCCTGATTAATAGGTTTTTTATTTTTACTTTTTTTACTAGTTACTCCTAAAATTTTAATATGCATACTTTTTAAAAGCTAAAATTATTTAAAATTTTCTATATTGAAGTATTTTCCCTCCCCTCCAGTTACAAAGACTTTAGACTGCTTCAACTTAAATCACTCTTTCTCCTTTCTTAAATGATATTACTGTATAGAATTTCTGTTCTACCTTGATTTTATCCCTAAATTGGTAATAATTTTAACTTTATATGATTATTATTTGACACAGTGTATAAATTCATATTTACTTTTCTTTTTCCAGCTTTTTTTCCCGACACATTTCTTCCTTCTGGGTTCAATATCTTTCTTCCCAAATATTTCCTTTAGAAGGTATTGCAGAAGATTTTCGGTGATAAACTCCCTCATATCTAGGACCTCCCCTTGTTTCTCTTCTACCAACTACTTGAACATACCCCATGTGCCCTATATCCTAATTTATCTCTCTGGGGACACTTGCATGTTTATTTTAAATTCTTGATCCTTCTGGTCCATTAACTGTCTCCCTCTGGTGCAATCATCTACAGCTCAGGGTTAGGCCTGGCAGCGACTAAGGAGAAGGAGTGTTCAGGGGCCAATCCTGAAACGTGTTGTTATCACTGTCACTGGTGTTTTCTATTCTGCAGTGGCAACAGGATGGGCAGCGGCCATCCGGGACGTTGTGAGAGAGACTCGAGGATGCTATGTAATCTTCTCCCCAGCCTGCCCCGATCCATGGCCCCTGCACTCCCCTGCTTCAGCATTCTACCCACCCCTCACACCTCCAGGACCCTACCATCTTCTCTTAATATATCCCCAGGGGGTTCTCACAGTTCTTATCATCTGAAAACAATCCATATCTCGATGAATCTGTGGCCTTTTCAAGGCTCAGTCTGGGGGAGGGATGCAGCATCTGGCCTTATTTTGCCATCTTGTCAGATATCAGGTGTGTTTGGATTTGTGTGTTTGGTTTGTTCCCAGGATATCTACTCACACACCTTCCCCACTCAGTCATGAACTCCCTGAGAACAGAGGCCGTGTCTGACAAGTCCTTGAATTCTTACATCTGGCATAGACTTTGACATATCGTAAGGAGACAGGGGAGGAAAGTGCTTTGAAGAACCCCATGTCTGCCACTTACTAACTCCAGGACTTCAGGAAGTTAGCTTACTTCTAGTTCACTTCTCTGTGCTTCAGAATTCCTGTCTACAAAATGAGACTTAGATGAGAAAGTGTATATAAAATAGTTAACTTAATGTTTGACCCATAGGAAGTGCTCAACAAATGATAGCTATTATTATAATGCAATACTCAGAGGTGTTTGTTAATTAAACAAAACATGCATTGAGTGTCCCTACATGAAGGGAGCACTGTGAGGTTTTGGTTTTATTTAGAATATATGTCAATATTTCTGCCCTAAATGAGTTGCAATATTGTCAGAGACTAAACTCATGACACAAGTAAGCATTAATACACAAGCAGATCCTAATAAAAGACTGAAGCTATTATCAGTGGGTCCATGGGGTTAGGGAGATAAGAGTCCTAAGTTCTCAGTCCATTTGGTTACTCTCTTTCTCTGCAATATGACTTTGTCCTGTCCTGCTTTGGGCCTCTTTTTCTCCCACTGGCAAAATGAGAAGCCAGATTTCAATCATGATGATCTGAGCTCACACAAATCCAACGAATTCATTTTTATCTCTTCTGCAGCTCCTTAAGGGATAAAGTACAGACCAAACCAGGATGAGTGATGAGTGAGTGTGTCCATTAAGTTCCCTGCAGGAAATAGATGGCTCAACCAGAGGGTTAACTGTTGGGGATTTAATGAAGGTCTATTTACAGAGGTGTGCGCAGGTGTCAAGGAACCAATATGGTATGCTGAAGTCTCCAGGGACCAGACTTTACCATTTCTATTCCCTCAAAGGAGGTACCAGTGAGAGATACAGGCATGAGAGAGGGGTTGCTGGACAGGGAGGGAAGCAATGAATACCTTGGCCTTCTCTCCCCAGCCCTCCAATTCTTGCTGGGGTCTTCCATGGGTTGAATACAACAGGAAGTCCTGAGACAAGGCAGTGCAGGTAATACACTTGGTAGCATCAAACTCCTGGGGCACAGAACAAAGGAGAGGATGGACTGGGAAGAGTCATAGAAAGGGTGGGGGAAAAAAAAGAATAGCTAGCTCAGTGAGTGAGCATCTATTTATTAAATGCCGGCTATGTTCCAGAAACTGTGCTGCACACATATTGGGTCCTTCATTCCCTTGATAACCCTGCAAGATGATATCCTTGCCCAGCCTGCAGATAGGAAACTAAGGCCGAGGAGGAATATACCTGCCCAAAGTGGCATAGCAAGTGAACAACACAGCTGGGGTTTGAACCGGATCTGTGTTGCACAAGGGCCCATGCTCTTTCCAGCACATCAGGGCATCATCGCAAAGCCTGACTATGGGGAATGCTAGGCTGAGAGACCAGAGCAGTGCCTGACTCTGGGGCCGGCTCTGAGTGCTTGTCTCCCTGGAGAGAGATGTCCCCTGTGAAAACTAGAACTTTCCCATCAATTGGACTGTCATTTGGGCCTGGATTCTTTTTAAAGAAAAAGTGGTCAGAGATGGCCTCATTTGGTGGTCTGTTTTCTAACTGTTGCCTTTTTAATCAACCCAAACCTCAACTCTGGGGTCGTAAGAGGATCACATGTTTCTTATATTTGTTTAGCATCCTAATCAGGACCCAGTCAGCTTTGCAACAGAGTCCCAACTCACAGAGCCTCCCACAAACCCACAACAAACTCCCAAAAGAGGCCTGTAACCCACACAGGGCTTCATGACTTTCCGAAGTCACCATCCAGGCTCTCAGGACCCACATCAACCCTACATATGCTGCATGAAGTCAGATATATCCACCAGGTATCTCACACACACACACAAACACATGCATACTCACACTGGCACACACCCACTCACACTCTGACTCACAAACACACAAGGCAACACCATTCTTACACACATTTCCCTCAATTAATAAAAATCCAGGAACCAGAGCCAAAGGCCCTGAAGCCAAATCTAGAAACTCCCCGGGATGGGGGCACCTAGGTAGGCCTCACCCATCCCTGAGCCCTGAGGACCCATTTTTCTGCCTGGCCTTTGAGACAGGGAAGCTTATAAGCTTAACAGTGACTTTAGTAGTCATGTATGTATGTGATAATTGGACTATAAAGAAAGCTGAGCACCAAAGAACTGATGCTTTTGAACTGTGGTGTTGGAGAAGACTCTTGAGAGTCCCTTGGACTGCAAGGAGATCCAACCAGTCCATCCCAAAGGAGATCAGTCCTGGGTGTTCATTAGAAGGACTCATGCTGAAGCTGAAACTCCAATACGCTGGCCACCTGATGCAAAGAGCTGACTCATTTGAAAAGATCCCGATGCTGGGAAAGATTGAGGGCAGGAGAAGCGGATGACAGAGGATGAGATGGTTAGATGGCATCACCAACTCGATGGACATGAGTTTGAGTAACTCTGGGAGTTAGTGATAAACAGGGAGGCCTGGCGTGCTGCAGTTTATTGGGTCGCAAAGANGGAAAGATTGAGGGCAGGAGAAGCGGATGACAGAGGATGAGATGGTTAGATGGCATCACCAACTCGATGGACATGAGTTTGAGTAACTCTGGGAGTTAGTGATAAACAGGGAGGCCTGGCGTGCTGCAGTTTATTGGGTCGCAAAGAGTCAGACACGACTGAGCGACTGAAATGAACTGAACTGTCTTTTGTTGTAGACATTTTTGAGGTCATATTTTTCTGAACAAAAATGGAGTCTTCTTTAAGTCCCCTATATATGAACGAGTTCCATTTCAAGAGGGCATTTGTAAGTTCAATCTGTTCACAAACCCAACAAAGTTAGCCTAGGTGCCCAATTAACACAATTGGTGACATGGTACTGTACTGTAATAGCTTTATAATACTTTTCACACAAATAATACATTAAAAAAAGGAAACATTTTAAATTTTATATTGCAGTACCTTGAACAGTACAGTAGTACAGTACAACAACTGGCATACAAGGACTGGCATCAGTGAAACGGCAAGAAGAGTTACTAACTGGAGGGGGGAGAGGAGGTGGGAGATGGTGGAGCTGAAGGATCATCAGCAATAGGAGACGAAGGGCAAGCACGATCGCATCTCTGAAAGCTCGCAACTTGAACACTCATATACTGGGGACGTACAGTATTTCCTTTGCCAAATTTTAAATAAACACCCATGCAATTTTCATAGCTTCACAGAATAAAGGTGCTTCATGAATGAAAGATTTTGCTTTAAAAAAATATCTTAAAAACAGACTCACCTAGCGGTCCAGTGATTAAGACTTCATCTTCCAGTGCAGGGGGTGTGAGTTTGATCCCTGGCCTGAGAGCTAAGATCCTACATGCTACACAGTGTAGCCATATAAAATAATTTTTTTTATTTTTCATGGCGCTGGCAGTGTCTGCTGCCAAGAGCCCAGCCAGGTAATACGGGCCAAATCAGAATGAAAGAGACAAACCAGGGTTGCCCCAAGGAGGGCAGCTGAGTGAGAGCGCCAGACACTTCTAACACTGTAACAGCAACTATGACAGTGCTGGCCCACGCTTTCTGAATCAGTGCCAGGGAGGGCTGCACAGGCTGTGGACTGGCAGCAACAGCCATCCCCTGAGAGTGCACTGGAAAGGCAAATGATTTACCCTAGACCTACCAGATCTGGGCTCCAGAATCACTGCAGATGGCGACTGCAGCCATGAAATTAAAAGACACTTATTCCTTGGAAGAAAAGTTATGACCAA
The DNA here is from genome assembly GCA_006410875.1 of Neotragus pygmaeus. Taxonomy (NCBI): domain Eukaryota; kingdom Metazoa; phylum Chordata; class Mammalia; order Artiodactyla; family Bovidae; genus Neotragus; species Neotragus pygmaeus. The sequence goes on along the minus strand of SJYV01011381.1, from coordinate 247,571 downwards.
CCTAGACAGCATATTAAAAAGCAGAGACATTACTTTCCCAGCAAAGNTGCGTGGAGGGAGCGTCATTGCTTGTAGAGCTTCTTCCCGCTTACCTGGAGCCTTGAGCGTCATCACTTCCCAGGGCCTGTAGACCCTGACCTGAGGGAGTGTGTACCAGCCCTGGGCAAGCAGCAGTCTGTGGGGGACAGGGCCTGAACAGTGCCAGCCACGACATCAATCACTGTCGCTTCATTAATGATCAGTCACTTCATCAATGATGAAGATGCTGTCCTCTTCAGCATCAGCATCATCAGTCAAAACCTGCCCCTCCTGAGGGTCCTTGTGGCCATGACGCTCTATGGACGACTGAATGAGGAGATGGTCCCAAGACTTTGGTTCCATCTTGGGCCCAGGGTTTCACTTGATGCTCTGCATACCACAGTCTGCCTAGGGGTCCCCATCACCTCTCCCACTTCTGGGTTGCTGCATATGCTGTGCCCTAGGCCTGGGCACCTTTCCCCAGCTTGCCTATCTGAACAAATTCAACTCATCCTTCAACCTCAGCTCAAGCGCTTCCTTCCCTGTGAAGCTTTCCCTGACTCCTGCAGGGGAGACAGGCTCCTCCTGTGTTTCTTCTGGGTCTTAGAGGACCTGCTGCAACTGTCACTGTGCTGGGTTTGGAATGGTGAGTGTGCAGGTTGTTCACCTAGATTCTGAGTCGCCAGGAGTCAGGGACTTTTTGATCATCTGCTGTGTCTCTAATGCCCAGCTGGGGCTCACAGAAGGATGTATCCAAGGCTTTTGAACAAATGAATGAGTGAATTAGTAAATGAACAAAGGCCATCATCGTCATCTTTGTGCAAAAGCACATCCTCAATATTAAACCAAACACTTCATATGCACAGCACATCTATGAGGCTGACTGTCAGTGCCCATTTCACAGCTGAGAAAACAAGGCTCAAGATCATTCAGCTAATAAGGCATTCCAATCCAAGTTCGTTGGAATCACAAAGTGCAAGGGAGCCTGGGCGCCAGCTCTGCTCACGGCTCAAGGAGGACTTCTAGAGGAGCCCCCTTTGAGCTGAGACCTGTGGGATGAGTATGAAATGGACAAGGAGGCCTGCTGAAGACATTGTTCCCTTTCTGTCCAAGAAGCCTTGCTGACTCCCCACCCTCCTCTACGCCCGTGTCTCAGCACTCGGGAACTCCCAGCCAGCCATCCTGCACTGCCTCCCACAGCCCCTGCCTTAGAGTCTGGCCTCCTCCCCCATATGATCACATCCAGTCCCCTTAGCAACTGTGTAAGGTGTCATGATAATGTACTGACAGGAAACTAAAGCACAGAGGGGTGTCGTTTACCCCAAGCCTCACGGCCAGCAAGTGTTAGGACTCAAACTCGGGTTCATGATGGTGACAGACCCGTTCATGCTCGAGTGAGCTCCGAGGACAGTGATAGACACTGAGAAACCAGATTCAAGGGCTGTCTCACCTGTGACCTCAAGCAGTCCCTTCTCCCAAGGTCCCAGCCTGTCCTCTAGGGATGAGGAGACTCCCTGAAGGGGAATCGGATTGTGCGGTATCTGAGGCACCTGTGAATTGATGTCATCTTGTCCCTGCTCAGCCCTGCAAAGCAGAAGTGCCAAACATCAGCATCTCCATTTTGCAAAAGGGGAAACTGAGGCCCTGGGGATAACATGACCAGAGAACTAGAACATGCCCAGATAAGGAGGCTCAGGCATGGCAAGGACTGGACGCTGAGCAGTGGAGTCAGCGAGGGTGCTGAGTTTAATGCGACACAGTGCAGAAGCGCCAGGGGTAGAGTGTCTGCCTTGGATCTGGACGAGGCACTTCTGTGGCTGAGGGTGGAGTGTAGCCCCTGTGGACAAATGGCTGGACTCTGAGGCTCAGAGGGAGTTCAGCAGCATCTAGTCTAAGTCATAGATGATTTCCCTGCCAGGTGTTGTCTGGCTTTGTCTTGAATACCTCCTGTGACAGAAACTCACCTCCTACCAATCCAGCTCATTTGATGGTTGGAATGTTCCAATTTTAGCTCATTCAAAGGAAGCATTTTCTATGAAGAAGCAACAAGGAACATCTATGAGAAGAGGCTGGGAGCCATGGGAAGGCTCTGGAAGCTGTGAACCTCATCAGAGAGAGCTTAGACTTGTCAACACCCAGCGACTATTGTGAAATCAGCCCTCCCCCAGGGTTCCCTCCCCTTTCACAGTGAGAGCGGACACATACACAACACTCGACCATTTTACATTTGTCCAGATCCACCCTCCTAACCAGCTTGCCAGGTGGCCGGGCAGGGGTTATCAGGCAGCCAAGTGGGGGCGCAGCAGGGGTTTCTCTGCCCAGGTTGCTCAGCCAGCGAGAGGCCGTGCCAGGACCGATCTCTGACCTCCCTTCCCCAGTGCTTGCTGCCACAGTGCTGACGAGCCACCCACGTAGGGTGCCAGTGACCAGGAACACTCTGGGCAACTTCCAAATTTGGACTGGGGCACCCTCAAGCCCCGCAGCATTCCAGGCTGTGCTATTTTTAGGCCGATCAGCTGTTCCATCCCTGCTCCCCTACCCCAGGCCCCCCAAGCAGATTTCCCAAACAATCAAATCCATATGTTGCCAGTTCCGGGCCTGGCGCTTTATGAGGTGAATGCTGGATGCCCTGATGCCACCAAAGGATGCAGGCCCCGCGCAGACTGGAGTGTTCCTGCCTCTCCTGATGGGCTAGACCCACAATTGCCTGCCTCACTCTCTTGTGGGCCAGACTCTAGATGCCTCAGAGCCCTTCCACGCCTCCCAAGAAGCACTAGAAATTAGCCTACTGGACAGAGAAGCCAACTGAGAACCCGAGAGAGGTGTGGGCATGCCTGATGTCCTGGCTCAGGTTCTCCCAGGCCCCACAAGGCCCATCTGATTGCTTCCTGCCTGAGCTGAGCTGGGACAAACCAGTTTTGCTCTTCCTGCTTCCCCCAGGAAGTGGCCTGGTGCTAAGAGTAACACAGCCCCACAGACACGGGATCAAATTCCTGTTTGGCCACTTCTAGCTCTAAGACCTCAAGCCAGGGCCTCCACCTCACGCAGTCCATCCCCTCCTCTCTATATTATAGATAATAATAGGATCTTGCTGGTGGTTCTCATAACCACCAATAATAGTTGATTGTGAGGTTTCAACAACAACACACGTGTAAAAGGCTTTGCACAGGACATAGTAAGGACCTGGCATGCTGGATATTTTTAGTTACTATTACTTCTTAATGATATAAAGAGAGGGGCAGATGTCTTGTTTAGTTATCACAAAAGGGGAGGGAGACAGCAAGTCTGTTCCTGGAGTTTTGCAGGCAGAGGGGTATCAACATGATCACAGTCGCCCTCAGCACTGTCCCTTGTCTTGTCCTTGTCTAGAGCCCCCGTCCCTGGAAGTCCTTAGCGACTCAGGCTGTGCCCATTCCCCAGGTCCCAGCTGCCCAGATCACTCCTGTAGGCATAGGAGACCCCATCCGGCGGCACTCACTACTCGTTGGACCCTGTTCAATAAGGGCAAGAACCATGGGCCCCACTTAATCCCACAGCCCCATGAGATCAGGTACACAGCAGACCCTCATAAACATGAAGATCTGAGTCCCAAGCAGTCCACTCAATGGTTTTTAGGACCACAGCAACCCCACAAGCAAATGAAAACCCAAAGAGGAAAGGGCTCCTGCAACGTCACACAGAGAATCATCAACCCGAGACCCAAGAATGAGATCCCAGAGGAGAGCCCTCCACACGTGATGAGCAGAATCTACAACAAATGCAAAAATAAAAAAATACTGGAGGCTCTTCCCTGGTCCAGAAAAGTCATAGTGCCAATCAAGGAGAAAGACTCTGGGTAGGTCCTGCACACAGTTCGTGAGACAGTGTCCACACGGATAGAGCTCACTGCTCACAGCCGGCGCACACACAGTGCCAATGTGTCGGGACTTATGTGCCGTCCCCACCATGGGGACCAGCCACCTCCCTCTGCCAGAGGCCCCTAATTCTTCCAATGTGGCTGACAGTTGGGAGAGACTCTTCGGGAGGGAGCAGGGAAAAGTGAGACCACCTCTGCTGACAGCCCACCCAGCAAGCCCACCTTCCCTGCAGGAACCCCCCCAGGAACCCAACCAGCAGAGGCTGGTTGAGGGGTGGGGGCAGGGGCGGAGCTCACAGGTACCAGTGACATGTTGCAGGCACTGAGGGGATGCTTGACTCAGAGTGGCGCTGGGGACAGCTGTAGCAGGCCAGAACCAGGAACGAATGGGCCAGCCCAGTCAGCCAGGCCTGGTGACTCTGGAGCAGGCCTCCCTGTCTGGTTAAGGACTCACTGTGACAAAACAGACAGACACTGTCCAGGACGAAATAGAGATGAGCAGTCAGTTTCCAGAGGTGGGAGATCACCCGGAGCAGATGGCAGTTGCGCCAGGCCATAATATAGAGCACGGTTTTTCTCTTATTGTACATGGTGCACAGTAGGGACACAAAGGATGAATGGGTGGGTGGATGGGTGGTAAATGGGGGAGTGGATGGATGGATAAGTGAATGAGTGAGTGGAAGGAAGGATAGATGGAGGGATGGATGTTGGTTAGTCAGGTGGGTGAGCAGATGTGAGAACAAAATATTGCTTCATTGAATCTATGCTTACAACAATTCTTCCAAGGATAAGGATGGAAGTGACATTGCCCCAGATGATTAATATAAACACCTCAGGCTGAGAGAGGGAAAGCGACTTATTCAAGGTGACACAATAAATTAGTGGCAAATCCAGGACCAGAATTAAAGGCCCCTGACTCCTATCCAGTACTCTTTCCACTCCATCTTGCCCACCTATTCTCTTCTCCTATTTCCCTTCCTCCTCCACATTGATGTTTGTGTTAAGAGGAAAGGAAAGGAAGAGAGAGGAGGGGGAGGGAGAATGACAGGGAGACAGGGAACCATCATGATCTTGCGGTAAAGATCCTGAGTGATCTTTATCAAATCATTGCCTGTGATCTTGATCAAATCATTTCCTTTTCCTTGGCCTTTTTCTCTGATAAAATGGGCTGTGAAAATATCCCTAGGTCACAGGTAGGAAAAGTGATGTGGAAGTAGGAAAAGCCCCTACAAATGGGAGGATGGGGATGCGGAGTCAGCTTTTTCACGGCTCTGCACAGATTGAGCATTGCCCCCTAGCTTCCAGCCAGAACTGAAGAACAGATCTTCAGTCAGATCAGAAGAACAATCCCCATTGACTCCCGGATGCCCACATCAGCGTGAGCTGAGAGGTTGAGGGGAGGGGGATGGAGTGTGAGATGAATGAGAATAAACATGCAGGGCTCTGTGCTCTGAGGCAGCAAGGAGAGTGGGCAGAGCTGAGCAGATGCCACCAGCTCTAGCTGCCTAAGTCAGCAAGTAGGGCAGAAGCCGGAAGAGTTCACAGCAGCAAGAAAGGTTCCCCCACCTCCTGACAGTTTCTAGGTGACTTCTACAGTCATTCATTTACTCACTCATTCACTCATTTCCTGAGGGAAGGAAAGGGAATGTCCAGGACCGAGCAGGTCTAGCACTAGATGTCCGACAGAGGTCTGCCCACCTGATGCACACCACGCAGTAGTGCCCCTTAAATGGCGATGATGGGTACACCGTGGCTAAGGAGAGCCTCTGGCCTCCGAGTCCAGAATCTCAGCTTCGGGTTGCTTTTTTAGAGACTGCCCCATCCTTTCCTGTCTCGCTGGGCCTCAGTTTCTTCACCTGTGAAATAAGGAGAAAATGTTTCTTCTGCCTGCGTTGGGCGGTTATCACCAGGAGGCATGCCAGCCCAGCCACTGCCCCCCAGACGAAGCTCCATTACCCAGGCAGAGCAGGAGGCACCTGGGCGAACATCTTACTGAGAGGCCTTCCCTTCCCTGGGGTGAGTGGACTCAAAGCAAGAGTTCCCTGGCCTGTGAGGGGCTGGAGGGCATGCCTGTTTCCTGGAGGACAAAGACACGCTACTCTGTGTTACCAAGTACAGTGATGCTAGCCCCAGAGTTTAAGTGGACACCCACCCTCCGCTCCTATTGCTCTCCTTGTAATGACAAGGTGATGTGAGAGTGAACCCTGGAGCCACGTCCTTGGGTTAGAATTCAGGCTTTGCCCCTTCTTAGCTGGCTGACCCCAAACATTCTGCTTCATCTCCCAGTGCCTCAATTTCTTAATGTGTAAAATGAGGATAACGACAGTGGCTGCCTCATTTTGCCATCACAAGGATTCAATGACGTGACACATAGGAAGGGCCTGTAGCAGCACTCTGCATAAAAATACACCATGTGCGCATTCGCTACAAATAAAAATATCCCCATCTGAGTCTTCCCCTTGTTTGAGTCCTCCAGGAAGCTTTTCTGACCCCACAGGCTGTTTTTATTCCTTCTCTTAGCCCCCACAGGCTGTTGTACTTCCCCCTCTGACAAGGCCTTTATTCTCCTATAGTTGGGCTTATTCTTGGACCCATTTTCCAGAAAAGAAAACTGAGGGCCATAGAGTTTAAGTGATTTGCCTCCCTGCCCTGATCTTCCATCCTTGGCTCAGACATCTCCAATAACAAGAAACTCCCTCCCACCCAGCCTGAGGAGGTGGTACTATCTGAGCTGAGTTTTGCAGGATAGGAGTTCACCAAGAGAAGGTTGGGAGTGGGGAAGAATGCAGAGATTCTGAGTGACAAGGCTGTGGAGGTGAGAAACACCCTCGTGTGGGTGGAACTTCTAGCAGTTGCTGGTGCTGGAACGCAAAGTGGGGCAGGGGGCTCGCCAGGGACCGGGGTGTGGAGGTGGGTTCCACCCCATCACAGGGGCCTTGAATCCCAGGCCAGGAAGCTCAGATGTGATGCTACAGCAGCAGGGAAGCCTTTAGGCCATTTTTAGCAGACATGGAAATGACCAGATTTCCATTTGGGGCCCTCAGTGAGCTATAAACACTGTGCAAAGCTAGCTATTATGGCTAATAATGGTTTATCGCCCTGCGCCATAATTGCCGTTTTCACGTCCATCTACCACTAGATCGCGAGGCCAGCAAGGGTAGGACCTGTGTGTCTTGTGTTCACCCTGTGTCCCTAGGCTTAGCATAGATCAGACACCTGGAAGATGTTCTATTGAATTAATTAATTAAAATGAAAGACACGGTACCAGCTACTGTGAACTATTTTGCAGAAGAAAAACTTCGGGGTCAGGCAGCCTTCAATCCTAACTCTGATGCCAGCTCTCACTGCAGAATGGCCTTGGCAAGCTGAGTTACGTCTCTGAGTCTCAGCCTCCTCCTCCTCCTCAGAATGAGGTTCCATAATTCCTTCCTCCCTAGTTGTGGTGGAGTTCCGAACACAACGGCCAGCGCACACAAAGACCCTCATAAGCGACAGCTAAAAGAAAAGTGTGAAGATCCCTGGGCACAAAGCAGCAAAGCCGCTGCCTGGTACAGACGCCAGCAAGCAGGAGGGACAGTGTCAAGGGGCAGAGTGTAAAATCTGAGGATCTCGACTTGAATCCTGGCCCTGCTCTTTCCCAGCTGTGCCTTAGGGAAGTCAGTTAGCCTCTCTGGTCTCTTCATCTGTTTCACCTAAGTATCAACAATAATGCCAATCTCAAGGACTCGCCGCACGCACTAAAGGAGATAACAGATGTGAAAGTGCTTAGTGTATACAAATGTGGGTGATGATTATTATTATCGTGACAGCTCATAAAACCCTGGTGGAACTTCCTGTTATAAACAAGGTCTCCCTCACCCCGCCCTGCAGATCAGGGGCTGGCTCAGTGCTTTGTTCTGGGCATAGCTGGAGGGGCTAGCTGGACTGGGGCAGAGGCCAGGGCGGGCTCCCACCATCTGCACTGCAGGGTTGGCCCATCTGTCCAGCAGTGGGCACACATGTGGCCTCTTCTGAGGGTGTAGGGTCATGGGGGTCAAGCAGGAGAAAATTGGGGGCAGATGAAGGGAAGGTTCCAACTTATTTTTAGAAAAGGGGGATCGAAACGAAGACAGGAAGACCCTTGTTCCTTGGCGTTTCCACCATGTGGATGGCAGGCGGGAGGGCAGGCAGGCAGGGTCGGAGACAAAGATGCGCCTGCTCCTGGGGCTGCTGCTACGCTGCTGAAGGACCTGAGAGGACTGACTGTCCGCACTGCCTTCTCACTCACAGCCCTGCCCATGGAAACTTGTAATGGGGACCCCGGGACCCTGAAGGAGACCACAGCGTCCAGAGGGGCTGGGCCAGCCGGGCCCACCTGGGCTTTAAGAAAGATCTTCCAACTGCTGTGTCCAGGATGGCTTGTAGGGGGAGTCTGGGGGCAGGGAGGCCAGTGGGCACTCCCAGCACAGGGCCTGGCCCACAGTGAGCCCACGAGAGGTGTGAGTCCTCTCCTTCCGGTCCTCCCTGAGGTTCTGAGGTCCTGGCACTTCTCCAAGTGAACCTACCTTGTGTCTCAAAAGGCAGCACCATGGAGTGGAGTGAACAAGACGCTAATGCTGGAGCCAGCTTACTGGGATGTGGAGCCTAGCTCTTCCACTTCCTGGCTGTGTGACTAACGGCCAGCTGCTTTACCGCCTAACCTCTGTGTGCTTCCGGTATTTTTTGTTGATAAAATGGACATAGCCATAGTCCATAGTGTATAGGTTTGTTATAAAAATAAAGTGCATAGTCAGCTGGCACTAGGCGTCACTTGCTGTTACTGTCAGCCTACAGGAGGGCGTGCATGGATAGGGAAACCTGGTCCAAGGAGGAGTGAGCTGGGCATGCACAGAGCTCTCCAGCAGGAACCCTTGATGGAGGTGAGGCAACTAGAGTCTGGTAGGCTTGGTGTCAGCAAACAGGTTGGGCTGGGCTGGGGGAGGCAGAGGCCTGCCCTGGGGCACTGGGCCCACCCAGGGCTGGATGTCGGCAGACTCCACTGTGGCTCCCACGGGTGTTTTTGGACAGAGCTCAAAAATGACAGGAATTTTCCAAATCGCCTGTTTTTCCACTCTCAGGGCTCCCAGCCCCCTCGCCTTCACCCTCAAAACTAACTCTGAATAGAACTTTGAAACATGTCGAGAACAAGATGGTGAGGGATCCCAGAGAAGACTGAGTCCCAGGTCTGAGTGGAGCCAGGCCTGCCAGCGTTGCCTGTGGACAGGTACGAGAGAGAACACACGTGGTGCTGTACATCCTCATACCTGGACCCGAGAGCTGGTGCGCACATCTAGTGGTCAGGAGCACTGACACGTGCCTGTGTCTCCATGCACACGGTTGCACACTCAGGTCAGCATGCACAGGCCACCATCTATCATGGATGGGTTCCATGGGAACAGCTGCCCAGCTACAGGATGCATGAGAGACGGCATGGGTTAAGCATCTACCAGCCTGATGCACAGTAGGTGCCCATGGCCTGTACTTGCCACATACACTGCCCTGTGGGTATCAGTGGATGGAGTATACCTGCCCATGTGTCTGCTTTGACTGTGTCTGACTGAGGTACCATGGCAGTCGCTGGACCTGGGGTAGGACAGGAAAGGGAACTAAGACCCGCCCTGTTTGAGTCCACCTGGTCCTGGGTGGGAGGTTGGGGCCCAAGGCATGAGATTCCCACGATGTGAGAGGGACCAGGAGAGGGGTGGGGGTCTGTTTAAGGGCATCTGGATCACCGGCTCAGCCGCTGCAGAGGTATCCTCAGATGGAAAGCAAACAGCATCCCGAGTTTGGAGAGCCCTGGAAGACCACCCACAGCATCCCACGGGCAGAGACCTGCCCGCATGGCCCCACAAGTTCCGGGCTGGGGCTGGAGCAAGGCATCTCAACGAAGAGCACAGACTTAGAAATCTGACAGCCCGGGTTCAAATCACAGCTCTCCCTTTGATTAGACGGGTGACCTTGGGCAAGTCACTTCACCACTCCAGGGCTGTTTCCTCAGCTGGAAATGAGCACTCTAAACCTCTAGGGGCAGTGCTGGGCGTGACGGTCAGGTCCCCGCCTCTTACTCCAGTGTTCTGGATGGGTCCAAAGGAAACCACCCTCCCCACCAGGGGCCAGCTGAAAGCTAAGGGACAGGGTCCCAGGCGCCCCTCAAGAGACTTTCTTTCTTCTCTAGATCACCCTGGGAGGGATCCAGAGCCCTGTCTTGGGAGGACCAAGTTTCTAGCCTCTGTCTGTCAATGACTGCCTGGCCTTAAGCAAGTGTCTGTGGGCCTCAGTTTCCCTACCTCTGCCAGGAGGGGTAGCTAGGGGGATCTCTCAAGGGCACCCCACTCTACAGACCCCTTGCTCCACAGGAGACGGTAATTGGGAGCAGCTGCCACTAGAGCGAGCGTGGGAGCATTGGGGAGGGGGTCGCCCAGCTTCCCCAGCCGCCGGACACTGCCCCGTGGTTTATGTCAAATTGTCAGCCCCAATCCTTTCCTCCTGGGCAGGGCCGCCTTCAGTGGGCCTCTGGAGAGGTGGCCTGTCCAGCCGCTGTGTTTACAGCGCTCAGACGCCGCCGGGAACCTGATCTGGGTAGATCAGGGTGGGCCGCCCCACGGGGCCCAAGCCGTGTCCACACTCATTTCCCAGAGACTGAACATGGCCGGCCCGCCCGCCTTGCTGAGTCCAGCTGTCAAGCCATCCGCCCAAAGAGGGCCCAGCTTCTTGCAGGCAGGCGCCATGGAAGGCTGCAGAATGACCCAGAGCAGGGCTGAGGGGAGATGGGGTGCAGAGAAAGAGAAGACAGGGTGTCCTGCCTCCAAACAGGTTCATGCTGTACCTCCAAACACCCTCTTTCCACCCCCTCTGCCCAGGTGTGTCCACCCTACTGACTTGTGATGGACAACTGACCCCTCACAGCACTTAGTCAGTCTGGATCAGAGTCCACTATGGTTCACAGGCCAAATCCAGGCACCGCACCACCTGTGAATGAACATTGACTTTTACTTTTTTTTTTCTCAAGATCTTTTTGGATGTGGACCACTTTTAAAGTCTTTATTAAATTAGTTAACAATATTGCTTTTTTTCCCCAGTGTTTTGATTTTTCACCTGTACATCAAGTGGGATATTAACTCCCTGACCAGGGATTGACCCTGCACCCCCTGCATTGGAAGACGAGGTCTTAACCACTGGACTGCCAGGGAAGTCCCCTGTCTTTTACATTTTTAAACGGTTGGGGAAAAAATATCAGAATAAGAATATTTTAAGAAACAGGAGAATTATATGAAATTCAAATTTGCATCCACAAATGAAGTTTTACTGGAACACAGCCTCATTGTTCATTTATATATGCCTGTAGCTGTGTTCTCGCTGTGAGGGCAGAGTTAAACAGCTGTAATGGAGACTGTGGGGCCCACAGAGCTGAGATTATTTACTATATTGTCCTCTAAAACAAAATGTTTGCCAATCTCTGATCTATATCATTCATGAGCAGCAAGTATAACCCTCAGGTCTCAAAATTGGGAATGAGTGTGGGAGTAAGGGGGCAAGAGATGCCACTTTCTTTGTTTCCTATAACTTCATTTCTTATCCCACGTTTCTGGGGTCATTCCGCATTTTGGGGATCTTATAGGGTATCAAGGTGTGGGGTAAGGACAGGGCACTGGCCCACACCGATTGCATCTGAGACCCCTGACATGACCCTGCATGTCTGGCCACCCTCTACCCCCTGCATGGCACTGTGTCCCGGCTGCACCCCACAGCCCTTCCTCTTGAGACTCTTATTACATCCCAGCAAAGTCATTTACGACATACAGGGCAGGCTGCACTTCTCCTGGACTTCTCTCTATCTTTCTTCAAGACACTCAGTTGATCCCTTTACTTCTTCTGTAGTTTAGTTTGTTGCTCAGTCATGCCCGACTCTTTGCGACCCCATGGACTGTAGCCTACCAGGCTCCTCCCTCCATGGGGTTCTCCAGGCAAGAGTACTGGAGTGGGTTGCCATTTCCTTCTCCAGGGGATCTTCCTGACCCAGGGATCAAACCCGGGTCTCCCGCATTGTAGGCAGACGCTTTAATCTCTGAGCCACCAGGGAAGCCCATCTATAAACTCTCTCAATTCCACAAGCTCAGGGACTTGGGGAACAAAGACCAGGAAGGTTTGCAGGCTTTGGTGTTCTGCCTGTCACATACCTTCCCTGGGGCAATGAGCACTGGGAAGAGAAGGAGATCCAAGAGCAGAGAGACACAGACAAGAACTCCAGTGCAGACAGACATGCATTCACTCACTGCTCTGTCTCACTATCCAAACGCGCGCCCCCTCATTCCTCCACTCACTCAGGCTGTCAGTCATCATTTGTGGAACAGCTGATGCCCCACCAAACACTGTCAGAAGGTAGAGGTGAGCACGGCACACCTGGCCCTCACTCTGTCCATGCTCTAGGACAATGGCCAATGGCCAGTGTTTAGCTACCTCTGTACTCTTGCCTGGAAAATGCCATGGACAGAGGAGCCTGGTAGGCTGCAATCCATGGGGTCGCTAAGAGTCGGACACAACTGAGCAACTTCACTTTCACTTTTCTCTTTCATGCATTGGAGAAGGAAATGGCAACCCACTCCAGTGTTCTTGCCTGGAGAATCCCAAGGGCGGCAGAGGCGGCTGCCATCTATGGGGCCGCACAGAGTCGGACACGACTGAAGCAACTTAGCAGCAGCAGCAGCAGCAGAAGGAAAATAGTTCTTATCTGTAGCATTTGCCACTTTCTGTGATGTAAATACTCTAACTGGGCCAATTTCGAGTTGCTCACATGATGCCTGACCATGGAGCTGGGAAGAGATGCATGCCATCAATTTTCAAGAGCCAGTTCCAGCATCCACTGCTGCCTGGAGGTTCATACACATTAACAGACATCACACACAAAGTGATTGGTGTGGAATGAGAAACACAAAATGGCATGGGGGCACAGAGGAAAAGCCCCAATCCTGACTCAGAGGGTCAATCCCAGAGGGCTTCTTAGAGGAGGTGACTCTGAAATGAGAAAGCTCTCTGGATGGGATCTGGCTTGAGTCCCCAAGATGGTTCTGCTCTGATGGATTGTGTTATTGGTCCTGATTATTCACTCCCCTTCCCTGTGAGAGGCTTCTTTGTACCTACCCACTGCCAAGCAGCTTCCAGCTCCTCCTGCAGGAAGAGTTTTCACTGCACTCAGCCATTGTCCTGAGATATGAGTGAAGAGCTAGTGTGTGGCTCAGCCCTTTCTCTTTTTGTTCTCTGTCCTGAGTATGTCGCAGCTCCTTTGCAAGGATCCTGGGATAAAGAGGATGCATGGAGCAGAGCCACAGTCAACCCACAGCCACCACAGACAAAATATAATGTAGGCGAAAAGTAAACTTGTTATTGTAAAGCCCCTATTTGGGGCCTGTTATGGTGTGTCTGTTACCACAACATAACCGAGAAAAAACTGACTAATCTTCAGTCCATCCTCATCCAGAACTGGCTCATACCCCAGCATCCCGCCTTGAGCCCCCAGGGACTCACAGAGCCACCAGGCCTCCCCCACTTCTAAGCAAAGATTTGCCCAACCCAGGCTGCTAAGGCAAGCGTAGGGTCCCTAAAATGTCCAAAATTCTCTACAATTCTAGCATCATCCCATGGTTCTGCGAAAAAGCAAAGGAAAACACTTCTCAGTAGCACCTCCCATTCAGTTCTCCCATCTCACAGCAATGCTTTGAAAGAATCTCTCTTGACATCAGAAAAACAAAAACAACAACAGAAACTCTCCATTTCAACCCAAACTCACTCCAGACATCGTTCTCTCTTTGAGGAACAGACCAAATTTGAGAAAGCCTTTGTGCAAAAGAAGAGTCAGGGTGAGATGGACAGGAAGCAGAGGCTGCTGGGCAATGCTAAGAACAGAGTCAGACCACCCTTGGCCCCAGGGAGCTCCCAGGCTGGTGGACTGACAGACATGTGAACAAACATATGCAGTCAAGTATGGTGGTGCTCACCAGTTTGATAAAGTGCTGTGGAATCACAAGAGAAGGCAGCCACTGACTCTATCCAGAAGGCCATAAATCCTTCTGGAAAAAGTGAAGAGATAAAGGGATGGATGAATGATAGACAGGTGGATAAAATATGATTAAATCTAGGAATTCCCTGGCAGTCCAATGATTAGGCCTCAGCACTTTCTCTGCGGTGGTCCAGGTTAGTTCCCTGGTCCTGGAACTAAGACCTCACAAGCCATATGGTGAGGCAAAAATAAAATGAATAAAAAACTAAAAATCTATCTGGAAGTATCAAGAAACTTTTACAAAGAACAAAAGAACCAGACCTAAAAAAATATGAGAACATCACCAGGTAAGGTACATGAACAAAAGAGATGGTGTTCCAGACAGGAGAACAGCATGTGAAGATGGGGAGGGATGAGATTCACTGAATCTAGGAAAGGAGGGAGGCAGAAAGAGGAAAGAAGAAATGCAGGGTCACAGTGTGCACCACCAGAAGAAGTGATGCAGGACCCAGACAGACTGAGTTCTGATCCCAGCGGCACCACTTTCTGACTGTGTGACCTCAGGCAACCTGCTTAACCTCTCTGTGCTTACGCCATTACTATCAAATCCAGCCCCGCTATGTGGGCACGACCCTCCCTCACAAGGTAACTGGAACATCTTATGAGAGAATGTGAGCAAAGCTCCCAGCCCACTGGAATCTTGCTGTTAATGAGGACTCCCTCCTGTTTCCCTTCCACCAGGGTTGCTTCTCCCAGAGCCCGGGCCCTGCACTTCTGCGGCTGCCTGCTGGCTGAGACACCACCTCCCTCCTCTTCTAGGACTTTCCTTCACAAAGTTCTTGCCCCAAGGGTCCTCTCTGCCCTCCAGCTCCTCCAGCCTCTGCACGCAGCCAACCCCTGCTCTCCACCCCATGCACTCCCGAGAACGACCCTGGCTCCAAATCTCTAAACACTGTTGCCTCAGGAACAAACATGTCCAGACGTGGGAGACTGATGAACAGGGCAGCTCTGAGCAGAGGGAGGTTCCTGGACCTCGTGCCCTCAGGGAGACATGGGCAGCCAAGGAAGGAGAGAAGGCAGGTGGAGAGGCCAGCTGTCCGGGGTGTGACCTTGGCTCCCGCCCTCGTTATCTCACCTGTCCTGGACTGCACTGTCTCTGTGCTGGTCCCAGTCTCGAGGCCAGTTTCCTGTCCCAACTCCCTCTAGCACAGCTATCTATCCCCAAGAGGAGACAGAGGAAGCCAAACATAGTTAACTAAATTTAGAAACAAACTCTTATCATAAATGTTGTGGGCACACAGGTCAGGGGCCAGGAAGGGACATTTGGGATTGGGAAATGTCGTTCAAGGCCTTTCACAATTTAGCCTGGCGTTCAGTAGGTAGTCAATAAATGCTTTTGAGCAAAAGAATGCTTGTCCCTGCTCACCTCGCCTGCAGCGCACACTCAGTCTGGCCTCCAGTCCACAGCACCACCCCATTCTCTACCTGTGACTCACTCTTTCTCCTACAACTGGACCTTCCCTTGTNGGGGTCTCCATGCATTTCCCGGAGAAGGCAATGGCACCCCACTCCAGTACTCCATGCATTTCCACCACCGCTCCACCACTGGACTGTGAGTTCTTCCAAGGGCAGAGATGGGGTCCCCAGCACTCAGTAAGAAGGAGCCCAGTCCAGAGGAGAAACTCAAATGCTAACTGATGAGTAAATACACACACTTGTTTTTACATCAGATGATCCTCAGGAGCTAAGAACCCCAGGAAGACACAGGAAGCAAGTCAGGAATTGCAGTTACCCTCCAGGCCACCAGGGGGGTCAGTACCGAAGTTAAGCAGGAATCATGCAGAACGCTCCTTCTACCCTGGGTGGTCTGAGCAAGTTACTGCAGCTTCCTGTGGACCTGACTCACCCCTAGTAACTCATGGGAGAATCTGAGCTGAATTTGGGAGTACAGAATCCTGGCAAGTTGCAGCCAGAAAGATTTTACATCTTAGGGAGCTTGAGCACCATGCCTGCCCTTATTTAACAGATGGAAAAATTGAGGTCCAGAGACAAGCAAGACATAGGCTGCCAAAGAAGAGAGCTGGAAACAGAACCCAGATGCCCTGAGGAAGATGGAAAAGATTTTGAGAATGAGAGGGTCCAAACTGATGGATTGCATTGCTGCCTGATTGGTTCCCCACATTCTGTCTTATCTCTTCACCCAGACTCCATGTGCGCTTACTTGTCAGATACTTGCTAACTAATCCATTCTAAGTCTTCGTTGCATTCTCTGGACGGTGGCCTCGGATCTTGCTCCGTCCATTGCTGGCTGTGTTGTCTCTCCCTTCCTATGCTGTCAGTGTTCTCAACTGCCAACTAGAAGGTGGGCTATTTCAAGAGGGCAAACAGGCTTCCTCTCAGTGCCAACATTGATGACCTGGTAGTGACTGCTTGAGAAGAACTATAAGGGCGGGAGACCTGTAACTGATAAGTGAAGCTTGTCACGGGCCGGGAGGCAACCTAGGAGACAGCAAAGGTCAGAGACCTGGACCCAGGCTCCTACAGCCCCTGACTCCTTTCTAGTTCTAGCCATCTAAGTTTCCTGTTTTTCCTGCCTCCTCTGTGAACACTGATAGCAGTACAAAGCTCTGTGCTGTGTGCAAAGTATCATTAGATAATCAAATAAGATCCTTGCCCTCAAGAAGCTCACAGTTTGGTGAAAGCCGCTTGCTCAGATTCACAGGCAAACAATCAGAGAAGTCGGAGCTACAGTCTTAGGAACAAAAGGGGCTTCAGAGATCAGGGATGTGGTGCTTCAGCATCTGCGGGGACCCTTGACCAGATTGTTATCCCCCCTCCGCACCACGCACAGGCATTCCCGTCAGGGAGGCATCAGGTTTTTTGTTGGCAATAGTATCACCCAATGGTTGGTGGTTAAGGCTTCAGGCCCTGCAGGCTCTGCCACTTCCCAGTCACATGATCCCAGGCAACTTAACCTCTACAGCTCTCCATTTCTACCTGTACGTGAGGAGTGAAGTAAGTACAAGTAAATCACCCGGTACACAGTAGGCCCCCGTGAAGGTGACGGAAAAGGCGATGGCACCCCACTCCAGCACATTTGCCTGGAAAATCCCATGGACGGAGGAGCCTGGTGGGCTGCCATCCATGGGGTCGTTAGGAGTCGGACACGACTGAGCGACTTCCCTTTCACTTTTCCCTTTCATGCATTGGAGAAGGACATGGCAACCCACTCCAGTGTTCTTGCCTGGAGAATCCCAGGGATGGGGGAGCCTGGTGGGCTGCCCTCTATGGGGTCACACAGAGTCGGACACGACTGAAGCGACTTAGCAGCAGCAGCATGAAGGTGAGCTGCAGGACGACTCCAAGCCAAAGGCCACCGCCTCAGGTTACCTTGGCCTTGTGCTCTCGGAGACAGACATATCTGTCCTCTGGCCCAAGGATAGCTCTATAGGAAAGTGGGGACAGCAACAGGGCCCCACCAGGTTGTCCCCTCTTGGGACCCCACACTGGCACCTCCACCTGGCGCTCCCACGAACATTTACTGACCACGGTGCCCCTTGAGGAGGGCCAGATCCCCGGAGAGTAGGGGATGTGCTCTGAAGGTACTCCCTGCCTCCCACCCCAGCGGCTACCCACACTCACAGAGGTCCCTTCCCTCCTCGCAGCCAATCTGCGCCCGCCCCACTCTGATCCAAATGTTTGTTCTCCCAACCTCCCCCGGAATCATTAAACATTCTGCAGTGGAAACGCAGCCGGTCACGTGGCAAGCACAGCCCGCCAACCTTGGCACTTCTCCTCTGATCCCGTTTGTTTTTCTAACATAAAACTAATATGACATAATGTATAATCTAATTTGGAAATTACCATTTGCTTGGCTGGCCCACACTGCCAGCCAATACCAACAGCAAGAGAAATTATTTAAGAATGTTTCTTTTCCTTCGGAACACGGCTGATAATTTATTTTTCCGTCAGAAGATTACTTTTCTCTTTACGACATTTCCTGCCCCGGTGATTTGCGTTAGCGTTCAATAAAATGGTCTGTGCCGAACGTCAGGAGTGAGTCCACGCCAACCGTTCCTTGAATGAAGGGAGGGTGTCGACTGTGGTCAACGGTGCCTCAGACCCACTGCCGGTCCAGGAGGTAGGCGCCTAGGGGGCTTTTAGTGGGGAGGATTGGGCAGAGCTCGGGAAGTCGCCTGTCCCCTTGTCCTGTAAGCCAGACCTCGAGGTGGCCTGTTGGTCCAGGTACCCCAGAGCCCACTGGCCTCTGGGGGAATGAGTAACGCCTATTTGGCATTCCTGGGCAAGAGGGCTTAGCACCAAGGTGAAATCTAAGTTGCGAGTGTGGTTTACTGAAATTCAGGCTTCCAACCTGTCTACACCTGAGTCTCCACCAGAATGAAGTGCCTCTTCTTTCAGAGGCACCACAAATCAGACACACACAGAGGCTCCTTAGGCACCACTGCACCAGTGCCCTGCGACTTAGGCCAGTTCATTCCTCATCCTTTCTATCAGTAAGTATTTTGAAGACACAGCTGGCTCCTAAGGTTAGAGGTGGTTTTGAACCCTGGCCCTGCCTCTTACTTAATACTTCTGTGACGTTAGACAACTCTCTTCACCTCTGTGAGCCCCCATAAACCTCACCTATTAAATGGAGATGATAATCGTGCTGACCTCATTGAGTTTTGAAAGATAACGTGATGAAGTACGAAAAGGGCTTCTTAGCCCAGTCCTTAGTCCACAGTAAAAGCTCAGCAAGGTCACTGTCATTATCAAGCTCTGAACAATGGCGCTGTGATGACAACCAGAGCTCCTGCACTTGAGGAGAGTTCTAGTTCCAGTGAGGGTCTCAGGCCTTGGATATCAGGCTTGTACTGTGGGCTTGCTCTAAGAATTAACTGACCCAGCACATTGGGTTCAGTATGCTAACCACCAGGTCACTGCAGGCAATGAGCAGCCTCACCCCTCACAGTCTGGCCTCTGGAGTAAAGGATCTCCATCCCAAATACTCTGCAATGAGGGACACTGGGGGGGTCTTCCTCCCATTCAACCTCAGGCTGGGGGAAGGGACAGAAACAGCTCTCACAAATCTTCTCCCCCTCCACCCTCAACCACTCTCCAAGAAACCCAATCTCCAAGTTGGAGAGTTTATTTATCCAGTCGAGTGGCAGGTCTGATTTCTTTCTGGGTATTTGAGACTGAACTGATGGGCATTTGGTGAAATATAAAGAGGCGAACAGTTCTCTGGGCTGTGTCGACCACCTCTTCTGGCGTCGCTTGCCTAGGAAGGCTGGACAGAGCAGAGGTGCTCTCCAAGTACTTGGCCCTGTCATTAATTCAACCACGTTAAGTGGTTGTTTTGGTTTCACGGTTATCGAGGCAACTGGCTCTTCATAGAAGTGACTGAATGTTTAGACACAGCCTCTCCTGCTTGAGAGGTTGTTTGACAGAACGGAGTGGGTGTTTTGTTACGGCTTGGTGACCAGGGTGACCTGTGGCTTTTGCTTAGTTTGATCGGGCTGACTGCTTGTTTGGCTGTGGTGATTGGTGGTTTCACCAGGTTGACCAGTTGTTCCATCACAGTTGGACCCATTTGACTGGCTATTTAAGTTGGGTGGGTGTTTTGGCATTCATTAACCAGGCAGGCTGGGTTTAATTGAACTGACTGGATGTTTGAGTGAATTAATCCAAACATTTTGACATTGTTTGAGGCAGTCGATTGGCGGTTTACAACAGACTGGTTGTGTTGCTATCATCTGACCCAGCTGACCCGTTGTTCTGGCATTGTCTGACCTAATGGCTAGTTGTTGAGTTGGTTCGGTGTTTTGGCTTTGTTTAACTCTAAAGACAGGTTGTTTGTGAATTGTTTGATCAAGCTGATTGCTTGTTTGGCTAAGATGAACAATTGCTTTTGTATTATTTGAACAAGCTGAGTGGTTATTCAAACTGAGGCAATGTATTGTTAAGGTTTAACCCAGTTGTTTTGAAAATACCCATTTCCCGGGCCATGATGGTGGCTTGTCTGGGGCCAGTGACAGATTTAACTGAGTTGACCAGGCATTTGGGTTCTTCTTGATCATTTCAGCTGTCATTTGGCCAACTTGACTCTGTGGCTCACTGAAATAGGCATTCAGACAGGGTCTCTTAAGCTGACCAGGTTTTTATTGAGCTGCCCAACTGTTTGGTCTCAAACAGACGGGAGCAGCAGTGGGCAACACAGACCTGCATTTTCAGAGGAGCCACTCTGGAAGGCTCCCTCATGTGGAAAAGGGACTTGGGGGACCCTGAGTCTCGAGCTTGGGCTCAGACACGTGAGAACAGAAAGGCTGGTGGCAACGCAGCTGCTGCGTGCGAGAGTGCTCAGGAGCTGTGCTCTCCCGAGCCAGGAGATGAATGCATTTGGCAGAACACTTCAAGAATGCAACCTCTGGGTTAAGTGGTTGAAATTAGGCCCAATGGGGCTGTTTTACTGAGAATTTACAGTCGCTCATAGAACTCAGCCCCATCAAGTAAGAGTCCCTCCTGCCAAGATGGAGATTTGCTCCCAGACCTCGGGGATTCACTGACAAAAGCACACGTCTCCCTGCCTTTGATTAGCCCTAATCTGTGTACCTCCAGGAACTGACCACGTGGATACTAATGTCTATTCTCCCGATGGGTGGGGGCTTCTCCCTAAAATCCATGGATGACTGAGGGAGGACTTTTCTCCCTGTTGGCTTCCTGAAGGAGGCTTCAGCTGAACCGCCTACGCCATGTGTGATGTGAGTGGCGCCAACAAAGCCTTGATCTTGCTGGTGGGTCATGGGAGCGGAAGTGCCCACATTATGTACTCAGCACACTGGATACCGGGGCCGGGTGTGGGGGCGGCCTCTAGAAGGAGCTGGACTGATCTCCTCATTTCACACAGGGTAAACTGAGTTCTAAGAGAGACAGGGACTTTATGAGCTGGGCCATAAGGCATGCCAAGTAATTAACCCTTCTCAGTGTAGACAGGTTGAAATTGGAAAGCCTCGATCAGGGAGTTAAGGGGAGATGTCCATTCTGGTACAATAGTAAGAGGAGGAGGGAAAGGAAAGGCTGCAGCCAGGATGCAGCTGAAACAGGAGTCCAGCTCTTGAACTTACTGTGTGACTTAATGCAGGTCCTTTCAGAAGAGGATGAGTGAATCATTGCTGAAGAAACATTCAGGGTTACAAGCTCTGGTCACTGAGTCTGAGCAGTACACGGCCTCCCATCCCTGGCTGCATCAGTAGGAGTATTATCATCAGAACAAGGGATTGATGGTCTCACTAGACTCCACAAGGAGTTCAAGATCAAGGTTAAGGGGCAAATGATAAAGTGGGTCACAATCAAGAAGAAAAGGTTCTCAGAGCCATGTCCTGGGAAAAACTGACGAAGGGAAAAGGACTGTCCTCCCCAGAGAAGAGAAGGCATGAAAGATGGGGTTAATGTCTGGAAAATGCAGAAGACTTTCAGAGGATACGAGATAAGCTAAATGAGTGTCAGAGAACAGATATAAAAATAGTATAGCACCCAATAGGTCCTTGACAAATATTACTGAGTAAAATCCCAAGAGATAAAATATAGGAAAAAAAAAAAAAAACTTCCTAAAAGACAGAGCCACCTCAAGAGAGAGAGAGAAATTGTCCTTGGAGCCTTCTAGGCAGAATTCCCATGTTTAAGGAACAGGGAGTCAGATGAGTCAGAAACAACAGACTTGTTACCGCCTTGCTCAGGAAGCCATGCCTTCATGAATATAGCCTCAAGTGTGTTCCCTTGCCTGGCATTGTCAACTTATACTGAACTCGGGTACCACTGTGACCTCCAGATTCTTTTCATACAGAGAACTCGGAAACAAACCCCATTACCCTACACTCAGGCTGTCACTTTTCAAACCAATGTTTTCAAACACTGAACCTTTGTAAATTCTCATTTTGTGAACTAGCATCTCCACTCTCCTTTCCAGCTCCATGAAATTAAGATCAACAGCTGAGAGTATACTAAGCAGTCCTGGATAAGGGCAGAGATATGCAGGACCTCACTGGAGACCTTTCTTGGATATAGCCTTTCAAGCCCTGAATGACAAAGAGGCAGAGAACCACTGTGTAATGATCTGACAACTGCAAATTGCTGGCTTTAGAACGCTGCTGTCTCTTTGGCACTGAGTGGCTTGAGTCCCAAGCCTGGCTCTCAGAAGACACTGGAGGCAGACAGGAAGGGAAGTCACAAAGACAGCCAGGGCATCAACCTTCCCACTAGGGACCCTAAGAAAATATTGGTGGGGCATGTGATCAGACTCCATGGTTCTCAGAAGCCCTGGCCAGACAAAGACATATTATGCTTCTGCACAGTGAGTTCAAGGGTTGCACCCCACCCAGACCTTGCGTCCAGGCAGTGTGGGGACACAGTGTTGGAACTCAGGGCACCGGCAGGGTACACACTGCCCATTCCTGCAGGAGGCTGCCTCTCCAGACAGCCAGGGTCTCACCACACACACACACATCATGAAGGCCACCCAGGGTCTCAGAAGAGATCTCCAAGAAGGTTCAGCTCGCCCGGGACTCTGCTAAGAGGCACTGAGGTCAAAGGACCCATCACCAGACAAGAGACAGAGACTGAGTGCCTGGGCCCACTCTCTGCTAACACACTGGGAAACCCCAGCTGGGCCCCTGATCTCACCAGGCCTCCTCTTCACCACTCCTCAAGGTGGGAAAGTTAAGGCTAGGAGGGACCCCACAAATCTTGGGGCCCTAATGTGTTTGATTCATAGACAGGAAGACTGAGCCCAACAAGTAAATGGCAGATGTGGGCTTAGTCCTTGTCCCCAGCCCTGACTCCCTCTTTCCACCACACGGTGCTGCCTCTCCAAGCCTACACATAGTAGGTCATCACCTCTAAAACTAGAACCTTGCAGCCCAGAGATGCTTAATTTAGTTGCCTCGGGCTACCATAATAGAATACCACTAACTGAGGGTGGGGTGGGGGAGGAGCTTAAACTACAGAACTTTATTGTCTCACAGTTTGTGGAGGCTGCAAGTCCAAGGTCAAGATGTCACAGGATTGATTCTTCCGAAGGCTGAGTAAGAACGTGTTCCACACCTCTCTCCTGGCTTCTGGGGGTCTGCTGGTAACCTTGGACATTCCTTGGCTTTTAGAAGCCAATCCTCCATTTCCACCTTCCCCTTCACGTGACATTCAGTGTGTATGTGTGTGTGTACCTACCTCCAAGTTGCCCTCTTACAAGGGTGTCAGTCATGTTGAATCAGGACCCACTCTGAAGACTTCATTTTCACTGAGTCACATCTATAGAGACCCTATCTCCAGGACTTCTCTGGCAGCACAGTGGTTAAGAATCGTGCTTTCACTGCAAGGGGCATGAGTATGACCCCTGGTTGGGGATCTAAGACCCTGTATGCTGTGCAGTATGGCAAAAATAAATAAATATTTTAAAAATAAAATAATAGAATTTTTTAAAGACCCTATCTCCATGAGGTCTGACATGGAAAAAGGAGCCACTTTGAGGCAGGGAAACAAGGGCCCCAAATTAAAACTGGCAGGCACCGCTCATGGGGCACAGGAGGTCACCCACGCTGACCTTCATCAGGAAGATGGGGTCTGTCCCCCACAGAGCTCCAGCCCCCCCCACACACATATCTAGGACTCCACCTCGCCTCCTGGATTCCAAAATGCCACTGTCCTGCTGCCAAGGGGACAGAAACACTGGGTTCCTCACTGACTCCCCAAACAAATCCACTCATTCATTCTTGTATCATTCACTGACTCCTTCCTTCCTTCCCTCACATGTCTGCACATCGATTCATTTGTCACACATTTGCCCAATTCATTCATCTTCAAATTCAGATTATTTACTTGCCAAAGCATGCATGCATGCATTCTTGCTACTCACTGATTTGAACATTAAATCCATTTCATTTATAAACTCAGTAAACATTTGTAATAACCAACTACTATGTGCTAGGCACTGTCTGAGGCTCACGGGACACAGAAAGAAACAAAGCAGCTAAAGCCTCTGCTCTCTGAGCTTCCATTCCAGAGAAGAAGGCCAGACAAACATTTCAAGCCCTGTGAGTTTAATGAAGAAAAGTATTCCGGGTAAAGGGATTGAAGTTGACTAGAGTGAGGAGGCCCCTTCGGCTGGAAGAGACCCCTCTCCAGGAAAGCTTCTCTGAGAAGGTACCAGTCAGAAAAGTACTGTAGTTGCTCATGTAAAAACCTTGGGGAAGAATGTACGAGGCAGTGGGAACCGCAAGAACGGAGGCCCTGAGACGGGAGCTGCATCCATTAGCATCCCAACAGGAAATAGATAGCACACACAAAACGATTCAGGGACTTCTCTGGTGGTCCCGTGGCTAAGACTCCACGGTCTCAATGCAGGGGGCCTGGTCAGGGAACTAGATCCCACATGCTGCAACTAAAAGACCCCGAGGGTTGCGACTAAGGCGCTGCACAACCAAGTACAGAAATATTCATAAAAGCGGGGAAGCAGGATTCGAGGAGATTTTCTTTGCAGACAAGTTACCATGAAAGGAGAGGATATAGGGAAACACAGGAGCAGAGCAGAGCAGAAGCCAGGGCCAGGAGCAGCAAAGATGTTACCACCCTGCTAGGAAGGGGCAGTGCTGCCGGAACTTAGAGGCAGGTCCCTGAGACAAAGGGTGGCCTCCAGTCAGGCACGCAACCAGCCCAGGACACTTGCAGGGAAAGAGCCGCAGGGATAAACACCCAGACCCTACTCTGCTCACTCCATCTGATCTCCTGCGGGTGCCTCCCAGGAACCAAGCCAGCTGGAGACCAGACTGTAAGGGAAGCACTGAGGGACTGCACACAGGTCAGTGAGCCTCAGGAGCAGAGAGCATCTGGAGGGGTGCGCAGATCAGCACAGTGGTCAGAGTCAGCCTGTGTGTCTGGGCTGCAGTAACGAACTGGGGTTTGTTCTGCCGGCAGTGGGAGGCCACTGGAGGGAATCAGCAGGAGCATGGTGGGGGCTAGCTACTCTTTCAGGAGCTCGGTTGGCAATGGCATGGGAAGGTCATCCTCTCATTCAGGAGATGCCCACACGCAGTCATGCACTCACTCACTTACTCCTTCCGTCCTCCGCTCCCCTTCTCTCAGCCTTCACAGGTTCAACAAACCCGGCCCTGCTCAGTCCCCTGTGCCAGGCCCAGACCATGCCCCACCTGTCCACTGAGGTAGAAGTAGAGATGCAGAGACTGGGCTTCACCCTCCAGACACCACCATCTGACAGCAACAAGCAGGTCCCTGGTGACCTCTAACAAAGGTGGAGACTGGAAGGATCTGAAGGAATCCTGGGCTGGGGAGGGATGGAGGGTAAGGCTGATACAGCCGGGCTGCTTCCTGATAGAAGGCATAGGCTCTAAGCCAAGACACAGGTTTTGGGCGACCCACTTGCTGCGTGACCCTAGGCAAGAAGGGCAGCCTTTCTGAGCCTTCAAAATAAGGGTGCTAATTCGCCTCTTGCATCCCACAGGCCTGTACCAGGAAACTCACCTCACACTCTCCCCTACACCTCTGCCCCCATCAGCCGCTCAAGTACAGAGGCCTCCAGTTCCTTGTGGGGGCTCCTCTGCTCACCCCATTCTTGGGGCTTCTTGTCAGCTTGGGCTGCTATACCAAATTGCCACAGACCGGGGAGCTGAAACAAGAGAAATGTATCTTTCACAGTTCTGGAGACTGGGACGTCCAAGATCAGGGTGCCTGCCTGACCAGATTCTGCGAGTACCCTCTTCCTGACTTACAGGCAGGACCTTCTCCCCGTGTCTTCACCTGGTGGGAATGGGGTGGGGAAACCAGCTCTCATGGTATCAATCAGTCTTAGAAGGGCACTAATCCCAACATGAGGGCTCCACCCTCAGGACCTCATCACATCAAAGGCCCCACCTTTAATACCATCCCCCTGGGCATTAGCTTTCAGCACATGCAGTCCACAGCAGGTGGGGAGGAGACAGTTGTAGGGAATGTTCCACCTGATTCTTCTTCAGAAAGGCTGTGCAGCTCTTCTCCCTCCCTAGAATTCTGACAGTGCTGAGGGATAAACTGGGCCAGTACCCGCCCTACTCAGGGCTGAAACTCCTACTTTAAGATGCAGGGCGGGTGATGGATAACCTCTAAAGGCCACACCAGCTCTGCTCCTCCTTGTCTGGCATCCACTAATCATTCCCTGAGCACTGACTCTATGCCTGGCCTGTGTGGCAGAGATATGGAGACACCCCAGGCTGATGAGGTGAGAAGTCAATAGAGAACACAAGGATGAAGTGCTGTTAAGAGCAAAAAAGACACACTGATAGACTTCTTAGGGGTCAGAGGAGGGACATTTGGGCAGGGCCTTGAAGGATGAGTAGAAGTTTGCCAACATCAGAGAAAAACTAACAATTTTTCTATAGCTCTTTATTTATTCACTTCCACGTCTCATTTGGCTTTCTAGACTCATAACAAGCAGGGGATTTAGAACATGCAACTGTTTAGCTCTGGAAGTCTCTTTAGATATTATTCTCCTTTTCTGATTGAGATGATGGGAGCCCAGAGACGGAAAGGGACTTTCCCAAGGTCATAGAGCAGGGGCTCAGTGAGCAGATCCCGAAATCTGAGTCTCTGGCATTGTTCCAGCCATGACAGCTCACTCACCCCCTTTTCCTTTTTCAGCTGACATCTGGCCTGACCAACTGTCCCATCCCTCCCAGCCAGACCCAGGACAAGTTTCACAGCGAGAGAACTGATTGGGTTGGGGGTGGGGAGTAGTTGGAAGAGTTTAACCCCACAGTGTTTTCATACTTGAGATCTGAAAACACGATTTCCCCAGCAAAGAAGCTTAGCGTTAAGCGGAAAATCGGCTTGGAAGGATGTGATATCATTTATAACAGTACATTAAATGCAAGCTGAGAACCTGATATATTTTAGGAACATTCAGCACACTCTAGACTAATAAACATTTTACAATATTATTGCACATGTTCATTTCACTTTGTACAAATAATCATTCCCTTCACATCTAATAAGTCTGTTTGACACATAAGTGGTCTTGGGCAAACACCTCGGAGGGTCTTGTTTTTCTGTGCATTGATCATTCATTTGTGTAGCCCGCCGGGACAGTGACTAATGATTTTGAGGGTTTAAACGTCCTCACACATCGTCTTTGTCTCCCTGCCTGTGATGGTATAAATGTAAAATAATTTCACTTTGGCCCTAGAATGTATTGTTTTTCATGTATGAAAAATGCCCGCCCCTTCCCTGCCTGGCATGGTATCTTAAAACAATTTGGAGGAGCCCTGGTCTATAGGTCCTCCAACAAGCTCTTGTGTCCCTGGGTGACGGGCCCAAGAACTCCACTTACTGGGGAATTTCCAAACAAACCTGCCGCCTCCACTGTGTCAGCCCAGAAGCCTCCTCTCTCAGCGAGGTAAGCATGATTCCTGTCCCTCTGAGGCCAAAGAAATAAAATTTGCTACTGATAGCCTTCTCCCTTCTCCTTCCTTCTCTTCTTCTTTCTTCTCAAGACCATTCACAGAGGTCTCTGGTGCTGCTGTGCTAGGAGCTGAGGGAACAGGGATGAACCCAACATGGTTCTGACCTCCAAGAACTTAGAATCAGGACAGGGCCACCACTAGCTCTAATAACTCCTGGGTTGAAAATGGAAAAATGTGTCCCCTCCAGGTGGGTTTAGCCACTTGACCCTATCACTTGGAGTTGGTGCCTTGGTATGAATTAGAAAGGAAAAAAAAGCACTCTTTCCTCTGGGCAGAGGCAGCTCCCTGGTGTTCTTGTGCAGTGTGCAACCTAAACAACTGTACATAGAGGGTTGAGGTAGGGGTGCAAGCCAGTGGGTAACAGAAACCCAGAAACAGTGATATGAATACGTGTCCCATAAAAAGACAAGCTGTTGGAAGTGGAAGCCCAGAGAGAGGACCACTCACAGGCTAGGAGACTTCATGGAGGAAGTTACCTTTGAGTTTGGTCTTGAAGAAAAAGTATGAAGTGAGAGGCAAAGAAAGGGATCAACAGCCCCCACCCCTTGAACAGCGGCAAGAACCTGTATACACAGGCATGATATCAAAGAAGCTGACCATTTTCAGAAACTGAGCATAAGGAGAAAAAAATAAGTAGAGGNCCAAGGTCATAGAGCAGGGGCTCAGTGAGCAGATCCCGAAATCTGAGTCTCTGGCATTGTTCCAGCCATGACAGCTCACTCACCCCCTTTTCCTTTTTCAGCTGACATCTGGCCTGACCAACTGTCCCATCCCTCCCAGCCAGACCCAGGACAAGTTTCACAGCGAGAGAACTGATTGGGTTGGGGGTGGGGAGTAGTTGGAAGAGTTTAACCCCACAGTGTTTTCATACTTGAGATCTGAAAACACGATTTCCCCAGCAAAGAAGCTTAGCGTTAAGCGGAAAATCGGCTTGGAAGGATGTGATATCATTTATAACAGTACATTAAATGCAAGCTGAGAACCTGATATATTTTAGGAACATTCAGCACACTCTAGACTAATAAACATTTTACAATATTATTGCACATGTTCATTTCACTTTGTACAAATAATCATTCCCTTCACATCTAATAAGTCTGTTTGACACATAAGTGGTCTTGGGCAAACACCTCGGAGGGTCTTGTTTTTCTGTGCATTGATCATTCATTTGTGTAGCCCGCCGGGACAGTGACTAATGATTTTGAGGGTTTAAACGTCCTCACACATCGTCTTTGTCTCCCTGCCTGTGATGGTATAAATGTAAAATAATTTCACTTTGGCCCTAGAATGTATTGTTTTTCATGTATGAAAAATGCCCGCCCCTTCCCTGCCTGGCATGGTATCTTAAAACAATTTGGAGGAGCCCTGGTCTATAGGTCCTCCAACAAGCTCTTGTGTCCCTGGGTGACGGGCCCAAGAACTCCACTTACTGGGGAATTTCCAAACAAACCTGCCGCCTCCACTGTGTCAGCCCAGAAGCCTCCTCTCTCAGCGAGGTAAGCATGATTCCTGTCCCTCTGAGGCCAAAGAAATAAAATTTGCTACTGATAGCCTTCTCCCTTCTCCTTCCTTCTCTTCTTCTTTCTTCTCAAGACCATTCACAGAGGTCTCTGGTGCTGCTGTGCTAGGAGCTGAGGGAACAGGGATGAACCCAACATGGTTCTGACCTCCAAGAACTTAGAATCAGGACAGGGCCACCACTAGCTCTAATAACTCCTGGGTTGAAAATGGAAAAATGTGTCCCCTCCAGGTGGGTTTAGCCACTTGACCCTATCACTTGGAGTTGGTGCCTTGGTATGAATTAGAAAGGAAAAAAAAGCACTCTTTCCTCTGGGCAGAGGCAGCTCCCTGGTGTTCTTGTGCAGTGTGCAACCTAAACAACTGTACATAGAGGGTTGAGGTAGGGGTGCAAGCCAGTGGGTAACAGAAACCCAGAAACAGTGATATGAATACGTGTCCCATAAAAAGACAAGCTGTTGGAAGTGGAAGCCCAGAGAGAGGACCACTCACAGGCTAGGAGACTTCATGGAGGAAGTTACCTTTGAGTTTGGTCTTGAAGAAAAAGTATGAAGTGAGAGGCAAAGAAAGGGATCAACAGCCCCCACCCCTTGAACAGCGGCAAGAACCTGTATACACAGGCATGATATCAAAGAAGCTGACCATTTTCAGAAACTGAGCATAAGGAGAAAAAAATAAGTAGAGGAGGGCAAGACAAGGAAGGGGTGTTTACAGAGTGAATAAAGTGGGTGGATGAAGAGATGGATGGACAGACGGATGGATGGATGGAGAGGAAACAGATTATCAAGAAGTCTGGGATTTCTGTACTGACCTACTAAGAAATTTACGTTTTATTCCACAAGCAATGTGACTGAGGAGCTTCAAAATGCCCTTGAGGAACAGATGACACATTCAAAGCTGTACTTTAGACAAGCATTCTGACCAAGATGAACTGGGGAAAATCAGTCTGAGTACCAAAGGTGATCTGCCTGGTACTCAACTAGAAAACTACAATGTGGAGTCGTCTTGAAAGGAAAAGGAAAGGAAGAAAAGCAATGTTTACCGAATGTCAGCAGCCCTATGGGTTAAGGATATAACCCCAACAAGTCATAGGAAAATGAAGCTCAGAAAAGAGATCCATCCAAGGTTACTTGTCTGCAAAGAGTCAAGAGCTGGCCCCACCTGCCTGTCTCTACAGTTTATGCTTCACGCACATCTGACTGGTGAGAGGCCTGACACTGAGCCTCCTCAGCCCTCTTGCCCAAGGACCCCAGCCTTTGTGAGCACTCACTCACGTCTGGTTTCAGTTGCCAAGTGTTAGCCACACTAGCTCTGCGGGGCCTCTATCTGCATCTCCTCCCTGTCAGCTGCCCACTTTTTCCAGAAGAACCTGGAACAGATTCAGAGATCTGGATCGGTTGCAGCTCTGACCTCTCTCCTCCCCTCCTCCACCACCTCTCCTGCACACGGTTGACCTTTGCACACGCTCTTCCTTCTGCATGACTTCCACTCTTTCTCTGACCAGCTAAGGCCGTCTTGTCCCTGAAGGCCAGTTTTGGTGTCCTCTCTTCCAGGAAGCCTTCTATGAATCCCATGGCTCGGGACTCAGAAGGCCTCCTCTGTGCTCCTACAGCTCCTGAGTGTTCTCAAGATGGCACTCAGATGTTTATTGTTTTATGGTCTATTTGCATCATCTCTGTCTATCCTCCTGTGGGCTGTTGGGAGAGCAGGGCATATATCTGATTCATCCCTGGATCCTTAGCTCTCAGCACAGGACCTGGTCCAGAGTAGAATCAGAGCATTTTAGAAAGACAGATAAGTGGTTGGATGGATGGATAGATGGTAAGTAGTTACATGGATGGATGGATGGACAAATGAATGGACAAACAGTATCTCTCCTTTAAGGAAAATAAACTTTGGAACACGACTGCCCCACCTCCAGGAAGAATCTTCTGACCTGGAAAAAAAAAAATCAGTTTAAAAAAACTGAGGCTCTTGATGACCCAGACAATAAATTATAGGTGCACAGACCTGAAAATCTTGACTCATTCAATTTCACTGAGGTAAAGGCCAGATGAGGTACATTATTATACAGGCTGGGAATCAGGTCACAGAGAGTCCTGCACAGATTTAAGAGGTTTGACCTTTATCATGAGCCTGACAAAGAGCGGGTAGAGGGTTATCTGGCATTAAAAGGAACCACCAACATCGTGAGTCCTCTAAGTGAAAAGGAGATGGAAGAGTCAGGGTATTGACCTTAGGTATTCCTCCCTGTCTATTGTGAAAAGGCTGATCAGAAAAATGAAATGTTTCCGAGACCTTAGGTCCCCANCCGTGAGCGCGCGGCGCGCCCCCGTCCCCCGTCTAACCGCCCCCTTCCTTCCCCGAGCGGCGCGCTCTTTGTTCCCGCCCCGGGGCCGGGGCCCGAGGGGGCGACGCTGGGGCTGGGGGCGCGCGGTACCTACGTGTCTTTGTGGAGCAGCGCCAAGCGCTCCTTGGGCACTTTGAGGCGTTGGGACAGCCGCTTGCGCAGCCCATCCACCGTCTCGTCGGGGGGCACCGACAGCTCGTAGCGGGTGCCTGTCGTGCTGTGGATAGCCAGGCTCATGGGCACCGTCTCGGCCGTCGGGCTCAGCTCGCAGGCGCCGCCGGGGGCCCCGCGCCGGCAGCTCCGGGCGCCGCCGGGCTGCGGCTCCATCCCCGGCCCGCGCTGAGGGGCTGGGGTCCGCGGGGCGCCGCCAATTCTCGCCGCGCCTCCNGGCACCGTCTCGGCCGTCGGGCTCAGCTCGCAGGCGCCGCCGGGGGCCCCGCGCCGGCAGCTCCGGGCGCCGCCGGGCTGCGGCTCCATCCCCGGCCCGCGCTGAGGGGCTGGGGTCCGCGGGGCGCCGCCAATTCTCGCCGCGCCTCCGGGCAGGGCGGGTTGGGGGAGAGATCCCAAACTGGTTTCCTCTGCGTCCGTGGAAGCGGAAGGCAGCGAGCTTCCTTTGGAGAAGCTCCCAGGAGTGGAAGGCGAATCAGGAATCAATCCGAGTGGAGCTCCGAGGTCGCGTCGGCTCGCCGGTGCGCCTTTCTAGGTGGGGGACTACACTCCCAACTCCTTTCCAGGACGGCGGGCTCGGGGAAGGGTCCCAGAGAAGGGGGCGCCGCTCACCCAGCCGCGCTCAAGGATGTCTGCTATTCGGGCCGTGCTTCCCCTCGCGTCCCCTCCCTTAGCAACAGCCGCCACCGCCGCGACAGAGGATCTGGGGGTGAAAGTAACAGAAAAAAAAGTTATAATGTATCAACGTTCCGAGGGGCGGGGCCGCCGCCCCCTCCCATTCACTACTTACTCCGGCGGCCCGCGCCGACCAATCAGCGTGCGCCGAACGCCCAGTCGGCAGCGCGGTCCGGCCAATGGGAGCCGCCGAGGCACCGCCCCACGTGGCCGCGCGGGCCCGCCCCCCGCCCAGCCCNCATTGGAGAAGGAAATGGCAACCCACTCCAGTGTTCTTGCCTGGAGAATCCCAGGGATGGGGAAGCCTGATGGGCTGCCGTCTATGGGGTTGCACAGAGTCGGACATGACTGAAGCGACTCAGCAGCAGCAGCAGCAAAGCTGACATAAGGCTTTCCTTCAGTGAAGGGTGCAACTACTCCTGCCGTCTTGGAATTGAGTTCTGTTTGTGTGTGATATAACTAGGTACCAGTACTGCAATTTTTAACTTTTTAAAAAAAAATTCATCTTAGAATCCCAGGGACGGGGGAGCCTATGGGGTCACACAGAGTCAGACACGACCCAGAAGTGACTTAGTAGCAGCAGCAGCAGGGGAGCTTTATATTGAAGTGAAAGTGAAAGGCGCTCAGTCGTGTCCGACTCTTTGAGACTCCATGGACTATATGATCCATGGAATTCTCCAGGCCAGAATACTGGAGTGGGTAGCGTTTCCCTTCTCCGGGGGAACTTCCCAACCCAGGTCTGCCGCATTACAGGCGGATTCTTTAGCAGCTGAGCCATAAGGGAAACCCTTATATTGAAGTAGGCAGATCCAACCTCTGAAAGACAGTCATCTCAGAATTCTGATTTTTTTATTTTAAATTTCACTGGTTAAATAAAATCTGGTAACAGACTTAAATGTAGCATTAGAATGTTCCAATTGAAAGTAAATTCCCCAATGCAGTGTGTTTTAAAACCTTGTTTGCCGTTCATTTCCCGAAGAACACAAATGAACCTGCATACAAGAAGAGATCCTGAGTGTTCTCATGGGGAGGCAGGGCTGATGGGAGTGCAGGCAGGCTGAGAAACATGGAAGTTTGAAAAAGAAACAGAAAGTGAGAAAGCAGGCTGACCACAGAAACCACGCGGGTTTTCCAGACTCCTTTGGAAGCCCATTTGAGCCTGCAGAGGATCTGTCCTGTGGGGTGACTCTGATCAGCACTCGTGAGGATTCTTGATTAAAATGATAATCCCAGCGGCTTGGGTGGTATTTTCTTTAAGCCTGCTAATATAATGGTAAGCAAGTTGTGAATTAAACACCAGCAATACAGTTAAAAGCAGAGACTCTGGAGTCAGACAGGCCCTCGTGTACACCCTGGCTTTTCCATGTAAGATGTGAACTGGTTCTTGCTCTTGGTGACAGTTCGTTCTCTGTGCACTTGTCTCTTGAAATCCTAGTGTGCTTACTATTTGTATGAATTTTATGTGTGATGGAATTTTTACTTCCCCCCAAGAAACTGCATATCCAGGTCATTACTGTTGAGTTCCTGGTCTCTGAGTACTTAACTCAGCACTATGGTAGCAGCTCATTTATCTAGATGGAAGACTGCAGGAAGGAGAATACCAGCTGCTGCTGCTGCTGCTGCTAAGTCGCTTCAGTCGTGTCCGACTCTGTGTGACCCCGTAGATGGCAGCCCNGGCCTCCCAAGAAATTACCCCAAATCCCCTCTTACATTCTCCACCAGCTCTCAACAGTTCTCTGCCCCTTCTAACTCCACTTGGACATGCTGTGTCCACAAGGCCTGGTAAACTTATTGTCTTAGAGATAGACCCCAAGACCTTCTCCCACCCGTTCCAGCCTCCAAGCAGGTAGAACTAGATGCCCATTGCCAGCTACCACTTATCAGAGGGCCAACTGTGTAAGCCCTTTCTAAGTATTCATAGAATATCTCTGGGTCAATCAGGATTTGATCAGAGAAGTGGAACCACCAGATGATATGTAGAATGATGGGTTTATTATAGGGATTTGATCTTATGCAACAGTGGGAATGAGATATTCTGCAGGCTTCCGTGTCTGGTCTTCAAAGTCCATAGGCCAGGCAGTGAGGAAGAGAAGATAATGTACAGAAGGAAGGACAAGCTGGAACCACAAGGCTTCTGACCACTCTAAGCCTCTAACTTTGATGACTGGATGTTCTCTGGGAGAATCTGGTCCCCTTTGTTATGGAGCTGCATACATACTAGGGCCAGAACTCAGGGAAGGTGAAGGAAGAGATGCAGTAAGAGCTCAGGGCCCCGGCTGTGGCCACACGCCAACGGGTGAGCCAGCAGAGACATGACAAAGAACATGACCTCAGGCCCATCCCTGATCTCCCAGTATGAAAGGAGCGTGGGTACCGCTTCCCTGCCACGTTCCAGATCTCAAGCAAAAGACTTCTGCGAGCAACCCTTGCTAACCTAGAACCTCGGAGGGAAGGGCATTCTGGGAAACAGGGCTCCAGCTTAGCTGAGCTGACAGGATACAAACCACCAAATCTGCTGGGTGCCTGGCAGGGAGCCAGTCAGGAGAGATCCAGCAGAGAGAAACCAGGGTCCCTGTCATCACAGAGTTTAATCTTGTGACAAAGACAGACAAAAAAATTTTTAAATGCCGCAGTCTGATCGATGTGATGGTAAGGCACAGTTATTGATGGTCTACGATAGAGAAGCATTAGTTAGGATTATCTTCATACCCAAAATAATGGTGGCTGAAACAGATTAATGTTTCTCTCTGACTTACAGAACAGGCTGCTGCTATATAGTCAGGGACCCAGTTTCCTTCCTTCCACCACGCATGGCTTTGTTCTCTCTGTCACTTCATAATCTGAGATGCCTGACGGCGGGTGCTACAGCTGTTAGGTCACAATCCCAAGCATCAAAGAGGAGGAAGGGCAGGGGATGTCCATGCCCCCCCCCTTTTCAGGACACTTCTTGGTAACTTCCACATGCAACTGCAGTTAACTGACCAGAACTTGATCACACAACCCAGTCTCTGCAAGGGAGACTGGAAAATGTAGTCTATGCTGGCTGGCCATGTGCTCAACTAAAACTTGGAGGTTCTATTCATTGGAAATAGGGAAAGAAAGGGTGCTGTGGGTCAACCAGTAATCTCTACCTTAGGTGATACACAACAGTGGCCAATATCTCAGATTCTGGAATCAGATAACCCTGAGTTCCATTCCTAGATCTGCACTTTCTAGCTGAGTAATACTGAACAAAGCAATTGCCTTCTCCATGCACATGAGATCCTTATGATCACAAGTCAATATCCTAAGCACTTTTTATGGATTATTATTCTTAATCCTTACAATGAACCTATGAGTTAAGTCAGAATATTACCCCCACTTTGAAGATGTGGAAACTAAGGCTCTGAACTAACTAGCCCGAGCTTCTGTTTATTTGTAAACGCATATCTAGTGGATGCGTGTTCAGTCTCAGGCTCTGTGCTGGACTCTGCAGATACAAGGAGAAATCAGAATGGTCCCACTTCAAGGTTCCCAGCTGGGGAGAGGTGGAGCCTGGCCTGCTCATTGCACTCCTCCAGAATGCTCCCATGGCACATGTTCACAGTTTGGGGACCAGCTATAGGGAAACGATAGCAAAATATTACTTTGTTTTTCCTCTTCCCAGAGTACCCAGTCTGTGCCCATAATTGTTCCAGAGCATCTTTCAGGACTAAACTCAGGCACAAACTGCTCACAGAGCAGCTGGCTGGAGTGAGAAGAAGCCAAGCAATTCAGCAGTCATTCAACAGCAGTTCCTGGTCAGACTTGGAACAGTGTACTGAAAACAGCATTAATTACTGCGAGCCCTCAGACATTAGCCTGGACTCGTGGTCACAAAGCACTCTGACATCCACTCCTGCATAAGATCCCCCTTTTGAAGATGAGAAAACTGAGGTCACTTGACCAGGATGAGACAAGAAATAGTCTAGAAAGCAGAACCAGAAATATAGGAATGCCCAGTCTACATGAGAAATGGCCCAAAGCTTAAGTAGTGGGCATTGGCTACAGCAAGGAGGTGTGCATGGAGGCCACTAAGGAGTTGTTCTTTTCCAGTCAGCAGCACAGAGCCAACCTCAGGGGTGGCTAATACCCCCTGGGCACCCTGAGGACTACACATTAGGGGGGCTTTGGGAAAAACAACCAAAATGTTTGAGCCCCACTTCTTTGACAGAACCTCAGCGGCTTGACTCGAGCCCTCCCAGTCACGGGCCTGAGTGTAACCATCTGTGGCCAGAGGGCCCCTCTATGATGATGAGAAGTTGGGTGAGAGACGCCACCCCCCCCCAGACCTCAGTGTGCCCTTCTGCAGAGTACTACCGCCCCCTTGGTCCCATCACAGGACACACAAACGCCGCCCCACCACACTCTGCACAAACAACACCTGCCACCCAGCCTGGTGCCAGTGCTCTGCCAGGAGATGCCAGGAGCTGAAAGGAGGGAGCCAGAGACAGACCTGGCTTTCCAGTCCTGGCCTGGAGTTCTCACCTGCAGAAAGGGTTAACAGCAAAGCCCTCTCAGGGCAGCTGTGACAAGTAAATGAGACCATCTCCANGCACAAACAACACCTGCCACCCAGCCTGGTGCCAGTGCTCTGCCAGGAGATGCCAGGAGCTGAAAGGAGGGAGCCAGAGACAGACCTGGCTTTCCAGTCCTGGCCTGGAGTTCTCACCTGCAGAAAGGGTTAACAGCAAAGCCCTCTCAGGGCAGCTGTGACAAGTAAATGAGACCATCTCCAAAAAGTGCCAGGCCTAGTGCCAGACACATAAAATGCCCTCTGTAAATGAGGGTTCCATCCTCTTCCCCTCACTC